>VZRW01010113.1:395254-486074 GCA_013398125.1 Aegotheles bennettii | reverse complement strand
TCCCTCTGTGCGCTCCCCAAACCCTTGTGCATCGCCCCCATCCCCTTGTCCATCCCTCCGTGCACTCCCAAACCCCTTGTGCACCCCCCTGTGCCCCCCCCCCTTCCCCTTGCATGCAGCCCCAGGGCGGCAGAAGCCACACACCATGGGCACCAAGCAGACCAAGGGCTGCCAGCCGGGCAACGCTGGCGAGAGCCCCCCAGCCCACCACCGCAAGAAAGTACCCCCCAGGGACAGGGGGGACTTCCTCGCCTCCCTCGTGGTGAAGTCCGGCGAGAAGTTTGGGAAAGGTGGTGGCAGCAGCTTGCCCCCTTACCACCGGCGGATCTGCATGATCCAGGACATGCTGGTGCTGGTGAAGCAGGGGAAGCAGGAGGAGGCCACCGAGCTGCTGAGGCACCTGCGGCAGGTGAGGATGGGCAGGTTTCTCCTGGGGGGTTGCCTGCTTGCGGCGGGGGAAAGGTGGTCTAGGAGCAAAACGCATCCTGGTTTTGAAAGCCTGCTAGCAAAGAGGGGGCACGCTTGGTTTTCGTGGAGTAATTTTGGGGAAGTGGCTGAGGAGCTGCAGGGTGGTCATGGTGTTGGAGATGGGAAAATAACCCCGGGGAGGTGCTTTGCATTGTCTGCAGCGAGGAACCCTGCCGGGCGCATTTTTCTCCTTCCCTTCATTGCTTTGCGCTGGTGGCTCTGGGGTTTGCAGCATGCTCAGCCCACTCAAGGAGGTTCCCACTCAACTTTCCAAAAGTTCGGTGTTTAAAGCCGGTCTGTGAAAGCGCTGAGGCAATTTGAGCTAGCAGCTCTTGAGAATCGACTCTTTTCTTCCTGGCTCAGAAATACCAAGAGCTGGCAGCTTTGCTTTTCATCTCCTTCTTTTCGATACATAGTCGCTTGGTGGAGTTACACTGGTGTTGACTGGGGCTTGTAGAAACGAGGGTGTGAGATGCTGTGTGGGAGCAGGGAATTAATTGCATGGAGCCTGAGACCTTTCCCTTGAAAGTCTGTTTGAGCTGGGCATTAGCTGAAAAGCAACACTACGGAAAGTTGCTGTGAGCAAACAGAAAGGCAGCTGAGGAGCACTGCCCTGTATCCAGCAAATTAGAATTTAACCTTTCCTACTGATACTTGGTGATAAAAAGACCGAAGCGCTCTGCGTTTTCAAGGCTCTGGGGTACACGGGGCTTTGAAACCCAGCAAGTTTTCCATGCAAACTAAAACCAGACCCGTCTTCAAGCTCTGTTTTTCTGCCAAGGAGCCTGTGAGGCACCCAGCTGTCTGTGTAACCAGTTCTACCACCCGGGGAAAAGTTGCTCAGATCTTTGCTGGGCAACGGGAGCTGCTTTCTTGCCCCATAGATCTGCTCAGTGTTGGTGTGTCCTGGTGCAAACACAGCTGGTCTGGAGTCTGATGGTTTTCTTCTTGGTTTTTGTATTTGTGTTTTGCTTTTTGCGTTTTATTTTATTGCCCCATTTTCTGGTCCTGTTAACTTTTCAGCAAGTGGATGTGTTGTCTGGGGCATGTCACCCCTCCTGAGAGGCACACCTCTATTGACCCCACCAGGCAAGGTCCCTCTGCCTGGCTGGTTCAGGTGACTCAGGACTCTCTCTGGAGCAGCCAGCTGAGAAACCTGAAGTTTCATATGTATTTGTGTTCCTTTATAGAAAGCTCTCATGATTTACTCTCAACCTTGAGACACAGTGCTTTTTCTGAGATGAATGTGCCTCTTCCCCATGTCGGGGGTGCAGCTCTTTGGGAGGATGACCTCTCTGTGCAGGATCGATGTGGACGTGTCGGTCAAGTGTGAGGCTGGGAAAACCCCATGGGGCAGAAATGGCTGTGAGATGGGCAGCAGATCCGTGCCAAAATGTTGCACCCTCTCAGCCCCGCCAAAGCTTTGTTGTCACACCAGCAACCCATTGGAGCTGGCAGAAAGGCAGGTGCTAATTTTAGAAGGTGTTTATATCAAACACCCCCCCAAACAAATAAATCTCAGTGCCTGTCAAACACTGTGAGTCGCTCCCAAGTTCTCTCTGGCTTCAGATATTGGTTTTTCTCAGCGATGCTCTGGACCATCCTCTCCCTCCCCACAGGTTGGCTGTGTCACAGCAGCTGCCCCAGTGACAAATCTGACCCTGGGGACATCCCATCATCTGACTAGGGGGGGAAAATACCCCTGAAAATTAATTTTAAAATGCTGGGGGAAGCGAGGAACCTGTTACAGTCAGATAAGTCATTGTGAGTGAGTGTTTCTGAAGAGCTTGCTCTGATAAAATATATCTGAGTGTCAAAATAGGGAACACTTTGTCCTAGATACTATAATAGACTCAAAGCACATTTTTAATAAGCCAGTGCTATTCCTTGCCTTCGGGAAGTGAATGTGGGCTGCCCCACTGAACAAATCCTGATTGCCATGGTTCTCCACGGGCTGCCTTTTGGGAGGTGGCATTTTGGGGGTGCAGTGGTGGCTGCAAGGGATGCTCGGTTCTTTGAGGCAGTGGGAGGCTTTGACAGCTGAGCTCCTGCTGCATCCCAGCCTGAAAATGGGGATTTGAGGGGGAAAGGGTGAGCTTTGCCCTGCAGGGAGTGAACACGATGGGACAGAGACCTCATCTCATGGGTTGTTTATATGGTCCCCACCACAGAGGGGTTGTGGTGGTGGTGGTTGGTCCATGTAGGTGCTAATGGAGCACGTGATTATTGTGCAAAACTGGGGGTTTTGAGCAAACCTAGTGACTTGGTGCCCAGCTCTCAGTTTCGTTTGGTCTTTATTTTTTGAAAAACCCAGCCATTTAGGTCACTGGGAGCCTTTCCGCTGACTTCACCAAGCTTTGAAGCCAGCCCAGCGTGCTATTGAGGGGGTAGGTGACAGCATCCCAATGTTTGGAGGCACTCCATCTTTTTTTTTAAGCAGGATGAGCGTGTTGCCAGACCTGAGACTGACCAGCTCTTCAGCTTTCCTTGACATAACAACTTGCCTGACCCATCCCTTGCAAGATGAAGTTCAGGGGGCTCCTCTCCCACCTGCCACAGCCCCCACCAAAGCTGTGTTTGATGGTCAGCCAAAGGGCAGGGCAGGGAAGCCCTTATAAAGGTCCTGCCCTTCCAGCCCCACCACTGGCACCGACACCCGGCGAGGCTTTTGAATTTCACCACATTTATCCGTCCTGCTCCCTTGAAATGGGATCGATGCTGTTTTCTTTATAGCCTCTCCTAAGGATTAATTAGCATTTCCAAGAACGCTTGGAGCTTGCAAACAACTCTAAAAGATACAAAGCAGACTTTTTTGGGTTTTTTTTTTAAAAAATGTGAAAAAAATGTGAACAGCAGACAGACTTCTTTGCTTTGAGGCTGCTCCTCAGGGAGGTCAGAAGCGGTCTCTGGTGTGGAGGTAATTTGATCCCATTGCCTGCCCTCAAAATAACATTAATGCTCTTGCTGCGTGCCAGGGCTGGCAGTGGCTGTCCGGGAGGGTACGTGCTGCTGTGGCACAGCCAGCCTGATGGAACAACAGGTTCTGGAGTTAGAGATACCGGTTGCTCTTCCCTTCTGCTCTGCTAACGCTGACGGCTGCCTGGAGCTCAAACCCCACGTTGCAAAATTAAAATCCCCTCCCAAAAAAGGGCTATGAGATGTGTTTTCCTCTAAGCCATCCTTGCCAATGCTGCACGTAGGAAGCTTTTGGCAGCTGGAGGATAAATGAAAATAGAATGAAATACTTAAAATTTGGTTGAGGCTGGAAGGAGGGAGCTTCCCGGTCACCTGGATGGAGCCGGTGGCTTTTCATGGAAATAATCCTTGCACTGAATAACTTTGCATCCTGTTTCTCTGCTACAAAGCAACTTTCTAGATTTACCTGTCAGCATCTTCTCTGCTTCCCTGCAAGGAGCTGCTGTAGGGCCTCACCCTAAGGGAGGGTGAGAACTGAATTAGTTAAGGGTGTCCAGCCCTTGGGGAAAGCTGGGACCCTGCACCCCAACCCTGCTGGTGGTCACGAGTGGAAGAATTGCAGCTTCTCTTTGTGGATGATTTGCTGTGCCATTCCCACCAGTTGCAGAATCAGCTGGGCTTTAATGTTATATGATGCATCACTTTTTTTTTCATTTTTACTTTTTTTTTTGACGCACTCTTGAGTTTCAGTGGTTAAAGCAGCCAAGCGCTGACAGTAAATTAAATTCTGGGAGTGTCTCTCCTGCTGGGGAGAGGATTTGTAAAACAAAGCATGTTTTCCTCCTCTCCACTGCCAAACGGATCGTTTTCCCAAGCGAAATGGTGAGGCGCTTCCCAGCACATTACGTTTCACTCCAAGAATTTGCCATTGGTTATGGCTTGACGTGGAGTTTGTGCTAGGCTCTTGCTGCTGCTCCAGCAGAGCTGGGCTGCAGGGAGAGGGGAGCAGGAAGCTTCAGCCAGCTCTGGGCATCACCTGCATGAGGCAGGAGGTGTACAGCAGCTCTGGGAGTTAAACCGAGGAAAAAGGGGAAGAAGGCAAAGTACTGTAATAAAACCTCTGGGCACTGAAGGTGGCCAGAAGCCAAATGGCAAGGTCCAAGGTGTGGCAAAGCTTCATGACTTGTAAGGTGGCTTCTCTGCTCACGCCAGCCTCACCTGGGTGCTGGCAGGGTGTGAAGGGCAGGGAGAGATGGGTCAGGGCCCCAGACAGGGGCAAAGACATCGTGATAACTCAGATTTGCAGAAGGGACAGGGGACAAACGTGCTCTGATGCCCACCAAGCCGTGCAGACCCTGTGCCTGCTCTTTGCCGTGGACAGGCTGTGATCCCCATGATCTGTCCCCCAAATACATCCCTGGCGTGGGTGCAGGCATCCCCCAGCCCCATCTGAGACCAATCCTGAGGTTTTGTAGCCAGTGAGGGGGGGAGCAAGGCAGGACATGTCCCGATGTCTGCCCCGCTGGGTTGGTGATTAAATGTCTGCTACTTCTGAACAGCTGCCTGGTCCCGTGGGGATGCTTTGGTAATTAAATGATGGGTATCTTCATCGTAAGAGGGGCCTTGGCCAGGGGGAATAGTGAAAAAAAAGAGATTTTAAATGGATGATGTAGAGACAGTTCACTTTGGGCTCCTACACCAGAGCAAAGGGCTGCGTGATAAAATTAAAAAGCAATTTTTAGGGGCAATTCTTCTGCTTGATTAACAGTGATAAGTGCATTAAATGGCAGCTGATGTGGATGAAAGGCTATTTTATCCTGCTTGTCTCTGTGATTTATATCACACCTGTTCCTATTTTCTTGCCCCAGCACTGGGGATTCTGCACTTTCCAGGGAGGCAGGAGCTGCTGGGGAGAATTTGGCACAGGGGTGGGAAGGCAGTGGTTGGGACAGCTCCTGAGGGAGCAATGAGACATCAAAAGGCTGGAAACCTGCATGGGGAGGGTCAGCACCACTTCTGGAGCTGTCAAGGAGAGAAGTGCAAATGCTTCCAAACCTTCCTGGGAAGTGGCTGCTCGGAGATGCTGGGATGGGGAGGGTTTACCTGAGTTCAGCCCAGCCCGGCAGACTGGAAGAGCAGCCACTGGTGGAGATGTGGAGGTGCAATTTGGCCTCTTGATGCAACTTTGTGTGCTCAGTAAAAGCACCTGAAGCATTTCATGGCCCAGTATCAGCCTGATTTGTGTGTTATATACGCTATATACCTATATATATATATACATATACACTGTGCACCTTCAGGGGACGTGTGGTGGGTCAGGAGTGCTCTCCGGGATGTTCATCTCAGAGATAGAGATGCTGTTGCGTAGCAGATCCCCATCAAGGTGGTGTCAGGCAACTTTGTGGTGTCTCTGGCAGCTCATAGGGTTGGAGGGGATGTTTTTTGGTGCCACCTGGTCTCACATTCAGACTTTGTCCACAAGGGATGCTGGTCCCTGGCTTTGCATCAGCCTTGAAGCACGCTCCAGCCCTGCTGATGCCAAAATTGCTTTGACGTTCCTCCTCAGCCATGTGGTTGGACGTGCTTATTGACCTCTAGAGCAGATGGGGAGTGCTGTGGTCTGGTTGATAGGATGCAGTGTGGCCACAGCCTGCAGGTGCCTCGTAGCTGGGCTGTGCTGCTCTGTGCTTGCTCTTGGCCCTGTGCACACCAGCTGTGGGGCATCATCCCCGTGGAGACCATCCTGCAGCCCCCAGGATGCTGGAGGACTTTCAGCATCATTGGTGCCCAAGGCTGGAGTTTCTTGGCTCCCTGCAGCCTGCGAGCTGCTGGCAGGAGAGCAGAGATGGAGAGGTTTGGAGCATCAGGCTTGGCTTTTTTGTGAGCAGGAGTCCCCAGGGACAGGGAGCTCTGCTCTGCTCTGCCTTCAGTGCTGGCCACTGCACGGTGGAAGTTGGGTAACCCGGTGGGGTGCCTTTGGGATTAGCACTTGTTTCCTCTGGTTTGGGTTGCTGATGAAACCGCCAGCACTCCCCACAATTATTTTTAACCCTTGGGCTGCTGGAGGCGTTGACAGCAAATGACTGTGCCAGGCAGTGTTAGGGTGTTTTCTGCCCCAAATGGGATCTCTGGTCTCCTGGTCGTGCTCCCTAACCCTGCCCTGCTGCAAGCTGCTCTCTTGCAGTGTCCTTTCTCCTCTTGCTTCCCATCCTGGCTCCTCCTGCTCTTTTTCTTTCACCCGTGGGATTTGCAGGTGGATGCGTCCTGGTGTCTGCTTGGCATCCAAGCAGCCTGGTTTTAATTAACCCCCTGGAAGGTGGCTGCTCCTCCTAAGGAAATTGTGTCTTTGGGGGATGCTGAGTTGCAGAGAGGGAGGGGAGGGAAGGTCAGGCAATGCCAGGGAGGGCAGAGGCGGTACCTGCTTCCCCATGCCTGCAGCAGTGATGCTCACCCTGGGTTTTCTCTTCTAGCAGAGATGCCCCCCCTGGGATTGGGGAATCACACACATAAGAAATCAGTATTGCTAGTGGATGCATTAATGCAGCACACACAGCACACAAGGCAGGCCCTGCTCACTGCAGGGACAGCACAGGGAGAGTCCAAGCAGGGGTGAGATCTGTGCTCGTGTATCTGCTTGTACCTAAGGAGCATGTCCTGGAGCAGCTTCTTCCAAGGGTCCCGAGCTTGGCCTTTCTGGAAGAGAGAATCTGAGCAATCTGCAAGCTGGGAGAGGTTAATGGTTGCAGTTGGCAAGCCAGCCCCTATTCAGCACTTTATCTATTTATATAATAGCAGGAATGTGTCTTCTTCCCCCCTCCAGGCTGCTGCTGCTTTCACATCTGATGTGCATCGCAGGCAGCTCTGGGCTCCAGCCTTCAGACAGCCTGGCATGCACCTTGTGGTTGTTTTTTTTTTCCCCTTTTCCTTTTTATCTTGCTTCAAAATGTAAAACCCCTGTGTCTGGGGATGGCTTCTCTCTCCTGCCAGCACGTGGGCGTGATGGCTGTGTGCAGGGAGGTCTCGGTGGGCAGGGATACAGAGGGATGCACCTGAAATTCAGGATATTGTAGCTTCTTGATAGCTTTAGATCAATAATAATATATCAATAATAATATTCCACGTCTTGGAGAGCTTAATGACCATGGCCTCCTCTTAGGTAACAGGGGTGGTTATATATTAATATGCATTTCATTTTCTTACAAAGAGATACAGGATTTTTTTAGCATTTAACTTCTGCAGGTCCCAGCCAAAAGCCTGATGTGATTTAACGCATAATTGCCTTTCTCACTTCTGTGTCTCTCAACCTCTTTCTCCTCCAGATTTTGGAGAAAAGACCAGTGAATGGTAAATTTAATCTTGCCTCTAAAAGCAGAGGGAAATTGTCTTTTCCATTCCTCCCCAAGTGGAAAGTTTTAGCTCCAATTACTCCTGGCTCTGACCTTGCTGCTTTGCGAGCAGGAGCTGCTTCTGGCTTCCTGGTTTCCTCAGATCTTTTCAAGACTCTTTGCCTCTCAAGCTTCATGTCTTTCCAAGTCAATGACATTTTCTTTGTGCAAGGCTTTGAGCGCTTGGCATGGCCAGCTCAAGGGAGAGCCTTGGGTGTGCATTGAAGCCAATAGACAGGAGATACCCAAAGGCATCTCAGTGGATGTCTGATTCCTTATGGCCTCTTTATATTACATCTTCCTGAAGGCCTGGCTCTCTTGCCATTACAGAGCAGGACTCAGGCTTGAGATCGATGGAGGAATTTCTTAACAAGATGTTGCTGGGTTTTGTGTGGGTTCCAACAGCCTGCGTGTCCTTGTTTGCCCACAGAAGGGTTCCTTGAGGTCCTGCTATCCACAGGCAGTGGATCGGGCTGTTGCTTTCAATCCTTTAGTGTCCCCTTTGACTTTGAGATTGGTTTCTGAGAAATTGTGGCAACATTTCTTACGCTGCAGACCTGCTCCTGCTTCCCACTTGTGCTGCCCTGCCTGCCCGTCCCCGCGAGGTTTTGCAATGTTTGTGGGTGTGCTCACGAGGAACAGGGGATTGCATTCTCGTGTTGCACAAGAGATCATTTCTGAGGCACTGTCCCTAAACTTCTAATAGTAACTGAATAAATGGACATTCATGAATTAAAGGAGAGCCCAACCCACCAGCCTGTGCTCTGAGCAGAACTCTCAGGTGCAGGGGATGGGGGTGCGTGGTCCTTTGGAGGATGGGGAAGCATGTGCTGGGTTTCTCAGCTCTTTGCTTTACCTTTAGCCACAGAAAATGAGAAAAGGAGTGCTAGCTGGGAAAGCAAAAGTGTGCCAGGTTAGAAAAGGTGAGCCATTGGTGAGGGCTGTAGGGTGCAGAGCAGCTCAGCCAAGCTCGAGGGGATGGGGCAAGCACTGGCCCCTGCATCCACCCAGCTGGGGGGATGCTTCCGAAATGTGATGGGCTTGGAAAACATTTTATTAAAAACCAACAATAATGCCTTTAATGGTTCTCATCTCTTCATCTCTCGCAGGCAGCAATCTTCTTTGTGCAAAGGCAGAGACCCCCGTGTTTGTGTGAACAAAGGGCATGTGGCTTTAAGCAAATCTGTGCCTGGGAGCCCCTGGTCCCATGGCTGGGTACCACACTGGGAAACACCCCCCAGCGACTCTTCCTGTCTCAGGGGATGCTTAAACTGAGCCCACTTGGGGGATGGCTGGGAGCTGGCAAGTGATTAATTATTGTCTCATTCTGCAGAGCTGTTCCTTCGCCCCCATCGTCCCCAAGGCCAGGGAGATCTTGGCACAACAATAAATCCCAGCAGAGGAAGGAGAGCAGACAAACCCTCAGCCTGCTGCAGTCAGTGGTGGGAAACGATTATTTTAGCCAGAGAGACGTGCTGAGGTTTTTGCTGGGACACCTCTCTCCCCGTTCCCACCCTGCCTGCAGAGCCGGTCCCACAGAGCACGGGGCTGGTGGTGGGGACTGGCACTGTCTCTCTGACCGTGATTTGGGGGACCCTCTTCTCCAGTGGGAAGTGGGATGTTGGGGGAATCCTGTGGGATGGCAAGGCCAGGGGACAAGAGCCTGGGGTTGGACCAGAGGGATGCAAACACCAAAAGGTAAAAAAGCACCTTGGGGCAGAGCCCCAGCTCCTGTGCACAAGGGATGCATTGTACCTGCTACAGCATCTACCACGGGTTTTAGAGGGCATGGTCCAGCCTAAGCCCACCAAAATCGGGATAGCAAAGCACAAATCTCTGCTGAAGCAGGAATTGAACCTGTCCAAACAGCCCATCCTTGATGGTCCCTTCTCTGAAGGTCCCCCATGGTGGCACATAGGCAGAGATAGCAAAGCTTTGCTTCATCCTGGTGTTCCTTCATATGTTTCCATATATACCATCTATTCGGATACCGCTCTCCCCACTCCAGGATTGGAAGAAGAAGAGATTGGGGGGAAGTCTTGCTCCTGATGGCTGCCGTGGGCTTCCTGGGTGAAGGTGGAAAGTGTGAAGCAATTTGGGATGTGAGTGCGAACCTACATCCACGGCGGTGACCGCAGCCAAAATCAGCCAGGAGGGAATCTTGATTTAAGCAGCCTTTTTTTTGTGGGTAGGATTTTTTATTTTTTTTTTGGTCATTCTGTAAGAAAGAGGATGTTTTCCTGTTTGGTTGTAAAAAGCTGCTTCTGCTTGGTGTAATCAGATACTTCCTTTTCTGAGCGAGGAGCCTGGTGTATTCGTGGGCATTTATTTAGGCAGCTGTACAGCCGGGTGATTAATTTTGTGTGCTTTTATTCTGGTGGGAAATGGTGAATTTTGGGTTTCCACGACTGATTTATTTTTTTGTATTTTTGACTCGAGTTACATGGAGATGAAAATGAGAGTTTGAAATGCAGAAAGCCAGTATTTTAATGTTGTTTGATCAGTTAATCAGCTCAAAGTATGCTGGATCTGTAGGGCAATGTCTCAAAACACATTTTACATTTAAAATTAGATGATTTATTAACTAAGGTATTAATTGTACATAATGAATTGGACTTCTGGTGACCATAATTAGTGACCTTGGCCTCTCAGGTTGCAGTTTTACTCACAGGTTGGAAACCACATGTTTCTCCATCATACTCCTGATTTGTTCATTGCCTTGTTCAAGCTAGGTGAGGAGCTGGGCTAGGTGAATTAACTGAAATGAGGAAGTTTTCTTTGTCCTCGTGAGAGAGCCAGGCTCCCCCAAAAGCTGTGTTAGTAATTCAGTCCTTTCTGGTTGTGCTTTCATCGGGGACTTTCCTTAAAACTCTGGCAGCTGGCATGTCCTGCTTGCCCAGCCCAACATAAGCTGTTTATTATTAAAGTGTGACCATAGGTTGGCATCACCTTCAATTGCTTGCTTGAAGTGAGTGTTTTAAAGTAAATGTATTTAATGTTTAAAGCTATTTTAAATAGCAGTCTTGACAGAATTTGAATGTCATTGAATGGAATCCTTGTACAACTCATTCCTTAATTCTTTCTTGATAAGGTTGGGCATTTACTGAACTTTTCACTGAGCCAAGCGCCTTTACCATCGAGTTTCTCAGAAGATATTGAGTGATCTGGGAGGATCCCACCCCTGTAGCTGTCATAGAATCATTATGGTTGGAAGGGACCTCCAGAGTCATCGAGTCCAACCTTTATCCCATCATATTCCTAACCATTAGACCATTAGACCATGGCCTCAAGTGCCTCATCAACCCGTCATACATCATTTAGCCCCAGTTTGGAGGCACCTATCAAGGTGGGTCCTCAGAGGAGCATCCAAATTCCCTGATGCCAGAGAGGGAAGTTACTGTGAAAGTCTTCAAGAAAGATTTTACTTTCCAAGCATCTTCCCTCTAAGCCAAGTACCAAACACCAGATCCCAATCCAGAACAGCCTCCTCTCCACCTAATGGTTAAAAATCTTATGGTGTAAATAAAAACACACAAGCATGGGATAAAACATGGCAAAGACTTAGTTTTTTCCCTTAACTCCCCAAACCTACTGCCTTTCCTTCAATCAGATATTCCTGTAAGATGGGGGCAAGGTTCCCAGTTCCCTGTGGTGTTAATCACAGCACTGATTGAGTCCTGAGGTGGGAAGATGGGGAGGCCTTTGAAGCACCCAGCAAAAAGTGGAGTTAATTTGCTCCAGCCGATGGTCTCATCCATTACCTTCCCAATCAGCGTCCCATTTCTCTGCGGGTGTTTTGAGAGGAAACTCTCAGTCTTGGCAATTCCCTTCCTCGGGCTCCCTGGCAGCCTCTCGAGTAGCAGACAAAATCAATATATCATTGTGTGCCATTACGGAGCTGTCAGGCTGGCAATCACAGACTGCCTGCCCGGCGAGCGGGGCACAGGGCTGTGGTTTATACAGCCAGGCTGAACACTGGGCCAGGGTTGATAGGTTTGGAGAGGAATTAAGAGCATTCAGCATGGCCCTGTTTATACCCAGCAGGTATGGAGCAGTGCCTGCTGCCCTCTCCTCCTGGCTTCACCGAGTGGGAGGCTGTGCTATTCATCCTCTCTTCAGATTTCGAGTGCAGCCCTTAGCTCGATACCCAGGTGCCCTTAAAGCTGCTGAGCATCACCAGCATGGGGGATGCAAACAGACTCCTTCCACGTCTTTGCAGCAGGGCTCTGATGTCCCTGTGTGTCCCCTGCTTGGGAAAGACCCTGACCCAAGTAAGGGCTTGATGGCCATAGATGAAAGCCCTATTTCTGGGAGACAGTGGTGTGTCAGATGCGCCGTGGCCAGTGCTGGTCATAGCAGGGTGGTGTAGCTCCACCCAGCACTGCTGGGGGCTCTGTGTTTGGTGAGTTCCTTTTGTCTCAGTTTCCTGATGTGTGTGAAGCAGGAGCGTATTCTGGAACTGCATCCCTTGGGCAGTGTGGGGACCCGTGCTATGGAAAACTCTTCCCTGGGGTTTGCCAGCACAAGCGGGAGTTCAATATCGAGCTGAGTTATTTCCCTATAGCAAGTCATAGAGCTTCAGCAGGGGAAGAAGGTGCCTTTGAACTTTATGTGCACAACATCTGCTTTCTGACATCTCCTTTTTGAGTATGAAAATCCAGTCCTTTCCAGGGGTGAATGCCAGAAGAGGCATTTCTTCTCTCTTGCCTTGTTGCTTTAGGATGAGGGTGCCAGCAGCTCAGAGACCTGCTAGTGCTCTGGGTTGTCCCAACTTCTAGGATGCAGACATCTCTGTAAACCTCCTGGGTGTGCTGTAAGCATCACGAGACTGTGTGTGTCCAGCATCTGGCACAGCAGGTCCCTGCTCTCACCTGGTAACCATACCATGAGCTGACTCTCTGGTGTATGGCACTGGTTGTTAAGTGGGTAGGCTGAACTGCAAAAAAGAAACAACATCACTGCACTTTCTGCCCTTCTGCACGTATGACTTGGGGCTGCTTGGTCTTCCCTCTGTTTTCCTTCCCACCCTGTTGTTGTCCAGAGGAGGAGGATGGAGAATTTGGCAAGAGCAGATGACAGGGTCAGCCCGTCTGCACCAGTGCAAAGGGCTGGCTCTGGTGAACCACTCCATCGCTGCTCAAACAGATGTGAAGCAGTTCTCTGATGAGATTAACTCCCTGAAATGTGGTAAGACGTCTCTGCTTGGGGTGCTTTCATCTCTTGCCCATCAGCTGTTATTCTCCACCAACACAAAGGAAATAAATAAGCTGAACTCCTCTACTGCAAGCCATTAAAAAAAATTCTCTTTTAGTGTTGCCACATAGTGTAAATCAAATGTGTTTTCTAGAAGGACTCAGGTTTGCTTATGTGCCCTCCCTTCAGAGGAGAATGTGCCGGAGCAAAAATCCAGAAGCCTGAAAGAATCCCAAAGGCAGGGATAAAGCACCATTCCTGCAGGTTTAGGTCATTTTACGGCGCTGCCTCTGTTGATTGCAGAAGGATGAGAATGGCATCTTGATGTGGAGCATCATGTACAAAGTACTGGTGGGACCCAGCACTGACCAATCTCATCTGTGACCAACTCATCCGTGAGCTGGTGGGACGCTGCAGGGCTGATTTGCAGCTCGGGCACTCCAGGCTGTGCTGCTGATTAAACAGAATGTAACCCTCCAGAGAGCTGCATGAGGCAAAAGGGAGAGTTGGGAGAAAGAAGAGATGTTGGGTTTGTGGTGGGGTTCTGGAGTAGGACCTGAGCATGGTGAGCTTCTGCCATGTGTGTTCATTCAGGCGTGGGGGTTTTTTTTTGTCTGACACAGCTTTACCATTATGGTAGCAAAATGTGGAACAAGAGCATGAATTTCTGGCCTTTCTTGGGGGGTGAAGAAGGTCCCAAGACTCGTTTGGTGTTACTGTGTGTGAAATGCCACCCCAGCCCACTGCGAACGCCGTGCTTCACCCCCATCTCTGGCGTGTGAGGCTGTATGTGTGTGATTCACTTGCTTCTACACTCGGAAACCAACCCAAAGCCTGTATTAGTCATGTCTCAGTGCTGCCTTGATATTGAAATCAGCTGTTTCATGGCCAGTTGAGGAATTTCAGCCCAGAGTTGTGGACGTCTCGCTGGGACTGTAGCAGGGAAGGGAAAGCTGGGCTCACCGGCGGACGGGGCTGCGCAATGAGCTCATCCTGGCTTTGCTCTTGCTCAGCTCATCGCCTCGCATCAGGTTTCAGTGATTATTCAGCCCCACAGTTGTATCTGGAAAACGATATTACGAAGTTGGTCCTGCGTCCTGAAGGCTTCTAGGGTTCTTCTTTCTCTGCTGTTAACTTCAGGAGAAACTGGTGGTCAAAAATATTAGTGTTGGCTATTCTGAAGCTGGAAAATAAATGTTCCTGGCTGGTAATGCCGGAGCTGTGGTGGGAGTTTCAAGCCAAAGACTTTGTTCTAGCACCTGTGGAAATATTCTTTGGCCATAGCATTCCGTGGGGTCTAGTTTAGTTTCCCCAGGAAGGCTCAGCCACCCACGGAGATGGACAAGGGATTAGCAGGGTACTCTGTTACCGACAACATTTCTGGCATCTGCTTCTGGCTGGGGATGGTGTCACATTGTAAGAAAATAGCCCAGGGCATAGAGACAGAGGCTTTTCTTGCTGGGTGCTTCGCTGATGTTCCTTCAACGTTTGGGAGATGCAGGTTGGCCCAAGGAGAAGGAGAAGGCATGGTGCTGTGGACCTCACTCAGTGGAGTTCTGTGAGTCACAGCTCGCTGCCAGCACCCCTTTCTTCTTGCATCTTGGTCTCTCAACCATCCTAAACTTGTGAGAACTAACTGTGCAAGCTCAGGCTTTTATCCTCAGTGCCAGGGCATGGAGCTCAGCCATGCTCCCATGGTGTAAAAACATGGAAAAGGAGCTGACACAGGAATCACTATCTCCAGTGTAATCCCCTTCTAGAGCCGCCTCCTGCCTTGTTACTGGGACTGACTGGTGGTCCTTTTGGTCTTTGTCTTGACCCCCACAGTGCAGTTTGGGTAGAAGCCACTGATGGAAGAAAGCTCCTAATCAGGTTGGGAGCAATGGGAAGCCTGTACTGAAATTGAAAAATTAGGCTGCACTGAAAATTAGGCTGCACCTTGAGTGCTGGGGTCAGTTTTGGGTCCCTCACTTCAAAAAAGACACTGAGGGGCTGGAGCGTGTCCAGAGAAGGGCAATGAAGCTGGTGAAGGGACTAGAAAATGTCTGATGGGAATGGCTGAGGGAGCTGGGGGTGTTCAGTCTGGAGAAGAGGAGGCTCAGGGGGGACCTCATGGCTCTCTACAGCTCTCTGAGAGGAGGTTGTGGTGAGGTGGGGGTCGGTCTCTTCTGCCGTGCCCATGGTGAAAGGATGAGAGGAAACGGCTTTAAATTGCAGCAGGGGAGATTCAGATTGGACATCAGGAAAAATTTCTTCCCTGTGAGGGTGATTTGGTGTCAGAATAGGCTGCCTGGGGAGGTGGTGGGGTCACCGTCCTTGGAGGTGTCCAAGAGGTGTCTGGATGTGGTGCTGGGTGATGTGGATTAGTGGGGATGTAGATAGGGGTTGGACTGGATGATCTTGAAGGTCTCTTCCAACCTCAATGATTCTATGATCCTATCCCATGATTCTATGAAATCTGCACTGCATCAGCTCCAAGTGCAGGAGCTCTGGCGTGACTCAGCAGTGGAAGCAGCAGGGTTTCGATGGAGCTGTCTCCTGCAAAGTGAGCTCAAGGCGTGGTTATCATCACCCACAAGTGTCAGCTAACTGTGCTATAGTCTGCTGGGCATTGCACCGCCACAAATCCATCAAGTGCTGAATTTCCCTCCCAGAAGCATCCTGGGCAAAGGTATGTTTTCTGTCTAGGTCATCCCGAGTTCATCTGGCGCATGCTGCCAGCATCTTCGCTGGGAAATGAAATGTCAACAAGAGCAGCTTAATGGCCCTGACTGTCAAACAAAGCAGAAATATTCTCATTTTTATTCAGGGGGGACTTTGACACCTCTTATTGCTGAGCAAGATGTACTGGTGCCTCTGCGAGCAGGAAGCAGCTTGGCTTGGGGTGCTGCTGTGGGCCTGGGGGTGCAGAGAGCACCTCTTCCCCCCTGTAGAAGACCCAGAGCCTACAAACGGGGCAAGAAGCAAGGAGTACAGCAGGCAGGCTGTTTATCTTCTGTGTCCATTCAGCACCCTCAATGAAACCTGGCATTAATTTCTCCTTTTGGCCTAGTGTGGGGCTCTCTGGCCACGTGTGGGTTAATCTGTCACATCCCAGACAGACCCTGGGACTCAGGAGAGAGGCCAGCAGCCACCACCCTCAAGCCTTGCTGCAGTGGTGGGTGGTGAAATGAAGAGGAGGATCTTAACAGCACTTACGGGAAGTGTTTGCTGGCGAGTTCCTGCACTGGCTCTCGCAGGGCAGAACGTGTCTCGGGCCAGCCCAGTCTGCAAATTGCCTGCATCCCCTGGGATCTCATTGCCTGATTTTGTGCAGAATGCTCTTCCACTGATCACTTCAGCTGCATTTCACGCTGGCAAGCTGATGTTGGTGGTGTGTCCTGGCCATTGCTTCTCGAGCCATACTCTGTGCTGCTGTGAAGGGACCAGGGTGGAGAGGGCAGTGGAAGAACGAAGTTTTGTTTAGCAAAAACCTGTGTTAAGTGCTCTGCTAATCAAAACCCTTTGGCTTCAGTGGCTCTTAAACATGTGCTTATAGTTAATCAGGTATGTAAGTGGTTTTCTGACTTGGCAAGCATGAGGTATGACATCCCGAAGGAGAAGGAGGAGAGCAGAACCATGGCCTTCCAACTAAAGGTGTTTGCAAACGTGGACGTTCAAGGCAGAAGGCAGCAGAGTGAGTCTGGGGATGTGGGTTTAACTTGCTGAGACTCAGTTTCTCCAGTTTGTTCAGGGGAAGACTCTGTGCCTACCCAACAGGGGCTTTGAGGCATCACAGGTGACAAGAAGGGCAGCAGTGAAGTGGAAGAGGGGATGAGCTGAGGTCGGTGTGTGTCAGGAAACACATCTGAGCCTGCAGTGGAGGACAGAGGAAAGGTCCCAGCAGCAGCTGGTGAGCTCCAGGGGCAGGCACCTCTAGGAGAGGAGGGTTCTGCCAGCACCCAGGGCGAGACCAGAGGGGCTTGAGGGGGGATTCTAAGGGAAATCATCTCCCCCCACGCCTTGGGGAACTACTGAGCACGAGACACTGTGGCTGTTCAGTGGGGCTGCATAGGAGAGAGAATGCAGTGCTCAGGACTGTGAGAAGTACTTTCCTTTCCCTCCCTGATTTCACCATGGAGGGACCAAGCAGTGTTGTTACCAGCATTAATTCAATAATCTCACACTGCCCCAGGGCTGAGGACCAGGCTTTTCAAAATGTGGAGGGAACTGCCTTCATCTTCAGGCACCACTGGAGGTCTGCTCAGTTTCCCATCGTTTTCTCCTCCGTCTCACTGCTGGGGAAGCTGGAGAAAAGAGAAATTAAGTTATTTCCCCAAGAGTCTGCAGCAATTCAGCAACTCATGTGGAGAGGCCTGACTCCTGCTGCTGCTAACGAACAGGGTTGGGGGGACCTCCCCAAAACCAGAGTAGCTCCATCATTTGTGAGATTTAGGGAGTCCTTGATCTTCTCCCTCCCTGTGAAAAAGGGGGAAAGTCACTTATTAACCTGCCTGAAAGCAGAAGGAAGAGGTGGGGACAGCGGGTAGCAGCTCTCCATGGCTCCTGCTCTACCTTTGTACTTGGTGTCAGCTCTGACACCTTTGCAGTATCTTTTTGTGCAGATGTGGAGCCTTTTTATCACAATCACAAGGACATGATGGCACATAATATATCCCTTTCCCTTTTTTCAGGCGAGGTTAGGAGTGCCAGCCCTCTGAGTTAAATAGCATCCTCTCTGATGAGAAGAACTCCCTGCTGCAACTGCTTCATGCACACGTTTATCTGGTTTTCTTGCTGGGTGGTTCTTCAGCAGCCATTCATTCCTGGTGCCTGCTGCATCCCACTGCAGGAGAAACAAGACCCCTCCAAGCTCATTAGGTGGCCTGGGCTGGTCTTGAATGTGTCTCCATATAAATACACAGCATTATAGTTACCATGATTATTATGCAAAGCATAGATTATTCTAGCATACCAGTGTGTTATGTATTGATTTGCCATTACTTTGAATCCTATTACATCAATCTGCTTTATTAATGGACTTTGTCCATGCTTGAGATTAACGGTGATGCTGGATTTGCAAATAAAAGAATTGAAATTCATGTTGTCCATATTAATTACTTGTGCAACGCTGGCCTTCTTGGCAAACTGTTGGAAGCTGTGGAAACCTTTATCTTTATTCCATTCCTGTTGCTCTGTGTTGAGTAAGAAAATGAGTTTGGTGCTGTGGGATTTGTTTGTTTTGCTCCTTTGCTGGAAGCCTCTCTTAACTGTGGAGAAGGCACCAAGGCTTTCTGCTTGTTATGGAATAGGCTGTTGTTAACTCAGGCTCTTAACGCAGGAAAGGGACAGGGAGGTTTTATTTTAATGTTGAGTTCAACGCTATTTTCTCATCTCTTGCTTTGAGCTAAAATCTCTATGTATCTTGTTCCCTCTAAGGTTTTACAGTGCAAAATCTCCTGTATGTGTCTTCTTGCCGTGATATGTAGCCATTCTTGTGTTAAGAGCAGCAAGGGAGCTCTAAAGAGTAACTTCATTCTACTTGAGGGTAGAAAACCAGTGATCTACCTGGATTTCAGATGTCCATGTGCCTGCAAACCAAGACTGAGACAAGAAGACCTGTTGTGGATCAGAGATGTTTGTAATGTTCATATTATTCCATGCTTTAAAGAGTTAATTGAATATTTCCATCTCTCAAAGATGTCTTATATTACTTCCCGTGAATAACCTACTCTGGAAAAAAGCTGTGTTAAGGAGTCACTGGCGCTTATTTTTATTAATTCCTGTATCAATAAAATCTTGGGTTTTATTCTAGCACCTATCTGCTTTGAAGGATCCCAAAGCAATTGTCGAAGCAGTTGTATGGTCTTCTAGCACTGAAATCCAGTCCCTTTGAAGTAGAGCTGAGCATTCATTGAGCTGTAACAATACATCCCTCTATAGCTAATGCAATAATAATCAACCCAGGGCTTGGAAGTGAAACCAGGTTTTAGATAGCAGTTACTGGATTGCAAGCTCTTCTTGTATGTGCAGTAAGGGATTAATTTCTTTTGGGTGCTGGGGGGGTGTCCGGGAGGCTTCCCGGTGATACGGTAACATGGTTATGGATGCTGCAGGTTCAGAGTGCTGTGTCTGGGAGTTTCAGTAGGTGGGGATGATGTGGGAGTGTTTGCCAGTGGCTCGCCTGGCTGTCTGCATGCTCACTGCTCAGCAGAGCTGTACATCAAAACAAACACCCCGCATCAGATAGGGGTGGGTAATCCCTGTCCCGGCGCTTTTGGCAGCACTGCTAACACAGACCTGATTGATCCCCTGAAATGATCAAGTTTCTTTTTCCAGCATTGGATTGCAGCAGCTCTTTGGGCTGAGGAGGGGAGGGGAGATCTTCAAGAAGCAGCATTTTGCATGGGTAGAAAAGAAAATGTGACTTTTCAATCGTGATTTTCAGTTCCTTCTCTACTTGGCTCTGTTGGGATCACCTTCTCCTGGGATTAGCTGATTACACTGTGCTCAGAGAGGGCTTTTCACCCAGCGGGCAGGATTGCACCCTTGTACATCAGAAGGAGTCGTGTGCTGACCTCCTCCTGCAATCTCTCAGGGTGGCAGCTGCTGGAAACAGGAGAAGGGGCTCAACCAGGCCAAGGCAATAAATCCTGCTTTCCTGCTAACTGCAGCCTGCTTCACCAGAATTAATGCAGAGCCCAGCAGCTCGTGTTGTGTTGTGTTAATCTGGGAGGTGAGGGCAACTCGAAGAAAGTGGCTGGACTAGAGCAGGGAAGAGTGAGAGGTGAGGACTGCTGTTCCCTCATCTTTTTTGTTTAGGAAAGAGGGTGGTCCCCAGTGCAGGGCCAGGTGAGGCTGCCCTTCCTGCAGGCTTGTCTTGGTTGTCCACCACATCACCCAAAAACCCAGCTGCTCCTAGTGTCCTCCTTGAGGTCCAAGCTGGGCAACCCTGATGACAGCTGTGGACCATCTGGCCCAGCAGGAGACCATCTGAACTCCTGTCCATCCATCTACTGCCATGCAGGGCATACCACAGCCAAGTCCTGGTCCTTCACTTACTGGGATCTCTTCCTTCCCCTGACACTGATTCTTCAAAACTTACAGGACCTTAATTACCTTTGAGACTTTTGCCCCTTTCCCATAGTTTAATGAGACTGGCTGACACACAGAGTTACCTGGAGAAGGACAGAGAGGTGGAAGGATGGACAGACAGCACAGTTGCTCGAGCCTTGTTGCCTGTTTGATTCATTATTAAGGTTGGGTCATCTGGGTCGTGATTTTTGGGCTCTCTTCTTGGTGTACCCCTCAGCAGAGATATTTGCAGGAGTGTTTGGCTCATGACTGTTGATGCAATGCAGTACGTGCAGGTGGGGGATGAGGAGCAGGTTACACAAAGTGCTTGTAGACTCAGTGTTGCTGCAAGAACTCGCATCAATTGTAGCGTGTGCAGGGAGAGTCCTCTGCAATTTCAAACAGGGAAAGGCGTGTGATTGTGAATGCTGCTCTTGTATCAGGCATTATTCACTTGTTACATGCCCAGACACCAGGGCTGTCTCCGACAGGCAATGGAAATTATGAAGACAGGTGATTCCTCCCCATCTGACAGAGTCATCTTCTATTTGGAAACCTCTTCCCCTTTCCCGCAAGGATCTCAGTTCTGCCTTTTTTTGTTTTGTTTTTTGTTGTTGTTCCTGTAATTATAAAGATGTGTGTGTGTGTGTTCAGTGCATGGGAAAACAGAGTAACAATATCTGTGTGCACAAACAACAGTCTTCAGTGTCCAGAAGGCATCTACTGCCACCTTTCAAGGACAACAGTTCTTTGAGCTCCTGGTTACCTCCAACACAACAGTAGGGGCCTGAGCCAAAGCTTACAGATGTAACTGGTATTGATGGATGATCAGTTGCAAAACAGATGGGGCTGTTCTTTGCCTGGAAGAGTGGGCATGGAAGCCATGCTGCAGAGCTGTGCTGTGTTGGAAAACAGAGGTGGGAACAGTACAAGTGGGATTTTCCTGCTCCAGTTGCTTAAACATTCAATGTCTAGGATAAGCTAATTAGAGGGGCTTTTCTTGGCAAATAACTGATAGAGACAGCCACATCCAGAGAGAGACTGACTCAGCCCAGCTGCCTTAGCACAGGATGAATCACCACCTTCATATGAATTGACAGTAAACTGAGCTTAGGTGACAAGTCTGGATCCTTACCTGACAGGAGATGAGACGTGCCCTGTCCTGTAAGTCCACTTTCTGGCAGAGATCTCGGAGATTTTACAAGGGGAAAATCAGTGTTTTTCTCTGTGTGTGTTGGCAGGGAGGAGGGGTGCAGTCAGGAGCCAGCAGTGCAGTGTGGTCGAGGCTGGGGCTGGTGTGTAGGCTTCATCCTGGGGATCAGCCACTGCCCCGTGCTGGGGCAGGAGTCCCTGTGCAGCCCCTACTGCCTTCAGTAGTGAAAGCACAGGTCACAGAGCAAAAGGAATGATCAATTGAAGTTCTGCTTCTGACCTGTGGTTTGAACACTCCAGTCAGCACCTGGGTTGCTCCAGCAAGGTCTTTTAGCAGCCACGCAAGGGTGAAAAAGGCAGATGCTTGATTAAATTTGTCATATTTCCTTTTAATGCTTCACTGCGGAGTTGTTAATGGGAGTTCCAGCAGCAAGAGCAGAGTTTAATAGGTTGGGTGTCTTGCAGGGTTGATGCATTAACCTTTTCCTTTGGATTGTAGCCATGTAATGTGGTGGGCTCTGGGTGGAGCTGACTAGCAGGAGGTGAGGAGGCCGTGAGAGTGGCCCCTTGGTGTCAGCTGTCAGCAAACTGGAGAGACTGGTGTGTTTGCTTACAGCCTCCTCCACGTCTTGCCCTTAGACCTGTGGCTTTTTCTGCCCCCATCTTCCCTTTGCAGGAGGAAGACCTTGGGGGATCACTCTCCTCGGGAGTGTTTCAGTGTAGAGCAAAAGAGGCTTTTTCACCTGAGGCAGGCTGAGGTGCATTGCTGGGAGGTTTCTGCTGTCACCCATCCATCTGGGGAGCAGGAGGAAGAAGTGACAAGTCCCACCAGAAGCCATCTGGTGCTAGTTCTGCATAGCCAGCAGGATCCTGGCTTGGGGTTGGAGCCCCACATTGCTGTACCAGGTTAGATGGGAAACTGGGATGCAGAAGGAATATTATTTTGTGAGCCTTAGAGGAGGGCTTGTGTTAAAGGCAGTGATGAATCTAAATTGTTCAAGTTGTTGAAATCAAATCCTGAAGTCACCTTCCCCAGATAGTGTCTCTGAGCTTTTTCTACACTGGGATCCCACCAGCTCCGTAAATCAAGATGGGATGGGTAGCTGAGGCTATCCATTCTCATTAAATATCCACAGGCACTTCCCTGAAGAAGTCTGTTAGCTGTGGTCTGGTCACACTCCAATTGGGGTAATTGCATTTGCCTCACAGTTTAAAATAAACGCAGCACATTCTTCTGCAAATCTCTTACTCTCAGTTGTTTATTATCTGGATGGCGGCATCGTATCTCTGCCCATTAATCTGTCTCTCTGAGTTTCTATAAATCCAGCCTCCTGGAGGGGGTTCAAGCTGCCACCATTTATTATTTGAGTCAGTCTGCCAGGGAAATGTTTACTTCATCCCTGAAACATTGACTCTCTTCTCTAACTGTACCCTCACTTGAGGCTTGAATGAGCAATCGTTGGTTCCAAATCAATATTCACTCTCTTAAACAGAAAATATCCCACATATTTAAACTCCATTTTTTCACCATTTGGTGGATTTGCTATAGAAATTTGCAGTAGGAATTGCTGGTTTGAAGGCTCCCAGGGTGTCTCCTGCGATGCCCCACCCAGAGGTACTGGTTCCACCACCGGCTGCCTGGTCACAGCCAAGCCACGCGTGGCTGCAAACTGCTGTCTGCCCTCATCAAAGGTGCCAACTTGGGCATCTTTGCATTGCTGAGGTCTGTTTTTTCCCAAAACCTCTTGGGAAATTACCTTTTGGATGCTTTACTCCTCTCTCAACCTCTGAAATTGGTTCCTGCATTAGAAAGCTGTTTGAAGAAGAGAAGGAGGAGATGGATGGACAGCGTGACTATTTCAGCCTTGTTTCCTTAGGATACCCAGTTAAGAATTAAGCTGTTTATAGCTTAATTGCAGTGTACAAATGGATGGTTCCTAGGGGGTGCACATGGATGACGGGAACTGTTGAGCTGCAATAAATGCACCAGGCAGATAATCTTTCCAGCAATGCACTTCTTCATGGTCTCATCTCATAGAAAAGTAAAGTGGCACCAAACTTATTAGTGGTGAAACAAATGCCAGAGGGTTCATCACATGCAAAACAGGTGGAGGTGGATTCTAGGTGTTGCAGCCAGCCATGGCCGATGGCAGCTGGCAAATCCATAAATACCAAGTTTTATGGTGGCTTACTAACTTCAGAAGTCAACCGGATATTGGAGGATTTGTGATGGAGACGAACGTCCTAAGGATCAAAGGCAGGAAATATTTTGTTTGCTTGTTTTCAAGGGGCTACTTCACAAGGCATGGGGGGGATTTGAGCAGCTAACTATGTCCTCCATCAAGAAAACCAACCCCGTCGCCGTTGAGCAACGCACGCTGTTGAGTCATGTCTCACATGCCTGTCTCTCTCAGCTGACCTTACTCACCACATTGCTAATGCTCACCTCATGAAATAATTTTTCCCAGATAGGTTGCTGCAGATGATTGATTGTCCACATTATTAATCCTTCTCTTCCTTCATGCCCGACCCTTGTTTATAATACCAACCTCTCTGCTTGGAAATTCATTATGCTGCCCTGGCTATTAGTGGAGATAAGAAACAGTTTTGGAAGAGGAGCTGGCCAAAATAGCAGCTATCAATATATTTATGAGTAGCCATGATTGCAGGAGCTCAGGGTGATATTTTACACAGTAACCTCATTTGGGCAGCTGGTAAATGCATTCACACTGTGTTAATGAAAGCAGCAACAGCATAACCTGTGTTATTGTATGACTTCTCACATGGACCTGCTGAATTTTCCTCTAATTGCAAGTCAATTTGCAGTGATAAATAGTTTAATAAGTGAAAATGGTCTTGACTTCAGTTGTTTATGGCTCCTTGTGGGTTAGGGGAGTATTGCATGATGCTGCCTCTCATGGAAACACAACTTGGAGCTCCAAAGGCCGGTTGCTCAACTGTTAGATGTTGTCCTGCTGCATTTTTTGACAGGCAGCAGAAGGGGAATAACAAGTTGCTTTACTTCACTAGGGAAAGGAATGCTGGGGGTACAGCTCCCAAATGCCTTGCGTTTATTTTTCCTTATTCACTGGGAAAATGGTGTTGGTTAGTGTGTTGGCTTGGGGAAGTCAATGGTGGGCTCTTGGCTTGGGCTGGTTTTTGGGTAGAAGGGCTGTTTCTGCGGTTGCTGCTTGCAAAAGGGACTCAGGTTGGAGAGAGCATCTAGCACAGCATCAGCTCTGTGGGGCAGCAGGGCTGACCATGCCTGGGCTCTCACCTGGAGTGGTGTTTTTTCTAAAACAGTTGGTTTCTCTTACGACTTTCATGGCTGTAGCTGGGAAGTTTCTATCGCTGGCTGCCATAGAGGGAGGCATTACATTTTTCTGCTGGACTTCTTTGATTTAAATTTCTAATTCCTTCACAGGTTTGGTTTGTTTTTAAATCTAATGGCTTTGCATTGCCACATGTGCAAGCAGGCTCCTCCTGTGGAGGCTGAATGCAACTAGTTGGTTAGCAGGAAGCTTTCCTAGCAGTGAGTAAGCCATCCCCAAGGACTGATGAGTGGTTTGGCTCTCTCTTGGCCTCCTAAAGCTGGAAACAAATCAGATAAATTGCAGGAAGGGCACGGGTGATGGCAGGGAGGATGTGCAGCAAAATGAATTGAGCAAGACTCTTCCTTTTCTACTTAGTCCCAAAGTGATCTCCTCTCCCTGCTGCTCAGGCTTGCCTGGCCAAGTAAGACTTTAGCTGGTGTGCTCAGTAAGGGACACGGTTCGGTAAGGTAGGCTCAGGGGCAGCAGCTCAAATTGCAGGCAGCTGCCTCAGGTCAGGGTCAACAGCTCCTTCCCTGGTGCCTTTTGATCCATGAAGCCTTTGGGTTGCTTTCAGTCACTTCAGTGGTTGAGTCACCATCCCTAGAGGTATTTAAAAGACGCATCGAAGTGATGCTCAGGGACATGGTGTAGTGGTGGACTTGGCAGTGCTGGGTTAGTGGTTGGACTCGATGTTCTTAAAGGTCTTTTCCAACCAGAATGATTCTGTGATGCTATGAATTCTGCATTCCTGATTTTCTCTGCTTGTTTTATGTTATTAATCTCAAATCCTGCTCGAGCTGGCTATTAGCACTGGCTGCCTCATGCTCTTGGTCTCCTCCTGCCAGTACCTGTGGCAGGACTCCAGGTGGATCAGGGGTGCAGAGATGTTCCCTTTTTCTGCTGCACATGCACGAACATTCCCAAACCATCTCAGCAAGATGCAGACTTTTAGGTGCACACTAGAAAACCCCCCCTGCAGCCTACATCAAGAAAGCCGTGGCCCTGCCTGCTTCATAAATACCATTATTTCAAACCCTTGTACAATTCCTATTTGAAAGCTGCACTTGCTATCCAGGTGAAGATCCCCTAGGATAAGGGAATGTGCTGAAAAACACCCAAGTGACTGGAGCCAGATGCTGGGCGTTTTCCCCAAAGCTGGCGAGTTGTGATTTGCTGCTGACAGCATGAACTAGTGTCAAGATATTAAATTGCAGATGAGCTCATCACTTGGCCTCCAACGAGTTTCAGCCTTGAGTGGCTTTAAAATATTACATGTGGTGGAAAAGAGACAATGCTGGTGTGGCAGAGAGGCTTAGGGAGCAGCTGAGAAAGACATCGTTGTGTAAAAAATGTGTACCAGCAGGGAGGGAGGAGGGAATACTTCATGTGAAAAAATGCTGGCTCTCCCAGGAGAGAGGAGGAGAAATTCCCCGATTTATTGGTTCTGCATTTTAATTTTAGCTTAGGAGAAAATTGCCAAGGTTTAGAGACACTTAAAGGGAAATGGTAAGATGCTAAGCTTGGTTTGAGCCTCAAAGATCCCAGCGTGTGGAGAGCTGTGTGTGAGGGATTACTTCTACCAAGCCCCAAAGCAGCTCCTCGGGTAGTGCATGGTGTTTGCCAGGGATGCTGGGTGACCGTGGGCCAAACCCAGCTCTTGCTTGATGTTTGCTTAATCCTAATGTTGAGCTCTACCAAACTGGGAAGGTAACATCACACTGCTGCTAGGAGAGGTGTTTCACTCCCTGAACAAATGGGAGTTTCCCTTGGGGATCTCCCTGCCCCACATTATCTGCACAATTTCTTTTTCTCCCTTCTTTTTTCCTCTTGCAAGGGAGCCTGAGCCTCCTGAACCTGCCCAGTTCTGAGCAGTCACCTGTGGATCCACACGGTGCTGAAATACATAAGGATGAAGATGGTCTGGAGCAAAGCAGTTAATTTTTCCAGCCTGAGTAAACCCAACTGTGTCGGAGCAGCCTTGGTGGGCTGGCCTAGCTGTCCCAGTGCTGCTCCTGGGGAGCCCTCATCTTAGCTCTATACTTCAACACTGAGATTAATTAATTTTCTTGAAGTGCCAACACAAGTGCATGTGAAATAGATCATAAATTGGTTCGACTGCTTTATTTTTCAAGCTACGTGTGTTTGCACTCAGCGGGCGTGTTGGCTGGTTGGGTGTTGTGCCCAGCTGGATTGGTTGTTTTGGGGGTTTTTTTGGTGCTCCCAGCAAGGAGAACAGCACCCCACACGTGTGGTTTTTCAACTGCCTCAGCTCTTTTTCACAAAATGGCATGTTTGCAGTCAAAGCATCAGCAAAGCCAGCATTAACTCAGTCAGTGCTGCAGTGATGCCTCTAAAAATAACAAAAACCCCAATATGATAAAGCCTTGCCACTGGCTTGTGGCATGAGCTATAATGACACACAAAACAAGATTCCTCTGACTACTACAGCCAGTGTCTTCGGGTATAATAGATTTATTTTTTTGAAGCAAATATGGTCATTTTCAGCCTGTCTGAAGTCACAGAACAAGTACAACGAATGTCCCTTCCCACACAGTTCATTGGGGCCAGAGCATCTCTGAGCTCAGGACAGGCTCCAATTTATTGCAGGGCGCCGAGGTGTTATTGGCTTGGATTTGCTGTATTACAACACTGGGGGCAGGAGAACAGGAACTATTTCATGTAAATTATTAACAAATTGCGTGTGTGGCTGTCGATAGTGAGCTGCAAACTGCAACCCAGGAGCAGCTGAGCTCAGGAGCATCATCCTCGAGGTTGTCTCGAGCTGCTTTTAACACACACCTAAGCTGATGGAATTGCAGAGTGTTTCCAGGAGCTGGAGGACAATCTTGACCTTCAGCCACGCATTTCTGTGCCCTGGGTCTGATGAGGATCAGGGATTTCTAATAGTTGAAGCTCCTGAGTTGTATTTCTATTTTTCTACCTGGTCTTCATCCATGTGTACGTGTACAAAGGGAAGTTACTCAGGTCTCTTTTTTCCCCCCCATTTTTAGCACATGGAAACTGCTTTCTTACTGCCATGTTGATTTTTGTTATTTCCTACAGCAGCTGTATCCAACCCTACTGCACTTCCACTTGTTTGGGCAAAAGCTGCATTTACACTGTGAGGGCTGGGAGCTGCAGAGCTTTGGCTGTAGCACAGGTTTGAGATGGATGGACTCTGTTTCCACGCCCTGTGGGGTGGCTGGTGGGACCTCACTGCAATGTGTGTTCATCTGAGAGGAGTGCTGTCCTACCCCCTGCTCAGCTGCTGCTGAGGAAAAAAACGTAGTGGGGATAAAATATTTGAGGTGAAAGGAGTACACTATATATAACCCTTCCCCTCCTCGTCCCTGTGCACTAACGTGTTTTGTATAATGATGAGTTCTCTGCCAAAATTCCTCAAATTATTATGTCTAAGCATTGAAAATCAGAGAAAATAGTCTTGGAGGAGACCTCTGGGGGTCTGATCCATCCCCAGGGCAGGATCAGCTCGATTTGAACTGTTCCTGACACATCCTTGTCCAGTCTCCAATGGCAGAGCCTCCACCCCTTCCCCAGGCAATCTACTCCAGCACTTTGCTCTTCCCAAACCCCCCCAACTTATCCTTCTGTTTCCCTTGCTGCAATTTCAGGCTCATTCCCTCCTCCCTATACACAGCAGCCCCGGAGCACATCGGTGCTATATTTATTCTCCAATTCCAGTTTCAGGCTGACCAAGCTGCCATATTCTCAGGATTCATCTCTGATTTTACCGTGTTGCAGATGTGCTGATGACCTGGTGGGTTTGTGGCTTGTGAGTGGCACGAGGGTGTTAATCCTGCAGCATCTTTGCAGAGCAGATAAAGCACAGAAGTGCAGCTTTCCCCAGGGTGATGTGCTCACGTGTCCCTTCCTTCTGTTGGGTGGTGGTGGGGATCCCATTTTTCTTGGCTGCTTCATGGGGACCACCAACATGGGGTAATCCACACTAGCACTGGCTTTTGTAGCACATCTAATATTGCTGCTTTACCCTGTTTTCTGCAGGATTTGGGAATGGAGTCGACTTCTCTGGATGATGTCCTCTATCGATACGCCAGCTTTCGAAACCTGGTGGATCCAATCACTCATGACTTGATCATCAGTCTTGCTAGATACATCCACTGCCCCAAACCGGTAGGTACCATGGTCCCATCATACCTCTGTAAGTGTGCTGGCTTGGGAAATGGCTTTGCTGGGAGCATGGGTTCCAGGGAAAAAGCCTCCTGGTTACTGCTCTGCTTGCGTGTCTTTGGACAGAGAGGACCTGCTTGGAGATGGTGGTTTGATAGCACAGTACTGGGCTTTCCAGCTGACCAAGTGACGTTCCCCTAATGTTAGCACTTTGGGGGTTAGCACTTTGTTTTGCAAATGATTTCTGCTTTCTGCCACTTTGTGTTTCCGTGTTCTAGACCTTAACCCCATCAGGAACACTTTCTGCCTCCCAAGGAGAACAGACCGTGCCTCGCCCTTGGGTGATATTTATTGTGACACCAAATGACAAGAGAGTCCTTGGCTGTGCTTTCAAGGCCAGGCTTCCAAAAAAACACAGCCTCCATGGGCTGCTCTTGGGGCTTGGACATGAGCAGGTTTCTCTGTGAGCTCTGCCCGAGGCAGATGTGGGCTTTTAAAACTCTCAGCCTTTATGCTAAAGCAGTGTAAGGGCTTTTGAAAATCCCAGCCTGGCTCTCTCCTTCTCTTCCACGGTGAACGTGACTTTGCATGGTGATCACAGGAGATGATGATGGCATCAGATCTCTGGGGATTTTTGACCTCTAAGTGCTCCTGTGCTGCACTTCCCTGCCTGTAGTTTTGAGAGGCTGGGATTGCTGTCTGGAACCAATAACTACCAAAAAGTTCACTTAGAGCAAAAAAAGGAGCCCTTCCACCCCTGTAACCTGTGTTTGGCTCTGGTCACGCTTGCAGATGTGATCTGTTTCAGGGCCGCCAGGAACCACCTCCCAGACCATTCCATTATTCCCAATGCTCTCCTTCCCCATCCTCCAAACCCTTCCCATGCCTTTTTGTCCTTGGGAAAGAGGTACCTGGAGCAGTGCCATATCATCAATCACCCAGGCTCATTGCGGCATGTAAGACTTCATACGCTGGCGTTACCTGGAGCGAGGAGGAGAGGTACAAATGCCCCAGGTGGGTTTGTGTCTGAGGTTTGTGGGTCCATCCCCTGTGATGCAAAGGGGTGCAACCCTTCCTGTGCTCCTCCTGGGGAAGCAGCAGTGCCGATGTCCCAGTCCTGTCTGAGAGTCTGTGTGGGGACACATCTAAGCAAGACCCAGCTCCCATTGGGGATCACACGGTGAACCCCAGACATTTTTAGGGTGTTCCTGAAGGGGATGTGTGTGTCTCCCAGCAGCTCCCAGCGAGCTCATCAAACCTCTGAATTTCTGCTGAGAGTACACTTGTTGCAGTCTGTATTCTTGGGTTTTGTTGGGAACGTGGGGGGTTGGTTGTTTGTTTTTCCCTCCTGGAGACTGCAAACTCGGAGCTTGCTCATCCGCTCTCATCTCTGCTGCTGCACTGCAAGGCATTTACCCATCTCATGCCTCCGTTTGATTTGCACATGGTATTTTTAAGCCCTTCTTGGGAAGGGACCATCTGTAGGTGTGATGTGCCCAGTAAGATGGGGCAGGGGTCTGAGCTGGGACCTGGGGGCATCACTTTCCTGTACTTGCTGCTAATGATGGGGTTTTAATTTCCCGTGAGAGTGTATGAAGGATAGAGTCATTCACTGCTGTTTCTTGTGGATGTTTTACATGGTGATAAACCTCCACCACTACTTAAAAATGAGGGAAATACTTTTTTTTTAAATATTTAAAGATTTCTTAAATGTTGCTAAGGAAAAGCTGTGGTGATGCTCGGAGTGTGTCTGCCTGGGCTACCATAAAACTCTCTGCACTCAATAAACTGAGTTGGGAAGGGTGGAGTGGGTGCAGCAGTGTGCAAACTCAGGGACATCAGGGACCCTAGTCTCCATCTCTAGACCAAGAGTGGATGTCCCACGTCCTGCAGCATGAGCTCAAGATACAGGCACATCCCTGTGCTGCACAGCTAAATCTGTGTGAGGATACAGAGCACTGGACCAGGCTGCCCAGAGAGGCTGTGGAGTCTCCTTCACTGGAGACATTCAAACCCCGCCTGGATGCGTTCCTGTGTGATGGACTCTAGGTGACCCTGCTCTGGTAGGGGGGGTGGACTGGATGAGCTTTCGAGGTCCCTTCCAACCCCTAGGATTCTGTGATTCTGTGATACCAATATTCTCCATAAGAAAAGGGATGTAAGATCCTTTCCTCTCTCCTCCCCCGTGGGCCAACGAGATGGGAAACCGGAGAAACCTATTTTGACAGGCGTGTTTCCAGGCAGAGAGGCCCCGTTCCCCTGCTGAGGTTACCCTTTTCCAAAGCATCGTGACTAAGCTGGTTTCTCCTCCACGTTTTGCCCTGGGAGACTGACGGGGAGCTGCGGCCAAGTGTGCGCTCCGAGCTCCTTGTGAAAATAACCCGAGGCTGCTGATGCAACGGGGAACTGCTCTGCTGCTCATTACCTGCTTTCACATGTCCCCCTGCACGTTTCTTCTGACACTGAGCCCTGTGAAGAAGTTAGTGCCAGTGTAAGCATAGAGATACAAACTCCTAATATCGAGCCATGGGTAAACCACCTGACAGCAAACCCAAATCACATCAGCTCATGCAGCACTAAGACTTCTTCTGCATGAAATGCTGCTCGCTGGATGCACTGGGTCCTCTCCCCATCCTTTGCACAGCTCAGGGCTCACAGCTGCTTTGGTGCTGGAGCAAGGGGTGGCTTCTCTGGGCCAGTGGTCCCTTAAGAGGCTGCTCCTAGCAGGTGGCAAGTGGTCGCATGAGAGCGGTGACAGCTGTGTTAATACAGCAAGGAAAATATCACCGTGTTCGGCTGTGCCAGGGTCCTCGGGGGCTCACAGACAGTTGCTAAGCCCTGGAGCATCCCCGGGAGATTGATGGGTGTTGGAGAGGAAAGCAGGGATTGTGCAGGTGACAGGCAGCAAGACTGTGCTGCAGCTCCTGGTCCACGACAGCCTTGCTCGGGCTTAACGTGTCACCAGCTGTGCTTTAAACCCTCTGGGGTTTTTGGCAGCTCAGGATTCTGAGTGAAAAATTATTTCATCCCAGTGTTTGGTGGTGGTTTTCTGAGACATTGATTTTCTTTATGTCCCCAAAGACCCGTGTGCCTTAGTTGACTGGGTTATTTTTCAGCATCCAGTCCTCTCCTTTCCCCTAGACCTCTTTTCCTCCCTGCAGTTTCTTTGACAGAGACTGGGCAGCAGTGTACGAGTGCAGGAGAAAGCTCAGGGCCAGGAGTGTTGCAGAAGTTCTGGCTTTTGCTCTGCCTGCCAAAGATATGGCACAGAAATACAGCTGAGGCAGCTGTGAACTTGCCCACATCCATTCAGGGGTGGGACAGATGGGTCTGAAGATTGGGGTTGACCTGGTCACTACTAACCTGCTCAATGAAATATGTGTCTGCTCAGGGTTATGGGGTCTCACTTTCCTCCTTCCTCCTGGAGAGAGCGCTTCCCTGGCTTTCTGTGTTTCCACTCACCCTCTATTTATACCACCCTTAGCTTAAAGGTGACCCCTTGGTCTCTCCTCTGAGCTAAAATAAAAGTTGAATCGTTTTTTGAGCTCTGGGTAAACATGTCCTGGTCTGTATGGCCAGGAAAGAGTTGGCCTGGGCTCTCCAACGTGGCTGTGGCTCAGCACAGTTCAGTGGATGCTTATTCCAGTGAGCAAATTCAAACCAGTGGCAAGGCAAGAAATTGAACTTGTGCTGGAGGAGCCTGGGATGCTTTGAATGAGCCTGAGTGTGGAAATCCTTTGGGTGAGCTTTTGTGTGGACATCAGAGATGTTGTGCAAAGACTGGACCATGTCTCTCCAGACCCTGGTTGAGGTCCCAGCCTTCCCCAAGGCCCTCGAGTTTGGCTGATTTTGCTAAAGGAGCCAAGTGAAAACTCCTTTCCAGATTGCTTGGAAGTCAGGGTTCGGATTCGGTCCCATCCCTACTTACAGACGTATAATTCAGTTCAACTGAACCCAGGTGTCTTGAGTTCCCTGTCCTCAAGGGGCTGGGTTGTGCCTCCAGAAATGCCAATGGAGCTGTGTGGGAGTAACTGCCCAGCTCCTGCTGGGGCTTGCTGGGTTGCTGTCTGGTGGGGAGGCTTTCAGATCAAATAGATGCTGCCATCGCACATGAACATTGTGTTGAGTGGTGGCTGTAGACATTGCACTCAATATTTGTCTCCTTGTGCAACTTTTGCAGACCTTTGGGGTTTGTTGTGCTGTAGGAGAGACAGTTTTGCTCTCCAGGAACCTGTCAAATCACAGAGCAAGGTTTCTGACATCAGTTCAAGGGGGTGTTTGCATAGGATCAAAGACATTTAAACAAGTGTTTTCTTCCGCATGGCCGTGACCTTGGGGCAGTCCTTTATCTTCCTGCCTCTCTCCAACCCCAGCCCCATGGAAAGGTGCCAGGCAGGCTCCTCGGGAATCAGCTCAGCTCCTGGCACAGCACCCAGTTGCCCCTGGCCAAAAAACAGTGCCAGGGTCCAGAGGCCGCTGGTCCAGGAGGTCCAGGTGCTGTGGGTGCTCTCAGCCCCTGGGGCGATGTCTGTCTGTCTGTCCCTGTGAATGGGGAAAGGGGGCAAAATGCTTTGGCAAAGCCACATAGGGTGGGACAGAGCTGCCCCGATGCCCTCTCCTGCAGCCCCTTGGGTTTCCAGCGGGAGTTGTTCCAGGCAAAGGAGCTGAACACACAAATGCGTAAGGAGCAAAGGGCCCCTGTAAAAAATTCACAGCTCTTCTTGCCAGCAGGAATATCTGGCCATAAACTATTGGAAAATTAAACTGGTTTCTTTTTCCACAGACCAGAGCCACATGTATGGATGACTGATGACTGTGATAGGGAATGAGTCAGGTTTTCCTCCAGTTTGAGGACTTGTTGAATGTGGGATAAGCACTGAGCAGAGCCAAGGGAGAGGGGAAAGGGAAGCCTTGGGCAAAGCCTGCTTTTTTCCTTTGTGACCTAGGGGTGTTTGGTTGCACCAGCTCTTACTGTCCTGGGGATGTATGGTGGAAGCTCCACCAGCCTCTCTGAAGGCTTCCCAGAGTGAATCCAAAGGGAGATTTTGACTTTGCTGATCCCCATCCTGCTGTTTTCTGGGCAGGAAGGCTTTTCTGCTGGGTGGTGGCCAGGGGAGATCTTGCAGAGCAGCTTAGCAAAACCCTGTCTGAAAGTCCAGCTTTGCCTACCTGTTCTTCTGTTGGTGCCTGAACCTCTTAGGCTGCAGCTCCACTAGGAAGACGGGTGAAAGATGCAACCTCATTTGCACGTAGGGAGGTAGATATGGGCAAACATCTTGGTGTGGAAGCTGTGTAGGACATGTAACATGGTCCTCAGCCTCCTCGAGGCCGCTGGTAATGTGTCAAGGTAGATGGTGACAGCAATGTGTTAGGGAGGGCATTTAAAAACTCTTCTAAGCAATTGGTGTGGCTGGAGAGGTAACATGTTGGGACTGGAAGCAAAATGGATTTTGCCCATGTAGCTCTGGATAGAGTGAAGATCTATTTTCTTGTTTGCTTCTGTCTTATTGGAGAAATATAAGCTCAGCTGCATCCCTGGCTCAGATGCCTTTCCCTGCATGAGCTCAAAATTGATCAGGTTTGCAGTATGGGTTTGATTACATGAATTGTTGCTCATGAAAAAACAAAATTATAGAAAGAAAAAGTGGTTATTGTGACCTAAATGAAATAATCTATTTCTAACCCTTCTTCAGCCCTGTGGTATAAGGATTTACCGTACTGATGATGGTGGAGGTTTTATGCCCTGCATTTTCAAAATGTGCCATTTCTGATGGAGCTTTGTTGAAGCTAAAATGAGCGTTTTTCCTCTTATTTACTGTCCTGTGAGCTGTGGCTAAAACTGTATTAATAAACTCAGTTTATACAGGACGAATAGGACCAGGATACCGTGACCACCAGCTCGGTGCCTGTATGCCCAAACCAAGCACATAATCCAACTCCTCCACCCACGCATGTGATTATTTGATCTTGAATTCAAATTATCATTCCAGGTTTCTGATGACATGCTCATTTTTATAGCAATATGAGCTGAAATTATAGGTACAAAGTGATGACAAGTTGAGGGACACTGAGGCACAGTCTGTTGGGTGAGTTTGTCAGCCTCAATGAGCTTCTTACCTTTCCATTTTGCCATTAGATGTGCAAGGAGAATGCAGCTAACACATCTTCTTGCAAAGCTCTCAGATTCCAGATATAAAGTGCTTGCAAGAGCACTAAGTATTATTTGTTCTTTTCTGTAAGAAACAGCACAAAAGGAAGCTGATTTATGAATGGAACCCCTCTGAAACCCCATATACCTGATCTAAAAGCAAAGGGGATGATGGGGATTCAGCTAAGTCAATTGTGTTCCGTATTAATAACTTAGGTTTTTGTTGTTGGTCTTGCTCCAAGTGTGAATATCGCTCTTCATGGGTATTTAAGACATCTGTGATACATTAAAATACCCTGCAATATGAAACAGGCTGCAAAGCTCAGATCCCACTGACAACAGCTCTGGTTCTTTTAACTTACTGACTCATGCCCTCTGCTCATCTTTGCAAAGAGATGTTCACTAAAGCCCCTGCGTGCGAGCTAAAGCTGAGCAGAGTGCCTTGGAAACAGGGGAAAATGGAACTTTTCAGGTTTTTGCAAATATTAAAGCTAAAAGGGAATAATGGGGAGGTCTAGGTGGGCTCTGATGGTACCGCTACTGGCAAATTACTGGTTTTGTTTGTGAAATGGGACCGCAGAGAGGGAGAGGATGAGCCCTGCCTCAGCCTCCTTGTCCAAACCCTGTGTGATACGAGGAAGCCTCTGCTGTCCTGGTCCCTCCCTGCCTGATGAATTTGCTCCCTGGCACTTAGTCTGTTTGTATGTGGGGACGTTGAGCAATCAATAACAATCTGATCCATGCTGCTGTTCTGCTGGCATCTCTTTTTCTTCTCTAAAAATTACACCTCATCAGCATCAGTGGGAAAGTGGCGGGATGCAACCCTTCATTTAAGCATGCTTCGTAGTGTAGTAACCCAGGGAGAGTGTTCCTGTCCTTTAAAAAGAAAACAATGTCATTAAATGTCAGGTAGATTAACTATATTTCAAGCAATAGCATCTAATAAAAGATGCTGAATCTGTATTGCCCCACAGCACCAGTATAGGATGGGGTATCCCCCCTTTCTGGCTCACTAGTATCTCCCTTGAGTGCCTGGGCTAATTAATGAAAATTATGGCTTATTTATGAAAATTAGAAATCTCTTTCCAGACTTTTATACCAGTTATGTCTCTGAGGGAAATTCAGCTTGTGATGAGAGCTGAGCCTGTTTGGTGCAGGAGGGGCAGGCGTGGGGGAGCAGCCTGGGGCAGCCCACCCTGTTATCAGTGACATAAAAATTTCCCTTGGATTAGAAAGTATTGAGCTTTTTTTATGGGATTGGGCATGGCAGCGTTTGTAACTCTTCCTGCAGCATGGAGAGAGACAAAGAAGTCTTTCTCATGTTCCCAGCTCCCTAACTGATACCATGTGGGGGTCAATGAATAGAGAATCTGTGATTTGAAAGTCTCTGAAATGCTACAGCACAATTTGGGCTGAAAGAAGCTGTACAAACACAAATGGTTATTGGATGAGCTGGCTGAGGCTTTTCAGAAAATTAAAAAAAAAATAAAATAAAAATCCAATGTGGCCAGGGTGACTTCTATCAAACTTTTATCTTTTTATATCTTTTGGGTTGCTTCAACCCAAGATCTCAATGCCAGCTGGCAGAATTGCTGAGCCCCTCGCTCAGTTCCCATAATAATAAGACAACCTTTCCTAAGCACTGCGTTACCACCTGCGACCCCTCCCAGATGCCTCAGGGTGGATTTTGTCAGCTTGGAGATGGAGTTTGCAATGCCTCCAAAATGTCAGGTGCTGCACGAGCTGGGGAGGGATGTGGGAAGCACCGTGTGCACAGCTTCACCTCTTCTGCTGAGCAGCGAGAGCATCGTGGGTGACACCAGTTGTCAGTGATGGGCATCATCATGCAGGTCGGAGCTGGAGCAGAAGTTTAAAGAAAAGAACAGGTAGCAGGAAAAGATATTTCGTGGTGGCTCTGTATTCTTTCAAAAGGCAGCAGTTGCCAAGTACCCAAAGTAAGCTTCAGAGCTGAATCCAAAGCAGAAGAGGAGCAAGAAGGGGACAGGTCAGCATGAGTCTTTTAATGCCAAAAAAGATAAGGAAGAGGTCTGTGGCTGCATTTTGGAGGGATCTAGCAATTCCTAACAGTGGGTCAGTTGTTTCTTCCCCACTTCCTTGTTTCTCTTCCCGATTTCTTCTCTAAAGAAAAAAACACAGGAGATGTCAGAGACCCCTGCTCTTGACTCTCCCATTGATGTTCCATGGCTGGACAGAGAAGAGGCTCCTTTCACCTTGCTTCTTGGTAGCCTGCCCTTCATGAAGGGCAAGAAAAAGAGCCAGATGAGACATTCTGTTGTTGGTTGTGGCTGTGACAAGCGAGGCTCATTTCTAGTGTCAGTGCAGCCTCTTAGAGATGGGTCTGGTATTTGTCTTGTGACAGCACCGGGGGCTCAGCAGCTCTGCCTTGACATAAACGAAAAAATACCTTTTTACATGAGGTGCTTGGATGGTTCAGGTTGTCTTCTGGAAAGTATTCTGTCCTCACCTCACTCTTTCCCATCTATGCCATCTCCTGTGGCAAAGCCAGATCTTACCTGCCTCCAAAAAATCTCCCTGAAGCAGCAAGTTGAAGAGCCACTCGCACGCAATCCATGCCCCCAAACCAATTTGGGTCAAAGCAGACTTTGTCCCTTGCTTCGAGAAAATCCCAAGATGGGGAACATAGCTTGGAAATACTGTGATGAAGAAGGATGAACGACTGAAGAAGGCATTTGCTGAACTTCTTTCACTAGAGCTGGCAAGCTTGTGGACCGTTTTGTGAACAATGCAATATGCTGCTTAATAATTCAAGCTCGCAGGCTTAATGACTCCTGCTGGTGTGCATGGCTTTGTACCACTGGCCAGGCTTGGTGTCACGTCCATCTTGCTCCTGACAGAAGAGTTTGCCTGTGCCTGGATGCTGCTAGGGCTGCATGGATGCAGACAACCTGGCTGAGCTGCCCATGGGGGTAAAACAGAGTGTGGGTGAGGCTGTCATTGCCCTGATTTACTTTGAACCTTTTCTAAGGACCCTTCTGGCAGCCAAGAGCTGTGTGGCACTGCGCAGAAATACCGGTACTAAGGCACATTCCCATCCCAAGCTGAGCATCCAGGACTGGCCACCCCACCCCATGCTTCACCTGAAGCCTCTCTGGTAATGCCAAGTAAGTGTCCCCGAGGGAAATGCTGGATGAAGAAACAGGTACCTCATTAAACAGTAACAACAGATTTTATTGATGTTTTCTGCTGGTAATTGGTGGTTGAGTTCAGCTCATTTAGCTTTTAATCAGAACATAATTTACCACAAAGGAAGGAAGCATATTGATTCCCTGACTCCTGACAGGACCATTATTTATTTACCTCCAGCACTGAAGAGTGTGTGGTGGGACCTCTCCTGCAGTATGGCTGGAGGGGAGACTTGAGCACTTGGGTGAGTGTTTTACTATCTGTTTTCAGCCTAACTCACAGGTGTGTGAATACTAAGCAAGCAAATGGTCTGCTGGCAATGTGGATTTGCAGAAATGAATGATTGAATAAGGAGAGTTTGAGGGGTTTAATAAGGAGGGGTTTGCTCTCTAGTGATAGACCACTGGTGATGGCTGAGGAATTGCCCAGACATGGATTATGGCCACATCTGACTTGGTTCAGGCAGGAAAGTCCTGCTTGCCATTTGTCAAGATGAGTGAAAGAAGCTCTAATAGATACCACGATGCAGAGCATGAAATTTGGGCAGCATGGTCAGCATTTGCAGGGGGGTTCGGAGGTGTTGAAATGCTGCTTCAGGGTGAGCTGAAAGCCCTTGAGGACAAAAAAACATCACTGCCAAGCAGTGCCCTTTCCCTGCTGGTTCCTCAAGCCCTGTATGGAGAAGGGAAAGAGCATGATCAGCATTTCTCAGTAGGGAAAAGCGATGCCTGGAGTTGGGAAGGGCTATGCACAACACTGCACTCACCAGGGCTGAGCCAAAACACCTCTGGGTCTTGGAAACCCTGGCATTTTCAGCACAAATCCTGGAATTTGAAGTTACTCAAGCTTAGCCCATCTGCAGTGTCACAGCTGTCTGAAAGTATACTTCAGGCTATTTATTGGAGCAAGGAGAAGTTTTGCCAGGCTTTGCCTTGGCAACCCCTGGTGCAGTCACCTCGTGGGGGCAGCTTTACAGCTCCTCAGGACTTGGGCTGTGCCAGGTCTCAGATGCTTTCACCCAGCCAAACAGAGGAGATGGATCAGTAAGAAGCACTGCAGATTTTGGGTGGGTCAGGACTCCATGGAGTGCTGAGGAGGCGAGAGCAGCCCCTCTGTCTGGTTCACCCCATGTGTATGGTGAGTCCTCCTTGCCCTGGGGATCTCCAGGTGATTGCTCCGCTGTCTCTGTTAGGCAAAAAGTAATAAAGAAATGCAAAGAGCCACAGTTGTGCAGATGGGGATGGTCCCAGCAGGATTTTCAGCGATTGCTCTTCATAGATGACAGGGACTGTGATTTCTGGCCAAGACCCAGAAGCGATTATCTCACAGTTTGGGATATTTGGGTAAGAGCTTTATCCCACTCTTTCCCATCTTCAAAGAATTTTGCAGTCATTAGGTGATTTGCTAATCCTCCCAATTTCTCTGTCCCTCAGTGCAGCCCGAGGCCACATGGGTTTTTCAGAAAATTAAGTCTGTAGAGACATCAGGTCTGTAGGTGATGGATGATGCTGTTTGACAAAATGCAGAGGAGCTTTGCCCTCAACCTGCATTTGGACAGTGGCAGTGAGCGATGGGGGGCAGTCCAGCCAGCACAGCACCTTGGGTGTTTTTCTGTCTTTGCTGTTCTGCACCAGCTACAATGATTAACTCGAGAGTTGGTTGTTTGCCGAGATATTTCCAGGGTAATGAATGGCTCTTCTGGATGTTTAGCTGCTTGCTTTGTTTATGGTAACTCTTTGCATCTATTAGAAGATACATTTGTCGTTAGAAGGATGGTCCAGTTGACCCTTCCAGGAATGAACCCTGGCATCTAAATGGCCTTCCCATTAGTGACTTTGTTTATAGCACTAAAGTGGGTTCAATTTATTTAGCTGAGGATCTTACTGTGTAGATCAGGAGCTCAAAAGCCTCCTGTGCAGTCACAGCTTTGCTGGACACATCTCAGCCAAGGCTGCAGCCAGTGGCACCAGGCATCACGGCGCAGGGCGATGCCACTGATGGGTGCAAAACAGCAGATGGGTCCCCTGCCATTCCCCACATCATTTACACTGCTGCTCATTTATCCCCCTCTGCGGAAGCTGAGCTGGGTGCCCTCCAATAACTCTCACAAAAGATTTTTATATTCTTTTTTTGCAATTTCCCTTTATCTTACACGCTCCCCTCAGGGCCATCTATCACCTCGAATTTTATTGCCTTCTTTAATTGCTTCTCTGAAGTCTAAGTGTAATATTACTCCATGATCCTTTTGAGTAACTTCCTGAGTTGCTACGATGCCATTCATCTTGTACTTCTGGCTCTCTCGATAAGCCCTGTTGTACAGTGCTTTTCATTTTGGTGTGTCAACACTGAATCTAATGCATTGCACTCTGACCTCCCGTCAGAGCGGATGATGAGCCCTGCTTAGAGCAGTATCCGAGTTACAAAATTGGTTTTCATTTCTTTGTTTCTACAAATTTCCCTTTCAATGTTCTGCTGCTGCTGCTGCAGCTTTGCCTCCGCCTAATTTGGGCTAGTTCAGGGCAGGGTTTAATTGCCGGAGCCCTTGGTACTCTGTGGTGGTCCTAGGAGAGCACTCAGTAATGGGTTGGGATGCCTAATGTAGATGTCCTCAGCCGTGGGTTCCCCAGGTTTGGCAGTGGCTTTGCAGTTTCCAGTCCAGCTCTGGACTGGCCTGACTGGTTTTTGTAAAAGTTGAACAGGAGCAAGTCCTTTACTGAGAGCAAAAGATTTAACCTTGCTGGTGCTCAGTCCCTCGTTCATCATCTGGAGGAGGTGAACTTCCACTGCCATCTCTGCAGCCAGCACGTGATGGCCAGACGTGGTGATCTCGTGCCTTTGTGGTTTGGGCTGAACTGGGGAGAGGGTTTGCACCACTGGTAGATCTACCTGGAAGCAGAGGGTTTGGGGTTTTTTGAATCATGAAGTTAACACGTGCACCATGCTTGGTGGCCAAGCATTTGGTTAATTTGATCAAAGCTGATTTCTCCTTTTGGACCAAGAAGTAAATGGGACCTTCTGGAGACTGACTGCAAGGAGCATGGTGAGGAGCAATGGGTCAGGGAGTTACCCTCAGCCAAGAGGCTGGTTATCCCTGCAGGCACCTTCTGCCCAGAAGTCCCCAGGTTGAGGCCACTTATGTTTTGCACCAGTTGTTGTCTTTCTCCCTCATTGAGTTTTACGCTGCTGTCAGCCAGGACTCCACAAAACGTTAATTTTGCTGTGCTTGCTGCCAGAGCTGATGCTGTCAGCCCTGGCAAGGACTACCTGCCATCTGCTAAGGGACACCTTCAGCCACTTCTCCTGCCAGTTTGTTAGGCTTCTCCAATAAGGTGGTGAAGACCAGAAATGCTGCTTAAACTACATACCTTCAGCCCAGGGCTTGCAAGTAATCATGGCCCCAACCTTCAATGAGTCTTATACAAAAGCATTTTCAGCTTAGGGTTGTGTTGTGTGGTATCTGGGACTGTCATTGCTGTTTCTTCAGCCCTGGAGACCTGGACATGGGGTTTGAGATTGTATTGGGTGGTCCATTTGCTGGATTTGTGTTTTCCCAGGTAATGGGATGAGTTTTCTGATCAGGAACGCTCATGAGAAGCTGTTCCTCTTCTTAGTTCTTGCAGGATCTCCAAAATGCTCTTTAAAGCCTTTCCTACCTCCTCGGCTCCTGATCTTGTGGGAGGAGGACGATTTGTTGGAGAAAACTCCATTAGGGCTTCAAAAGGGAAGCCTGGCGGTGGCTTTCTGGGGCCAGGGCTGGCTGCAGCACAGATGTCTGCATGCAACAATAGGCTGCAATTTACCCCCACGCTTTGAAAGCAAGGGAGGGGGGAGGGGAAAAAAAGAAGAAAGAAAGGAGAAAAAGAAAACCAGAAAGCCATTAGATGACTTCAGCTCCGCGTGACTACATCAAAAGGGAGGGTGTCGTAAATTCAGTTCTATTAAACCCCAGGGCCCCGGCGCTGGGGAGCTGGATGCTGTTCTGGTGCCAGCGGTGGGGGAAGCCCTTTGCGGGGCTGCAGGAGCAGCTGCAGGTTGTGGGGGAGCAGAACTTCTTCACGGTGGCTGCATTGGCCTGGGTTGGGTTCAGCTGCTCCGCACTGGTGAATGATGGACACGGCTTTCACTTCCTAAATGTCTGAGATGTGTCCCTGTGCCTTCTCTTGCTGCCTTCCCAGTAGGCAGTTGGAGGTCCCTGTGACCCATCAGCTTTGACACGTGGTTGGGATCTCCCAGCACGTGAAAGCTTTGCACGTGGGGCCATGTCACAGTGCTGGGGTACCATTTATTTTTCATTTCATTGTCGTCCTTCCCAAACCCCAAAGTCTACCCCTACATCAGCATGGGTTACTGGGGATTTGCTCTCCTTTACTGTGTAGTAACTGATCTGATGCACATCAAAGCCATTGAGAATAATCTTCCAAGAGCATCTCTCGCTATTTTATGTCTTTGTTTTACCATGTAATAAGTCTCTTTACCACTGAGTTCATAGGGGTGTTTTTCTCTCAACTGTTTTTTTCTTGCTTAATAGTCCAAACTATTATCCTATTGTCCTAGCTGATCATCCAAGACAAATAAAGCAAGGAGGAGGATTTGGAAGGAAATCTATCGTTCTCTGTATTTTCTGGGTATGGTATAGGTCATGTTTTAAGGGTCAACATCCCCCAAACTCTACGGAAAGCAAACATCTTGAGGATGTTGGAGACTCTTGGAGGAGTCTCCACACGAAATATTTCATACATGGGGAATGGTGCTCCCCAAATGGGTGAAGTTTCCCTGGTTTGTGCATGGACAGAGCTTTTTGTGCACCAAAATGGCAATGTGAATTCTGCAGCATCCAGAAAGGGATGTTGCAAGTGTGAAAAGTCTTTTAAAAGAGGCAGAAAAGGGGGGGGAAAGGTTAAATTTTTAATTCAGTCAAAATCGTGGTTTGGAAGGACCAATATGGGATTTTTTGCAGTTCAGATTTGCAGGTTTTTGTTCAGATTTGCACTACAGCACCTTTTTTTTTTCAGCCCAGAGGTTGATTGTGAGTGATGGGAATGTGGGACTGTGTAACAGCGTGAACAAAAACCTGCCGCTTCCTCGGACCCGAGACAATGGCTAATTGTTCTAATTTGGGTCAATCCCCTGCTGTGCTGCAGCAGGAATTCTTTACCAGGCTTCTTTAATCATGAACGTTGCCCTATTTTACACCATGTTTGGCCCTGCTACACCCACCCCACCCCCCCCAGGGCTTTGCACACCACCAGGGATCCCGCTGCTGGGGGAGGAGCAGGTGATTCATTTCTTAATGAAAACAAATTAATTTGCAATAACATCTTTATCACAAGGCTTTCATGTGCTTTGTGTTCTCCTCTGAGCTATCTGACTGCTTCTTTTTTGGAGCAGAAATTTGGGTTGTGAATACAAATCTTACCTCCTTGCATCTCCTGGGTGTCGTTGCTGTGCGGTGATGTGAGGAGGGCAGGCAGTGACACTGTGGGGTTTTTTTATCCCCAGTGAAAACACAGTCCTGCTCATCCCATATTTGCTTTCCCATGGTGTCATCCCTCTGCTTCCAATTACCCCTCTTCCCTCCACCGGTGAAGCAGTGAGGAATGCATCGAAGGTTCACTTACGTGTGGTTGAACGTGGTGGGCAGATGCTGGGTGATACCTCACCAATGGGATCTGTTATGGGGTGCTGATGGAGGAGGAACAGCTTCTCTCCTGCTTCACAGATGGTCTCAGTGTGGATAAAGTGGGTCACAACAGGGGTAAGCCTGGCACCTAGCCTTGACCTGCTCTCATTTATCCCAGGGGCCAGGGTCTCCCAGGGTGCCACTGGAGATTCATCCCTCTGTGTTACCTCAGCAACGATTACTGCTACAGTTTGGTTCTGGTGATAAGGCAAAGTGCTTTAGTGAAAATGGCAGCTGCGGGTGTCTACATCTTGTGCTTGATTATTGTCCCTTCTACAGAAAGGGCACACAGTGTTTGCCCAAACCCAGTGCTGTGGGCTTCAGTTTCTGCAGGTTAAGATAAATTTGCCTTGTGCCTTCTGACTGCAAAAAAATGATATTGACTTTATGGATGTAGCGGAGGATCTGTTCAATAAATAATGTGGTGGGGGGGGGACAGAAAGACCTTTTTGCCATTGTTTTTGATTTTGTGGGAAGCTGGTTCATGACTGGGAGCAGCAAAGGGAGCAGCAGCATGAGCTGCCTGTGCCTGGTGGGGTTTGTGTCACCTCTCGGATCGTGGTGGTACAGAGCAGAAAGGGGAGCACTGGGTGGAGAGCAGGAGTGGTACCTTGCATCGGGCAGAGGGTTGGCAGCATCAGCTTAGTCAACTCAAATGAACTAGGCTGATTTTTAAGCTGGCTCAGCTCAGTCCCACCAGGGTGTGCGTCAGCTTCAATTATTTCCTGATAGACTTGGATCATAAACAGTGAAAAGGCCTTTATTTAGACCATCAGACAAGTGTCCAGCTCTGCTTTTGGCACAACATCAGCTAAATCCCTTCTCTGCTCGTGTGTTTCGTGCAGCCTGGGCAGCTCTCATACACCAAGGGTCAGGCCTGGGGCTGCTCTGGAGCCTCCCACAAAGCTGTTGGCAGGAATTGCAGAGGTTTAGGAAGGTACCTGAAAAAGGTGGCTCCTTGAAGCAGAGAGGTTTGTGTCTCACCCATGGGCAGGTGATGTGCAGTGATGGGAATGGGATGTGCAGAAGCAAGGAGCCCAACCCCAGAATAGCATCTCTCTGAAACAGGCTGTGTATTCATCCCAGTGCTAAACTGGGGCATTTGTCTACAGATGACTACAGACCAGTGTGGAGAAGACTGTACTTTTGCAGCTGGCTTATATCCTTGCATGTTACCGAGAGCAAAAGGAGATGCATGAGTTGCTTTGTGTAGAAGTCATCTTCTCTAAATTGTGTTTTAAAACCCCCAAATACCCAGTACCTGCAGGGCTTGTGAGCCAAGGTTGCCTGTGAAGAAAGAAGGACTGAAAGAGTGGCCTGGTGGGGTCAGCGATGGCAAGGGTGAGTGAGCTGGTGGTGCCTGCTGATGTTTCCTACATCAGGATTAAAATATGTTTTGCCCTGCTCCAGCATCTCTCCTTGGAGCCCTCAATGTATCAGTGTTGATGCATAATTTTCTGGGTTCTGTTGGGATTTCTCTGGGCTGAATTTTTCAGAAATTGGCTTGATGTGAGGTTCGGGTCTGAGCTTCCACCAGCTGTCTGGACACAGCACTGAGGAGTTCAGGCAGCTGCACCAAGTGCTGGTGTGAGCACGCTGCTTGGGGAAGAAATCTCTTATTGGAGACAGGAGGTGGTCCTGCCACATCTGTACCAGCACAAACTTATTTCTTGTACTTTCCCAGATTTTTTTTCCTGTTCCTCTTATGAATCATTTCACTTCTCTGATGGTTTAGGTGTCGGGATAATACTGGAGATAATTTTAATTGTTTCTTTCAGGATTATATTGGAGGCAGTTTGCAGCACAGAATTGCAACACAGTGACCACTTATTCCATAGCATTTAGCTCCTTGTCTCCTTTTTCACAAGAGTTTTTGCACCTGATGCATCCACGGCTCAGACCTGAAACCCCCCTGCAGTGCTGAGGGTGGACACTGTTATTTCAGGGGCTGTCGCAATGCTTTGCAAGGGTAACAGCTGAAAGAAAAATAGATTAAATGAAAGCTGATGGCAACAGGCAGCAAAGGTAGAAAAAAATAGGGTGGGTGTCAAAATTCATGGTGTTTTCTTCTCGCATTAGGGGTGCTGGTTACACAGTGAAGAAGGTGCTGTGGTTAGAAGGAGCAGCATATGCCAGTGCCTTCTGAAAATGTTTGGAGGCTTTAATTAAAGAATGGCTGCAATGTGCTTCCAGACATTCCGGTGGAACACATGAAATAAAACCTTCACTTTTATTATTTTTTCTGTGCTAATTTGGCAGGCTGAGCCTCCCAGGGTTCATCCATCCCCAAGTCTAGAGCAGTAGATGCTTCTTGCCGCAGGGTCGCCAGCGGGAGGGGAGATGTCGGCATGCCTGAGGTTTAGCATGGGCTGACATCCCAGTGAAATTTGTGGGATCAAACCCCTTATTTCAAGTTAAGTGCAGTGATAAATGAGGTGTTGAAGAGTGTGGGTTGAAATATGCTCTTAAACCCATATTTCCTGGGAGTGTGGAGGTTCTTCCATCAAACGCTTGCGGAGCTCAGATGTGAAATGTGGCTCAGGCTGTCGCGGTGTTTTCTTTACACCCTGCTCTGCTGGTATCTCTGGATCTGGAGTTTCTACCTGAGCTACCTAAATCACCTTGTCACCGCGTGCCTGGTGGGAGGGGGGCAGCATTGGTTCCATCCCTTTGCTCAGATGGAGCTGGGCGAGCATCGCCCTGCATTAAATCAGCTTTTGATTAATGGCAGTCACCACATAGGCACCTGGATACACCTGGGAATAAGCTGTCCCGATTTCTGTCAAGGCTTTGTATCTTACAGAGTGGATTGAACAAAGAAGCTGAAGACCACAAGTCCTACACTGATATTTCCACTCCAGCTGTCTGCAGATATGCCCTTTCTGTCCTGCTTTTGTGGCTGGTTTTTTCTTCACCCTGAGAAAACCTGCTGTAATTGTTTCCCTGCACGCCTGGAGGTGATTTGTCAAAATCCCTATTGCTCCTTGGCTAATTCAATATTTATAACGTCTTCATAAGGCTGGTCCTGCTCTGCTGACTTGGAGGCGAGGTGGGAGAATACGTTGCATAAATTGGGCTGCACGAAACGCGCAGCTCAAAGGGAGGGAGTGAAGGCAGCAGTAATTGGGTGCTCAGGCAGAGAAGATGCAGCATCTTCCTGAGCATCCCAGCTCATCCCAGCACACAGCAAACTCCTGAGCAATCAGCGTGAACGAAGAGCAGCGGCGAGCTGAGCCCAGACCAATTTTAGGGCTTCCTATTTAGTTTGTGTCTTCTCTGAGGTGTTTCATGATTCAGTGATTTCATAAAACCAGGCAGACACCACAAATTGCCACATCTTTTTTTTTTTTTAATCATTATTGTTCAGGTTTATCATTATTGCTCAAGTTAATCTCTGTGACATTTCAGAGACCTAGCCAGGCAGAGCAAATTGGGGGGTTACATTATTGGATGTCATATCATGCGTTAGGATATAAAGGTCTTGAAAGGAAACGTGATTGAACAGCCCAGGTGCTGGTATTTGTATTTTGTTTTATTCTTAGTAACCAAATTTTCTAGAGCCAAATTCTTTGAGTTCAGATTTTCCAAGCCACTATCCTTTTGGGTGGAAATGTTAATCAGAATTGAGAAGACTCCACCAAAGTCCCTGTTTTCCTTGATGCTTTTTTTTCCCCTAACAAATATATGTTTGAGAGTTTCTGATGAGTGCTGTTCCTGAGATCTCCATCATCTCAGCAAGCCCTCTTAGTGTTTGCTCTTCTGTGAAACAATTTTGACAGTAATGGATCAGTTGTTTGATTGATTTAATCCAACTCTGTAGAACTGTAGTGCTGAAAGCTATTGCGTTGTGTCAAATGATAAAGGTGCTGCTGAACTGCAGAGATGACCCCACCATGCAGATCCCCTGAACCCCAGCACAGGCCAGGAGGGACCTCATCATCCTTAACCAGGCAGGATTCGTGCACCCCTGTGTTCATTCTCCAGCAGCAATGTGCATGGGTGTGAAGGACAGGGTGGCCTTTGGCAAAACACCCTGCCCTTGCAGCACCTCAGCAGTCAGTGGGGGTTTTTGTCCCCCTTCCTGTACAATTTTGAATGTGGTTTCTTACGGCTTGCCAGCTCCTAGCAAGGATGCTCTGGGGTGGGAACATCCAGGGGGTGTTAGCAATGCTGTAGACACCTTACCTGCCATCCCTCCCTTGTCTTTGCAGGAGGGGGACTCCCTCGGGGCCATGGAGAAGCTTTGCCGGCAGCTCACCTACCACCTCAGCCCCCACTCGCAGTGGAGACGTCAGGGCATCATGAAGAGGAAACCACAGTCCTGGTGAGTCAGCTTTTGAAAGCCACCATCACCCCCATGGGTCACTGTCCCCTCCCTGGTCCTTGCATCCTTCCATGATGCTTTTGGCCATGGTGTGCAAATCCACCACGATGAAGGACAGTGCGAGGGAGCCCTGAGGTCAAAACCTTCTCAGCTTGCCACAACTTCCCAAATCCTCTGTTGTCTCCAATGTCACCAGCATTTCCCCCACTCACGGCTGTGTTATCAGGTTGCTTCATGCTCACCCAAAGGTCTTTTCCTCCTTTTCCATCCCATTTATCCTGGTTGCAGAGGAGAGCAGCATGGTAGTGCCCAGGGAGGGGGAGCAGGCTGGAAAACCCGAACCATCCATCCTCCAGACATCCCCATGCTGGGCATTGGAAAGCAGGAGACAAACTGCTCCCAGGCATCCTAATTAGCTGGTAATTAATTACAGGTACGTGTCACCATGCACACTGTGCCTTGCAATGTGTTTGCACAAAGGGAAATGTTTGATTAAAAGTAGGGAATAAATTACCCTGGTCCCCTCCTCACCTTGGTCCTCAGCAGAGCATCCCGGCTGCCGACATCCTGGATCCACGGAGCCAAAAAACCTGTGGATGAGACTGATGGGAAGGAAAAGGGCTCCTTGTTTTGCATGATGTTATGCCTTATATATTTGTTATTTTTGTTTAAAAAAGGCAGAAATACAAAAGAAGCTGCAATCTGGCAGAGTCAGGATTTGTATCCAGGTGCTGGCTCATGGTCCCAAGAGGGTTTTGGTTCCTGTTGTAGCAGATGCTCTTTGTAGCCGTTTGTAGCACAGTGGAGGCCAATCCAGTGAAAAAACTTAGTCTGAAAAGAGAAGAATAAGTGAGGAAAATGGACACAGGAGGAAAACAGACACAAGGGAATGAAGGATTGCATGGCCAAATAGGATTAGGACCATGTGTCCCGGAGATCTGGCTCAGCATCGTTGAACCCTGTTGTCTGTAGAGACCCAGATGTGGAGCAACGCCTCCATCTCATTAGCAGTGGTCACCATAGCTTTGTGTGTTGAGAGTTTTTAAGGTGTCTTGATGAATAAAATTTGCTTTCTGGTGAAGGAGTGTTGTGGGGCTGCGTGCTGCAGGGCTGTGTCCCGCAGGCTGGGCTCAGCACACGGAGCTGAGGGACGACCCAGGAGCTCAGTTACCCTCGTGGGGTTTTTTTCTTAATTAGAATAGGAAATGCACATCCCCTTGTCATCCCATCAGGGAATTATTAAAGTTATGGCGATGTGACAGTGGGGAGCTCTTTACAGCCCAGAAGACAAGAAATTCTTGAAAATGAGAAAAATTTAAAGTGGTGCTTTGTGTCGCTCTGTCTTTAATTACCAATCCCTGTCCTCAATTATCAGCTCGGAGCGGTTGTGTGAGCGCATCCACGTGCCAGAGATTCGCAAGGCTTTATCTTACAAGGCTTGCCTTTCCTTGGAAAAGCTGGGAAATAGCTGAGGTTTTTCACAGTTTTAATAGCAGGGGTGAGGTTTGGGCCATGAACGAGCTCTGACCGCACAGCAGTGACCCCAGGGCTGTGACCACGTGGCGCTGGCTGCTGGCTCTGCCCCTCTGAGGCTTTGCAGGATGGGATTTGCCTGGGTTTCTGATTTAGGTGCTTGTTTAGGAGGTGGCTGTGAGCTGTCTCCAATCTCACCAGCATTTCCCCCATCCATGGTTATCAGGTTGCTTCTTGCTCACCCAGAGGTGTTTTCCTCCTTTTCCATGCCATTTATCCCAGTTGTGGGGGAGAGCCCCGAGGCTAGGGGAAACAAGACAGGGGCTGCTGCAGAAGAGATGATGGTTTTTTCCTTTTCCACCTCTCCCTCTCCCCACAGTACCGACCTGGGAATGTCCATAGGCTGCACTGTGGGAATGATGCTTTCTGAAGCCATTTCTTCTTTTTCTTTTCTCTTTTTCTTTCTTTGCTCTTTCTTTTCATTTTCTTTCTTTCTTTCTTGTTGGAGAGGAAGTCTTCTGACCCTCTACAAGACAACCTTGAGGTCAGAAAGGGATAATTTGGAGTCATCCCCTGTGATGGGAGATCCAGGCATGTAAAACCACACTTTGGATATGGAAACCTGGTCTCTTGTCTTCTGCACAGTGATTCTTGACCTTGTAATGAGTATTTTGGCTTTGTCGCTGCTTCCCTGTTGATAATTAGGGATTGCAGCACAACAGCAAGGGTGGTGGAAGCCATCGTGGAGAACTCCCAGTCCGGAGCTGTGGAATTAGTGGAAAATACTTAGTTAATTAGAAATCTGTATCTTTGTTATTTACTGTGCTCCTGGGTCCTGTCTGCCAGAGACACACTCGTTAGCACACTGCCTCATAATGAGCAGAAACACACACATCATAATCTGTGCCGTGGCTTCATTAGGAGGCATCATTTGTGTGCCGTCTCCTGATGTTCCATGGTCCCCTGTCCCCTGCAGCTGTGTCAGACGTGTTGGAAGGGTTTGGGAAGTTTAATTATCCCTGCGATCGGGAGTGCGTTTGTAGGAGATGGATGTGTTAGGGAAACCTTTGATCAAAAGGTTTCTCCAGTTGTTGGGATCAAGGGGATCTTGGACACTAGTGGGATGTTTCTTCTTGCTCAGGGCTAGTGAAGGGGTGGTGGCCTCTGGATGTCATTGTATTGCCACCTCGTTGGATGGCCACAGTCAAGCTTTAGTGGGAAAGCATCCCCTCTTCACTAAATGCCTGTTGGCATTTCCACTGGGCAGCAGGGGGCATGAGCAGTGGGATGGATCAATCCCTCCTGGTCCAGCCCATCTTGAGACCCTCTGGTACCTCTGCTGAGGTCTCACAAGCGCGGTGGGCGAGAGCCCCACACATGGGCACTGCTGAGCAAAGCTGTAATGAGTCTCACCAGAAATGTGGCGACATAATTACAAGGGAAAATTGTTCTTCTTTGTTCCACAACTGCTGTATTCGTTACAGGTGATAAGGGGGAGCAGAGCAGCCGGAGGAGGAGGGTGGGGACGGATAATAGAGGGCTGGAGCTGATTTTTCAGTCGGTCATGCTGTGGCCAGGCTGCCTGCTGCTTGGGTAGAGGGGGAGGATAGAGCTTTCCCTTCCCACCTCACCGCAGGCATCGCGTTTAGTGTGAGCACAGAAAGAGCCAAACAAGGGAGAAGCTCTCAGCGTTGGCTGCCTGGCTCTGCCGTGCTGCCTGGCACCAGAGCACCCAGACCTGTGCCAAATGACCTTAGTTTTTTTGCATATTATCAATCTGTCTGTCTTTCACTTGCTGTCTCCCTGCCTCCCTCTGAATCACCTATATTTATATTAAACATCTAGGATGAAAATCAGTGTTTTGCCTGGTAGGGTAGCCAAGAGCAGGAGGATGGAGCCAGCCTGCTAAAGCAATTTGTATATCTCTGGCTCTGCCTCTGGGACACGATTACAGTCCAGCATTTAACTAGCAAGTGTTGAATTAGATCCTGGAATCTCCCTACTCCTCCTGCTGCCAAGTGCTTGCCTTCAGTAGCACAAAAGCAAAGCTGATAACCAAAGCTCCGTGTGTCTGTAATTGCTTTGGAGCATGGGTTTGCACACTTCGTGGGGGGGCAAGGTGGTGTTTCCCAGGGGAAATAATCTCCCTGCCTTCACCATGTCTCTCCCATCCCTGGAGAGCCATGGCCAGCATATTCCCTATGTTTGCTGCCCGTGTCTCCGCTGTGCACAGGAGCAGTAGTGAGGAGCCCGGGGGTGGAGCAGGCAGGGGATGGAGCGGTGGTGCCTGCCCCACTGGGCTGAGCAGTGGGCAGCATCTGAAGGAATATTGATTATTCACATCGTAATTCCGACACCAGTTGTTGTTGATGCCACTGGAGTGTGAAGCATGGAAGAATTTGTCATAGAATCATAGAAAACCAGGCTGGAAGGGACCTTGAGGATCATCTGGTCCAACTTTTCTTGGCAAAAGCACGGTCTAGACAAGATGGCCCAGCACCCTGTCCAGATGAATCTTAAAAATTCAGGGTGAAGCAGCTCAGTTTGAGCACTGGAATTAAATGGGAGCAATCTGGACCTAAATCTGTGGATTTTTTAATTTCTGTTATTGCTTCAAAACCCCCAGAAGGAAGCCCATGCCTGCTCTGAGCCTAGTACAGAGCTTACGGGGGGGGTCCACACCGGGGTGAGCCAATGTGGTGCTTTCTTCACATTCTAAAACCATTTTACATGTCAGAGTTCATGCAAATCCTCTCCCCAGTGTTGGGACGTGTGGAGAGCAAGGATTGGATTTTTTTTCTTGAGGAGCATTCTGGTTTATACTAATTACTTGTGTTTTACCACAATAGCCATTGGGTTCTTGAGATAACTGGTGGCAAGGGACGAGGTCAGTGAAGAGAAAGTGGAGCTGCAGTGTTTGAAGAAGGTGGCATGAGAACCACTGAGGCCTTTGCTATTGGAAAAGTCAGGTCTCCAACAGGAGATGGAGGAGAGGCTCCTCTCTGTATATGGATTTAGGACCCAAATATTATCTTCTTCGCTCTTGAAGTTTAAGCCTAATTTTAATTTTGTTTTCTTAACTCGCTGAAGGGATAGAACCAAGCACCCATGGGGATGCTCTGCTTGTGCACAACCTCAATACATCATTGCCAGTGCAAAGGGGGAGCCCCTAATTCCTCACTAGAGGGGGCCTGGTGGCCTCACACGTTTTGGCTTGTGGCTCACCACGTGAGCAGCACTGATTTTTCATCAGCTCGGACAGTTTTGTGGCTTGAAAGCCATCATTTTTCTCTCGGGACAGGTTAGGGAAGTTATCTAGAATGGGTTGTAATTCTGTGAGACGGAGGATTTATTTAATCATGAAAGTGTCTGACAGTAGCTGTCATTTTCAGCCCCTGGTTACCTGCGGGTTGGATATTCCCCGTCGCACTTGGGAGCCAGGTACAGAAATCTGTTCAAACAAGAGTTTGTGATTTAGTGACTAACTCTCGGAGCTTAAGCAGCCTTATTTTGTGGGTAGGAAAGATCTTTTAGAGCATCCCACTCCTAATTTCATCGGGGGCACAGAACATTTCTGTCCTGGAGGAATGCCAGGTGCTGGTTTTCCATACTCACTCGCAGTGCCTGCTCATGTTTCTCTACAAAGCCCTCGTGAACTCAAAAGAAAAAGGAGTTTTCACAAGGGGGGAAGCCCGGTGCCTGTGAATATTGTGCCTTTCCTTTTGAACACAGAAAGAGAATGAGTGTTTGTGGATGAAAATCCCCCGCTGCTGCCGGGAGCTCGTGGGCGAGCGATAGGAGAAGTTGGATCTCCTGCAACAAACGGTCTGTTCAGGGCATCCAACACAAATCCGCTGCTGGTGGGAGGAGGCTGGAGCAAGAATTATGCAGTCTCTCCTCTTCATTAAAATCCCATCTGTGTGTTCGTGTGTGTGTGTGTGTGTGTGTGTGTGCACAGCAGGCGTGCTGGGAGCTGCTGTAGAGCACTCATGAGCTGGAGGTCTTTGGGACTCATGAGTGGGTGATCTCATCTGTCCATGTCAAAGGGACTTTATTTTGCCCTGTGTTACGTGGCTGTCTCAGAGATCAGAAGGGACAAAGTGCTTTCCAGCATATGGAGCCAATGCTGCAAACCCCAGACTGGGATATTGCTGGTGCTGTGGCTTTGGACCTAAATCTGTGGACTCTGCCTCTGCAGTGGAAAGCAGGCAATCCCAACCCCCTGCTCCTCCCTGCATGCCCCCAGGCTTCATGCGTGTGTTTGGGGTGGAGAAAAGCAAAACTCTGGTTCTTGGTGGTTCTTCAGGCTGTCTAGGAAGGGAACTGAGGCTGTCAGGCTTCATCAGTGGGATGCTCAGCCCTCGTTCGCACGGAGGGTCCTGCATCCTGCAGGAGGACATGGGTGAGGGACTCCTGGCCATTGTGGATCTTCTGACCTTTGCTGGGTCATATCACAGTGACTGAGGTCTGCAACCTGGTTGCACCTGTGTGGTCAGGGAGTCTATAAATCCTCGTGCTGACATCCATCTCAGGAGCTAAATACCTGCTGTGGTGGCTGCAATTGGGTGATGGCTCACAAAGACTCATCCATTTGCAGGGTGGGACCCTTTGCAGCCAGTGTTTGCCCTTGTCCTTGCCTAGGCATGTTGTTGTGAAGCTCCCAGCCACCTCCAGCTGTCCCTTTGTCAGCTGGGGCTGTCACACAGAGCTCTGTTTGTCTCCCAGATGATCGCAGTCTGGATGCAGGCGGAAAACAATTCCTTTCCCAGGGTAGGCACTAAATACCAACTGCTGCCCGCCCGCGTCTGGCAATTGTTCCTGAGAGCTCTGCTGGGGCTCAGTGGAGCTTTTCCTTCTGTGTGTCCTGCAGCATTAAAAATATTGTTGTTATTTACTACGTTATTTCTGTTAATTGCCCTAAGAGCACAAAAGAGGCGATCTTGAAGCTTATCCTACCCTATTTTTGTGATTGTCTGTATCAAGAGGGCTGGAAATGAGAACTGAACCTCTGCACGTTGCTGTGGTTCAGCATTCAGATCCCAGCCTGGCTGAGGCAGACCAGGCTTTCCTCTGGCAAAATTAAATGACCACTGAAAGTGTTTTGCGAGGTGTCTGATGTCTGGTTGTCCCTTGTCACCAGGGTACTTGCTGGCCATGCAGAAGGGAGTCTCCAGGCAGCAGGTCCTGTGGTCCATCGGCACAGACCTATTTCTGCTCACTTCTGTGCTTCAGAGTGCCCTCAGAGGTTAAAAACACAATCCTCGGAGCAAATCTATGTGGAGACTGACCTGAGATGGATCCAGCCTGGGAAAAAGAAGCTATTTAGATGCCTTGCAGAGGGGAGAAGAGCTCAGAAGCTGATGGAGCTGGGGGTGTTTCCCTGACAGGGTCCCTCAACATGTCAGTGCACATCAATCGGCTCTGGCTGGCAGGGTCACTTGTCTTCTTGTGAGGCTTGAAAGGAAAGTGCTGCAATGTTTGTTGTCGAATTTGAAGAGTCAGAAACATTGGAATGACCTTTGGGGTGATGCAAACAGGACTGAACAGCGAGCAAATTGAATGTCTGTTGGGGGGGGGGGAGGTGAAGCACTGCAAATCTGGGGGAGAAAATATTTATGAGGGCTGTGATTAAGAAATAATTCTGCAACATTCTGGTTTTGGCAGTTAAAGAAGCTGCCAAATCCTGTTTGATTGTTGCAATTTAAAGCTGTTTCATCTTGTCCTTTCACTATGGGCATGGCAGAAGAGCCCGATCCCCACCTCACCCCAACCTCCTTTCAGGGAGTTGTAGTTTAATTACTGCTCAGTATTTTGTAAGAAAATAATTTGATGGTTTTAATTTGGGTATCCATTGGACAGCAAAATTTTAAAATCGTGGTTTAATTTTAATAGGTGCTCTAAAATGCAGATAAACTCTGCCTAATTAACAAAAGGAGCTAAGCTAGATGCTTACCACAAACTGAAGACAACTGCTGCTTCTGTACCTGTCTAAGCAGCTCGGTGTCCTTTGTAACCCAAAGGCAACAATTTGGGCTTTAACATTAATTACATTTTATCACTCCCATACATGATTGGGCAACGAATTTCTTGCTTCCATTTAAAGTTACAGTGCTTAAAAATTTCACCACGAATGCCTCTAAGAGGGGCTTTTGGAAGGGTCTTTCTAGCCTGTGGGTGTGGGTTTTAGTATGTTAATGGGATGTTAATGAGGCGAATCCAATTAGCAAGTGTTTTCTACCTAGTGCTCAAGCCTATAGCTGGTTTTTACCAAGATCAGGTGTGGGAATATTCTCTCTCATCCCTTTCATCCATCTGGCAGGCCCGTGTCTCAGGGATGGGCTGTTGACTATTAGGGATATGTTTTCCTTCAGTTCTCGCTATCTTAGTGTTAGGTGAGCTCAGTTTTTATTCCAAGTGTCTCTTTGCTGTCTCCTGTGTGATTTGGGGTTTTTTTCCCCCAGAGTTTTATAGATTTCAATTAATAACCTACACCAGCACCAGCCCCATCACACCTCGCTCAGTCGGAAGGAGTTGGCGTTAGCAAAGACCTACTTCTTTAAGCTGTTGGAGCCAAACTGTAAATAATGCATGCATATTGAAATGCCACCCGGATAAGAGCTCCGGGGCAAGCTGTCGCCTTCCAAGGGGCTTAAGGTTTTCCATTGACTCACTCTGTAAAATGAGCCTTTACCCTGTCCATCGCCCTCCACAACTCTACTCCGGAATTTAAAATAATTAACCCAAACCTCAAAGTGCCATTTTTTATCCCTCGCTGATGAATACTGACCCTGACAAATGCTTGATTTGCCTTTGCTGTTCCCTCACTGAGCAAATGAACTGACAGAGAAGAGGAGGCTCAGGGGGGACCTCATGGCTCTCTACAGCTCCCTGAAAGGAGGTTGGGGTGAGGGGGGGGTCGGTCCCTTCTGCCGTGCCCATGGTGAAAGGACGAGAGGAAACAGCTTTAAATTGCATCAGGGGAGACTCAGGTTGGACATTATGAAAGATTTTTTCACTGTAAGGGTGATTGGGTGTTGGAATAGGCTGCCCACGGAGGTGGTGGGGTCACCATCCTTGGAGGTGTTCAAGAGTCATCTGGACGTGGCGCTGGGTGCTGTGGGTGAGTGGTGATGTAGGTAGGGGTTGGGCTGGATGAGCTTGAAGGTCTCTTCCAACCTTGATGATTCTATGATTCTAAGTACTAGAAAATATCCTGATTTATTAAAAAACCCTGAGGCTGGGATGAGGTGACTTACAGCAGCTCCTCCTCCTCCTCTTTCCTCTCCCCTCCTGCAACTGGACTAAGGAATAACCCAGCAGTTTTCCTCCCCTTGGAGGGAACATCCATTGTGTCTCCTTGCACTTAGGTGCTTGTGCTCCACTAAAAATGTTTTTCAGTCCCGTGCCTGATCAGAAAAAGCCTTTATCTGTGCAAGGTATGGGTTTTTTTAATTAATTTTCTTTTCATAATTACTCCTCCACTTCCTCTGCTTCTGGGGGGAGTGGAAATTAGATTTGCTTTTGACACATGGTGGCGATTATTTAAATCCATCCTCACAACTTGGGCTGCGGAGCAGGGGATCAACAAGTAGAAATTGTTATTAAAGGAGGGAATCAGCTGGTGAAATAATTAATCCCCACGCACGCGTGCTTCCTGCCCACCTTGGAAGCCCTCCAAACACCTCGTGATTATTTGTCTTGTCTGAAACAGCCACTGCCTTCCTCCTTTTTTTAGCTGGCGAGGGGGAATTTTCTCCCTTGCCTGGAGTTGATCTCCTGCCACCGTGCAAGAATGGCACTGCTACCCCAGCCAGCCCCAGTGTGGCTGTCACCCCTGCCTATATTGCCCAGTTAGGAGAATCAAGCTTTATGATGAAGCTTTGATAGAGGCTTTTAAATTTTTTTTTGAGCTCTTTCACATGGTGGATCATTAGCAGTGGCAAGGGAAGGTGTTTAGTGAGCTCATCCATCATGTCAGCTCGGGGCTCCGGCTTGCTGTCAGGGTGAGTTTCCACCTCCCATGCCCACTGCTGCTCTCTTTGAATTAAAGTGATGCTTTAAAACAGGAGTGTGAGGGAGGATAAGGGCCCTGGAAGCACTGCTGCTCCTTGCTGCCGTGGGGAGGTGAAGGACTGCACTGAGGCTTTCAGCACAAAAGTCTTGGATAGTGGACATCAATCAAGCGTTTTGAAGAGGCAGCAAGGTGTGTTTGAGCTGTGGGGTTGGCAGGAATGGGAGAGCCCAGGTGGGGAGGGTTAGACCAGAGAAGGCTGCGAGCTGTGCACGAGGAGATGTGGGCAGTGGGGTGCAGGTCGATGGAGCATGTGAGCCTGGCAGCAGCTGGCATGGCTGGAGCTTTCCTGGCACAGGCTCCTGTGTCTCAAGCCCAGCTACTCACAACCCTGGTTGATCTGGTTGTTCATAACCAGGCGTTTCCATCTGTCCCCTGGGAGCCTAATCCTGAGGTCCCTGCTCACCACGGGACTGACCCAGAACCAGACTTGACTCGTCCCCTTCCAGGTTGACACATCATCATTAGCCATGGCGTAGTCTCTTGTTTAATGGGTGATGGGATGGAGAAAAATGGTAAAAAGCGTGGTTGAGCATCCCGACAGCACCCAGGAAAGTGCAGAAGGATCTTTTGCATCTCAAAAGGGGCTGTTTGGCACCTCCAAGAAAAGAGACAGAATTTCAGAGTGCAGCCCCTGCCCATGTTCAATTCTCAGCCTTGGCGTTTGCATATCTTGCCCACACACCCCAGCCTGTGTTTTGACACATCCCAGTCCCTGAGGAACGGGGCATTCAGCCCCAAGACTGATTCCTTTTGTCTAGCAACGTGTAGCCTAGGGTGGCAATATGTTCTTCCAGGTGTTTCCCTCTCCCCTTGTCCTGGGTTAGCACCAGGCTGGGGAGCTGGGGTGTGTTTTGGGAGGAAGCCATCTGTGGGCTGGCCCTCCTGCATGCTCACTCTCTCGTGAAGGTCACTTCTCACCTTGCTGTTGGGGAGGAGGATTATTCCTCAGCAGCATCTTGGCTAGAGAAATTCCCATCTGGAGTGAGTCCTCTCCTCTGGTCCCTGGTTTAATCAGCTGTTGGGTTGTGCTGGCCCATGAGTGCTAGAATATGGCTTATTATCCTGAAGATGATGGGTTGGAGACTTGGAAAAATATATATATATGTGTGTGTGTGTGTGTTCACATAATATGGACAAATTACTTACCCTGGGAAGATCTGGGTTTGGGCTGGTCTCTCCAGCATCACTTTTTCCCCGCAGCAACAGGAAACCTTATCACTGCTGGGTACAGAAAACAGAGACAAGGGCAAAATGTTTGCATTGGGGAAGCTGAATGAGGGACGATGGTTCCTCTGTAGTGGGGATGATGCAGCTGATAACAGGGCCTGGTTTTTCTCAGAAAAGCAAGTAGGTTACACAGCCAGGTAGTGAAAATTTAGGGAATGTTTTTGTGGTTTTCTGGCTTGTCCAGCAGAACTTGCAGCATCGCAGGGACTGGGGGAACTGGGCAGCACTGGTGTTTTGCTGGATCAAATGACTTGTCTGTTATGGCCAGCTGAACAGGCAGCCTTGGCTTCACCTCCAACATCAGCTCAGTTTTCATCCTTCTGGGGGAGATGAATGCTGAAATCCCCAACATTAGTGGGGAAATAACCCGCCAAAAGCAATAAAGTGCTGGGGGGAGAGGGGGCTCTCCTGGGGCAGTTGGACATTCCTCGTTGCCTGTTTCCTTTTGTTTGGCTTTGCAGCCCCAGAAATGGTAGCAGAGGCTTTGTGCTGACCCCTGGCTCGTGGAAAGGGTCTGGTAAAATGAAATCAGTTTGTGAGCGGGCAGCAAAGTCGCATGAGAAACTGTGCCCAGTGGGAAAAGGAACCCGTGGGATGCAGATAAAGCAGGTTCACCCCCCTGCTCCAATGAGCAACCCACTGTACTTACAAAGAGAGAAGGACAGGGGTACTGTTAAACCTTCTCACTGGAACAGAGTATGAAAAAACGACAAAACCCATCCCTTTTTCTTTTGAAGACACGAGCAGGGAATTAGTAGCGGATCAGATTGTATCCTGTTACTCCTCGGTTGATGAAAGCTGAGGTTACAATGGTTGCTCTGTTCTGCTGTGCTGAGTAGGACCCATTATTTTCTGGGCACGTTAATGTAAAGCAGATTGCATCTCCCAGCACAGGGAGGGCTGCGGGAAGCAGCCACACACCGGTCAAGTCTCATGAGCTTCAACACTGCCTAATCCTTGAGGGTCTTGTCCCTCAGTAAGTATCATAACCCCCCCCAGGGAAGCAGGATGGTGACAGCACAAGGACTTTCTTGGCCAATGTAACACATGTTTGTTGAAAGCCATGCAGAACAGAACTTTTTTGGCTTGACAGATGTGCAAATCACACTTAAAAAGTGATGGTGAAGCCAAACATTAGGTGAAAGGCATTCACCTTGGCTTGGAGCAAAAGATGTGCCAAGGGAGGGGGGGGGAGGGGAAAATTGGGGGGGTGATATCAGCTCCTGGCCAGGGAGAAAACATCTTCCCAAACAGCACGAGGGACAAGCAGGGACCCTGGGAGCCGGGCTGGCGGCTGCATCTCGTGCCCTGGCTCCCATCAGAGCAGCACAGGCAATAGGGAACTTTCTCTCTGCCTGCCTAAACTCTTCCAAATGTGATCTGTGCTCCAAAAAAATAAACAGTTTAGGGAAAGCGAAGCCCCAGGCACACACTTTGGCAGCTGATCACTCCCTAATTGCAGGAAGAGCAGTTGGGAGAGGGTTTTTTTTTATTTCTTTGGGCTGGTTTCTGATGAGAAAACTGGGCTGGAGGATCAGAGTTGAAGTTTCTTTCCCCTCACCCCCCCCCAGCAAAAAAAATCCTGTTTTCTTCCCCTTTATATTAATGGAATCCACTTATTTCCAGGAACAGGAAACACAAACAGCCTTTAAAGAGCCTGGACCTCAAACCTTCAGTGAAGCCTGTTGGGTTTGATAGATGCAGTTCTCTGCACACTTTTCCTGGGCTTTTGTTTGGCCACACCAGGGCAAGGTTGGAGGGCTGGGGAGGGTTTGGGTGGGCAGAAGGAAACTGGAGCTGATGGCTCTCAAGCCACCCTGCCTGTCTGTGTTTCCCCCATCCCAAAGCTCCCCGGTTGCCTCCTTAAAAAAAGAAAGGGATGGAGATAATTAACACCAGCCCCTTTCATCCGTGACTAGACAGGATGTGTCAAACCCCATTTCTTTCTCTCGAAAAATCGTGGCAAGAGGGAGCAGCCGCGCTCTCCCACCCCGCGTCGGGGGCCACGTCCAGCCTGCTCGTGGGGTTGTTCCTTGCAAGGGTAAGACAAAGCAGTAACAAAACCAAAGGGAGAGGCTGAAATGAAGGATTTCAAGCAACCAGCCACACAGTTTTGCAGAAGGGGCTGGGCCCAGGCCAGTGCTGCCTTGCCGTGCTCTGTCCATCCCCAAGGATCTCCCATCCCTCACCACTGCAGCCCCTTCCTCTTGCACCCCCTCCTTTCCTCTTCTCTCCTCTTCCTTTCAGCTCACCACTTTGGAGCTGTTTTAAACTTATTGGCAGCAAACTGTGTGTTTTTATGAGCCATTTACTAGCGATTACTCTTCTTATGGCCCCTTCCCTTTGGACACTGAGGACTACAGCCCAATTCAAAGGTCATTTTCCCAGTCAAACCAGAGCACTTCAGCTTCCTCTCTCTGCAGTGAGGAGTTCCTCTGTAAATACCATCATTACCTGGGTATTTTTAATATACTTAATCATAAAAGCCCCTTTCCAAGAGTCTTTTAAACACACCCCCCCCCCATGATAGAATATAAAGAAAATGTCGTTTATTTTATTGTAAACTATTGTTTGTTTTAATGCAAACTCAAACAATTTCTTATTCTGGTCCAATTCTCTTCCAGGAGGTCATTTACAGAAGCAACAATCCCAACATGTTGTTTTCTTTTAAATTCCTGATTGTTTTTCTGTTGGCACTCGTGCAAATTGCCTTTTCTGCAAATGCATGTTATTAATGGGGCGTCAGCCACAGTTTCTTATTATGCTGGAGTAGAGTTCCCTGGAAATATTCCAGCACAGCTTCTCTATAGGAGAACGCAGGTTTCTTGAGAGCAAAATGTATCATAGGAAGGAGTATATAAATACATTTCATTTGGGGGAGGGTGGTGATAGAAAAATGGAATACTCCAACAGCAGGATATTTACATTTTTTTACAATAAGTTCAATAGAGTTATAATTATAGCAAAGCATTTTGATGGATCCCAAATGCTTATTTTTAGAATTTTGTTTAGCAGGAAATTAAAAACAAGTTGGGAAAAATCCCTGTTCTTGCAACGCATGCATGGTGGTTCTCATACTGAGCAAAAAACCATCATTTCCTTAAATATTTGAATCCAGCCTCCTCGGCTCTGGACCGTGACGAGGAGCTGGCTGTGCAGCATTGCAAATGAGAGCAGTTCTTCTGCTTAATTATCCTTACTGGAGATATTTATCAAGCTGCTTTTTTGGATAACGGGACTTCATTTTCCAAGGAGCTCGTTGCTTTTAAAGGTTTAATTGGGTCCTTTTGCTAAATACCACAGAGATGCTGTGAAATCATGCTGCAGCAGGAATCTCGCTGCAGGGAAGAGTTTGTTGGTGGAGCTTGGCCATGGGAATGACTGGGGGCTATTTTGGTCCATCCCAGGCGTTTGTTTGGTTTAACCTTACCACTGGACCTTCTTTAGGTTGTCTACCATCATAGGGACCCATCGGTGGCTATAGGTCACCAAATATCCACCAACGCTGCTGCTTCTCCAGCAGCCACCCCCCTCTTCATCTGGGTTTGGGCATCATGTGCTGGCTTCTAGGCACCAAGGGGTAGGGGACATTGCTCTCTAGTGGATGGCTCTTCATCAAACTGGTTGAGATGAAGGAGTTGAGGCTGGTGGAAAGGGTCAGTACTCATCCAGGCATAAAAATTACTTTTTCTTGTATCACGAGCTTTTAGCATTTAAGACATGACCCTGGAGACACGTAAGTCAATGATGCTTGACTTGATCTCACCATGATGGGAAGGATTTATTGATCAAGAACTTTCTGATGCCAACAGTCCCCTCGCTACCACGCTGTGGCCGAAGCCACGAGCCCCATATCAGTTCTCGTGCTGCAGGGGATGCTCTTGGATGCACAGAAATTACTCTTCCCATCAAATACCCCATGCACTTACCGAGCTTTTGCCTGGAATAGGAGAGGAGCGGGGCTGTGTAGCTTGGTGTGGAGCCAAAGAAAATGCAGTGGGATTGGGAAAGGAAAGCCATGTAAACAAAGAGCTATTCCTGGAGCAGCCTGTGCACTCAGGCACGCAGAGGGGGTATTGCTGTGAGCATGCAGTGCTGGGGATCCTGCTGCAAGAGGAAAAGGTGAAGAAAATCTTAGTGTTCTCTCCAGGTATGCTCTGAACAAGGTGCTTTAAAAAATGCAGTGCTGGAGCCCAGAAATAGCCTCCTGTTTGGTCTTACAACAGCAACAGGAGATTCTGTTTAGGGATAATAAGTGATACAGCTCCCACAAAGCATTCCTGGCAACCACAATTGTTTTATAAATGGGCGTAATCATAAAGTTAATTTTGATGTCGCACCTCAGGGCTGAAATTAGGAGCAAAGCCCCCAGATGATGAGCTCCAGGAGGAGCGATCTGCCTTTCCCACCCCTCCACATCAGAGGGCACTCACAGGAGAAGGGGTCTGGGGTTTTGATGGCAGGGGAAGGGAGTTAACAGCGGAGATGTCTGAACTTTGTGATGTGAAAAGTGCAAACCTGAGCAAAACTGGGAAACTTGGAACAAGAAGAGACCACAATAACTAATCCCCACTGGTATTTTCCCTCTTAACAATAAAGACTTAGGAATTTCTTAGGTGTTTATAGGTAAGCTCTAAAGGAGCTTTAAAGTGACATATTTTTATATTTATATATTGAAAAATCCTTTTCACCCTGAATCTCCCTAAGGAGAGGAGTGAAATCTTTCCAAGCTACACTCCATTCTTTTTTAGCAGTCCTGGTTAACTGGGCACGTCCCAGAGCATTGGAGACTGGCGAATGTGACACCCATTGACAAGAAGGGTGGGAAGGAGGAGCTGGGGACCTACAGGCCTGTAAAGGTGTTTGGGTGTTGGAATGGGTTGCCCAGGGAGGTGATGGGGTCACCATCCCTGGAGGTGTCCAAGAGGCATCTGGATGTGGCACTGGGTGATGTGGGTTAGTGGTGATGTAGGTAGGGGTTGGACTAGATGAGCTTGAAGGTCTCTTCCAACCTTGATTATTCTATGATTTGTAAAGGTGGTGAAAAACAGAGCTTTTTAAACTATATGTTGTAAATAAACCTCTATACCTTTCCATGGCAGTAAACAAGCTAAACCAGGTTATGGATAATCCCAACAGCACACAGACATGTTGATGTGTTGAGGAGTAGAACTCAAGAATGAAGCAAAAGGTGAACCTGAGCTGTGGTGAGCCAATGTCTTCAGTTCTGGAGAACTTGGCAACTCCAGTTCTGAGCTGGGCTCCGTCTACATTATTTTTGGATTTCATTTTTCATGTTTTGATGAGTGTGGTGCTTTTTTTAAACAAAAGAAAGAAAGGGAAAAGGAAAGTATTCAACCAGGCAGCACTGCAAACCTGTTAAAAGGGTTTTGTTTTTTTAACTTAACTTGGGAAATGCAGTCCTTTCCCTGCTGCTGGCATAAGTAGAAGCATTTTTGCTCTGGGACTGTAATGCTTCTCCCGAGTTTAAATAAAGAGCAGCTTCAAAACACACACAGGCAGGCACTTGCATGTGTATTTTTATATCCCACCCCCCCAGGCTCCCAACGCAGCCTTTGGACCAGCCAGTGCCTCTGAGGGCTCCAGGGCCATGGCACCCTCAGCAGCAACAGGCTGCTCACGTGGGATCAAACCAGCAGCCCTTGCCGAGGCTCCTGATGAGGCAGCAAAAAGGTCCCGTATTGGTGAATTAAAGCATTTCTACAATTACACTCCAGGACAGACACCCAGCCAATTTTGACTTTTTTTTATATATTTAATCCTAACATGATTTTTGATGTTGTCAGCCACAGCAGTGCCGTGTCCGCTTTGGACCTCCCACAAAGCCCTTGATCCCAGTGATATCCCATGGCTGGAGCTGGAAGGTTAATTTGAGCTCTGTGTACACACTCCTTCCCTTTTATCTGCTGGGAGATTAGTTTTTCAGCATCTGTGGGTGTCCCTCGGCTCATGCATTAAGAGAGACAAAGTGCAGTCTGTTCTCATCTTCTCTATTTAAGTCATCCTTACTATTATAGGTATGTTATATGTATAATATATTATATATTATATATTATTATTGTATACACCACAGTGACATTCCTACTGTAAGCTAAATAATTGTATTTTCTTCTCTCTGTTCCTCCTCTGAGGCTGGAGGAACTTAACCCTTTTGTCATCACCACTACTAACACAGTACCTGCCTTTGCTGCGTTTGTCTGAATTCACTCCCTTCATTTCCAAAATATCCCTTCCCGTGCAGGACTGTCATCATTTGAAGCAGGAGTGGGGACTTTGAAAAAGCTCTTTAATACTTACCTTTGATAGCACTGGTATTGCAGGACAAGTCTTTTATCTCAAGACTTTACTTTTCTTCTGATGGCTCATTATGTTCAACAATTTTTTACTGACATTTCTGTAAATAGTTTTCTCACCAGTGATATCAGGTACATTTCTTACTGTAATTCTTCACTCTATGGGGCTGCCTCTTCTCATTTTTCTTGGGCTATTCCTTTGCCATCCAAGGAAGTGGCTCAATAGCCCAATTACACTTCATTACATGACACATCAGCATCTCACGTCCTGTTTGTGCGGCGCTTTATAGAAGTGTCAAGAATTTAAACCAAGAGGAAACCCCTTTCTTTTCATTCTCTTTGATCTAAACATCAATGTTTTAGTTCATGGGAAAATTTTTCTGAGCTGATTCAATACTGTATGCAAAACAGCCTTCAGTTCAGCAGGAGCAAATGTAAATCAGCATCCTGCCAAAGCGTTATCAGGGCGTAGTGCATAGTTCTATACCCAATCCCATCATTACATTGGTCAAAATCTCATATGCTGTTTCCAGCTGGGAAAAAAAAATCTGTGTCATTCCCTATGGCATACTCATAAAATGTGAGGATGAAACCAAATGGGTGTAACTGATCCTCCACTAAAGCTCATAGGGATTTGTTTAATGGTAAGATCTTCCTACAGAGATTTGGGGCTGTTCTGTGGCAAATTTTATGGCAGGGATAAAAAGTTTTTACAGCTGTTTGTTAACATAATATCCTCCTCATTTCCATGAGATGGTTCAGAATAGCCACAGAGCTATTTTTATTAAATCATGTTTGGGCTTTGTTTGTTTGTTTCCCCAGGGACAGATTGAGTGTAGGCTGCTGCAAACCAGCCACACATCCCCCAGCACCAGCCCAGGGCTGACCCAGGGAGCTGGGAGATGTCCCCTGCCTGTGATACCACAGATTTTCAAGGTGAAAAGGTTATTTGTACAAGATAATCAATCCGTTTCAGTAGGTAGCAGCTAAATCTCTCATAGGGGTAAAGGGATAGAGCCCTGGTGAGAAATTCTCTTTTACTTGCTGGCAGAAATTGTATGTGTGCTCCAAGGGGAAAAAACAAATGTGAAGCAATATTGAAAGCAGCTCAAAACAGGAAAAAAAGAGCTGCCCTGAAGTTATCCCCATACCCCCTTTGTTATCTTCTTGGTTTTGCTAAATTAAAGCCACACTAGAAGTCCCACGAGAAGTTACATGAAGGCAGGCAGGCAGCATCACTCCATGCAGGAGATATCTTTGCTGGATAAAACACTAATCAATGCCTGAATGCTTATTTTAGCCATGCTTTTAAATGGTTGTCACTTATTTGCAGGGATACTATGCACTTTGTTCGACAGCAAGATCCCAGCATAACCAGCTTTGGGCTCTCAGAGACCAAACCAAGAGTAATTTGGGTGATTATTAGCTTGTTGCTGAGGCATCAGCCTGGCCCCAGCCTCACCACACCTTGCTTGCTGGTTCCAAAAAATGTTGCAGCACTACATACAGGGGAGAAGGAGCTGCCAACATATGAACATTATTATTTTTAATATAATAAATATAATATAATATAATATAAAATATAATAATATAATAATATAAATTCATTCGTTCCTCTCCCAGCATTGCCAAAAAATTACCAGTAGAGAGAACCACATGACATTAACAGCTGTCTTTCTGCCCACATACAGGTTAAATGAGACCTTGTAAAGGGATAAGTATAGATCTTGCTAAATGACTGTGGAGGTGTGTGTTTGAGGTTCCAGCTAACCCAGCAAACCACGAACCGGTGCTAATAGAAGTGTCACCACAGCAGTGAAACGGGTCCCCAAGGCACAGGAGAGTTTAGTGAGAGCCCAGGTGTGTTCAGCACCAGGATGGTGTTGATGTACCTGCTGAAGCCTGGCACCGGATCATTTAAATAATAGGGTTTTCAATGTTTTGCTATAAGAAAAAAAATAAACAAACCTCTCATATTAAAGAAGGAAAAATCTGATGAGTTTTATAACTTTTTTGAAACTCTCTAGTTCTCTGCTACCTCTAGTTCTCTGTATGCTCGAGGACTGAGCCCACCTAGGGAAGTTATTTCTACCAGAGCTGCCTACTCCTAGAAATTTTGAGCTATTAAATAAGCTTTTAAGTCTGACTTAACAGTGGTAAAGTGAGGGCCCAACACTTTGGATGAACGAGGTGTGGATTCAGCCTGGCAGTTTTGATTTGAGACACATCTCTGGGGAAGAGCAGCTCAGGCTCTTGCCTCGGGCAGAGGGGATTTGCATCAATTCAGCAACATAACTTTTCTCAGGCTGGTTTGACTCTGGGTAGATATTCACCTACGTAGAGCTGCACCTGATGAAAAGCAAAGCCCAAGTTAACAATTGCCCTGTCTTAAACTGAGCAGTCTGGGCTACCAAAGTGAGCAAAACAGCCTTATGCCTTTGCTCCCTTGCCAAGCCAGTGCAGATGGCAGAGGAAGGGGATGAGGGAGCAAGCCCAAGCTCTGACTGTTCCTCCAGCCCATTGGCACAACCCCATTCAGAGCGTGGAATAAACCCAGTAGCATTATCCATCACACCTCCCTCTGTTTTGCAGTGCAAGTTGGGTAACACGTTCAGTTTTAAGGCAATGCAGGGGGTGGAGCAGACTCATCCCAGCTCCACTGCGTCTGGCGGCTGGGAGCAGCCCAGATGGGAAAGTGCTAATTGCACTAAGGCCCCAGAGTTTAAAAAAAGATTAAAATGATAGAAATTGTCTGGCCAGCCTTTTGCTAAGCAGCCTGCGTGAATAATCTTTCCCAGGGCAAACCAGCAAAGGAAACGTGCAGCTGATAATAAACTCTAGCAGCAGCTCTCATTCATTAGCCTTTGCTCCCACCCCAACCCAGCCGCTGGCTGATGTGTGTAATAAGTCCCAGGCACACACTTAATGAGCCAAGAGTTGTTTAAAAAAAAGAAAAAAAAATGCATTTCTAATCAGATTTGTGTGCCTTTGAATGGGCCTGAATCACAGGTCCAGAGCTGGGGCTTCGGTTTATCGGTAAAACCAGACCAGCAGGGACCACAGCCAGGACCAGCTCCTCTCTGCAAACATAAAATCCCTGAATAACACACACACACAGCAGCTGAGCAGTTTCTGGGGTGTGAAAAGAGGGGAAAATGGATTTCCTTGAGGAGATATTCACACTGGATGGCCTCGTTTAGGTGAAATTCAATCATTCTGGTTGCAGCACAACAGGCTGATGCCTTTCTGGTAGAGCAGGAGGGCTGCACTGGGCCACCTGAACCTGTAAATAAAAAATAAAATAAAAAAACAGACTTAGTTCTTCCCTATGGGGTGTTCCGTGAAAACAAATTGTTCATGTGAAATGACTGAGATTGGAGAGCCAGGCATCCAGCTCTGGTTTCAGTCCCTGCTCTAACCATGGGGGCTCCGTGAAATCACCTCCCCATGGGCCACAGTGCAATGTCAGAAAGCCATGGCTTAAGTGCAAATTGAAACTGGGAAGAGAGCTTGTTTTCCCAGTGTTTAGCCAAGCATCTAAATGGAAGTTGACTTTAATCCCAGTGCTTATCTGCATCCATTTCTTCCTCGTAATAAGAGCTTCAAAGGAGGAGTAAGAACAAAGTACTGTTAAACAGACCATGGAGCATAATCCAGCATCACCAAGGGAACTCTAAAAGAGATCTTTCACTCCCTCCCCATCACAAGTTGGTCAGGTTTTGTGAGGTGTTTATGGGCTAAAAACAGCACCCAGGACTTTGCCTGCTCACACCCCGGCTCGGCAGGGTCATAGCCAGGTCTCTGTAGCCAACCTGTGGCCATGGGCACTCAGTACGTGGCTTTTGTGCCCTTCAAGAGAGCACACACACACACAGACATAGACACAGACATGCATTTTGGGGCTTTATATCCACAGGAGCTGCAGGAATGTCACTCCTAGGCTTGCAGGTCATGGCTAACTCCTCATAACACCAGTGGTGAATGTTGGTGTTGATCAGTCAACAGTAAAATGCTTTGGTGCTTACAAATAACCTTCATTTCCTTACACCCTGCCTCTATTCTAAGCTACTGACAACACCTTGCAAGGTTGGCTGTGTGCATTATTTATGAATTAAACCTCAGCACAATTCACTGCTAGATCACCCGCCCTAGATCACAACCAGCTCATGGCTTGGGGCATGTGGTGTGGGACCATATGTAAAACATCTTACCGTGTCATGTGAGACAGAGTGGAGCTGCTGGGCATTGCCTGGAGGCTGAGAAAAGTATTGTTAGTGCTGGGCTGCATTTTCAGGTAGAAAAACAAACAGCAGGTGGGCAGAACCATTCCCCAGCTCAGGCTGTAATATAAGGCAGAAGCATTCCCAGCACTGGCTGGTTTGACATGAGGCTGACACATGTGCCACCACGGCAGAGGAGGCATGATCTCACACAGTTGACATGAGCAATTAGCATGCATGGGGCTCTTTCCACCTCCTAATTCACTCAGAATAATTCATTAGCAAAAAGGTCCTCAGCAGCCCCAGTCTGCAAACAGGTCCTGATCGTAGCTGTGTTCTTTGATTCACTATAGAAGATAAATCGACCCATGAAACTCCAGTCTAGCTCCTGCTAATGAGTCTCTGTAGGGCCATTGTGAGAATTCATGTATCTATCTAAGGATTTCTCTGTAGTGCTCCTCTGCTCAGCAGCTAGTCTGAAGAGACATGATAGGTCTAACACGCTAGAACTACTAGAGCACCTCCTAACCCTGAAGGTTTCTATCCTGTATTTGCTGTCTTGGGCTGAAGTTGTTCTGGTGCAGGTCCTTAGTTTCCCACCCGTACAGCTGAGAGGACAGATATGTGTCCTCCTGCTCAACGAGAAGTGTTACACCAGCAATTCCTGTCAAGCTAATCAAGGGCTTCCTCACCCCTTTCTGCACCTTTAAAAGCAGCAGGATAACCTCTTGATTCCAGGATTTTGTGGTGGCTGTGGAAGACAACTCTGCAGTCTTTCTGAATTATGGTTTTTGCATATGATCTCCTTGCTTCTGCCATCTTCTATCAACAAACAGCCTGGAAATGTCTGTCTCAACTGCACAGACACACTTATGCCCTCTACAGAAGAGAGTCAGACCCAGTTGAACATCCTACCTAGATAATTCATGTTCTTGCCCCCTCCGAGAGTGGCCAGGGAGCCCACAGTGATGCCACCAAGCAGAGACATCCCCCTACATTAACATCCCTCTCTTTTTCTCCCCCTTGCAGCTTGAAAGCTGTCCTGATGGGGAAGCCTCAGGACAACACAGTGGACTTGTCGGGCATCCCGCTGACACTGAAAGACTTAGATCGTGTCATGTCCTACCTCCAGCACAGCTCGGAGCACATTGACACAGTGGAGCTGTGCTTCACAGAGCTGACAGATGACATGCTGCTGCAGCTGCTGCCAGCCCTCTCCGTGCTGCCCCACCTCACCACCCTCTCCCTCAATGGCAATCGGCTCACCAAAGCCGTCCTACGGGACCTCACCGAAACCCTGAAGGACCCCAAGAAATTTCCCAGCGTCACTTGGATCGACCTCGGCAACAACGTGGACATATTCTCCTTGCCACAACCTTTCTTGGTCAGCCTAAAGAGACGGTGCCCAAAGCAAGGCAACTTACCAACCATCCTGGAGTTTGGCGAGGGTCAGGTGAGCGATTTGGAGAGCCAGGAGGGCCTGGCTGAGAGCCAGGAGGACCTGCGAGCTGGACCAGGTGAGACTGACAGCACAGGCTTGCAGCAGACGGACAGAACAGTTGAGGCTGGGGAGCTCCCCAACTCGGCGCAAGGGGCTGTGACACCACAGACATGATGTCCAGCTCCCTGGCTCTTGGGTGGGTGTGTGGAGCAAAGGTGACTTAAAACCGAGACCTCAGCATTGGAGGTCCTGGCAGAGGGGGGTTGACTCACATGGTGGGGTGCTCCGGGAGCCCAGACCGCTGCCTTCCTCCCATACAATGAATGTCAGCTTGTTCCTTTGCAAAGAACATGTGAAGGTGATTGCTTTGAATACTTTTATAAAGCTGGCCAGGTATTTTTAAACATTAGTGACATGCTATGCTTTTTAACCTCCCCCAAAAAAATGCACCTCCAAGGTGGTGTAATACAGGGCCCTTAGAAAAGCACAAAAGGGGAGTAGAAGGTGCCCAGACTTTGCAGGGAAGGGCTCCCTTCCCTTAGTGCTGGATCCAGCTGGACCCCAGCTGCTCTCCCATGTGTGATGGATGGACAGTGGCCACCCCAAAGAGGATTGCTGCCGAGACAGACCTTAAATCCTTTCCAATCCTGACTTCTGGAGCTGCTGATGAATAGACAAAAGTCTGCTCACACACCACCCAGGGTGTTTCTCTTAACAGCATGAGCCAGCCTGAAGGGAGAGCAGGGCTAAATCCCAGCCCGCTGCCTGCCTGGATGCCACCCTTGCCCTCCAGCCTTACCGAAATTGGGCTGGCACTTGTGCCTGCCTGGTATTTATTCAGATGTAAAACCCAGTTTCCCTCCAGCCGTGCTGCTGTAGTAACTCCAGAGCTTTTAATGTGGTACCTGGAGCTTGCACGAGCAACAGCAAGATGTGGAGGGGAGTATTTGGTCCATTTTGGGGAGTGATCTGCAAAATGTGGAGCCAGGGCTCAGCTCAGGTTCATTGCTGTTGCTGCCAAGAGACCACAATACTGAATACTTCATAAAAGAAAAAAATCACCCCAGGGTTCATCCCTGTATCACTGCCACTGAGGACTGGGCAGAGATTTAAAGCCTCAGAAAGGCTGTTGGGTCACTGGGCTGTGTCCATCGCCCCCCGGACCTGAAGTGCTTTGTTTCTAAAGTGTTATTCTGGGTGTTTTTTTTAAGAGACATGGGTTTGATTTTGGTTTATTTTTGATGGAAAATGGATCACCCCGGAACAGCAGAACATGTACTTTGGCTTTTGAACCAGAATTTCATTTGATCCCAAATCTGTGGAAGGGAAGTATGAAAACTTCCTCTCCCTTCTGTTCAAAGGACCAAACATGACTCCCTTTGCTAAGAGGGAGCCCTTTTCTACCTGTTCAAAACCCTTCCCTTGAGCAGCTTTACAGCATCCTTTCCCTGGCTCGCAGCAATGACCCTCTGGTTTTGCTTTTTTTGGGTGCAAACACAGTCAGACTTTCTGATCATCTCTTTGGCTCCGTTCATTTAACATCCCTGCATCTGGAAGGTTTTTCCAGAGGGGCTTCATGCCATCAGTGGTTGTTTCTCCTCCATATGCAAGTAGATAACTTAGAAGAAACTCTGCTACTCGTTTTAATGCATTTGGCAAAGTTTAGTATGATTTGCATGTAGCCAAGCCTTTTTCCTTTTTTTTTTAAAAAAAAACACTCTTTCCAACAGGCATGAAAAAACTTTGCAGTGAGTAAACTGTTCTGTTTGAAATAAAGGAGCTATCCGTAATCAAAATAAATGACAATGTTTATTAAAGATGCAGCGTTGGATTTCTCCTCTGTCCAGGTGGAAATGCTCAGAACACCCCAGCAAAAAAACCCAAAAACCAGTGCTAAAAACAGGGCTGCAGGGCTGGGTTCTCCAGGGTGCTTATTAAAAAGGGTCATTGGAGAAATAAAATCACCCAGTTTATGGGCTGGATTCTGCAGGGTGGGCACAAGGTGGACACAGAAGTATCATAAAAGCATCTGTTCATCTTAAATGGTGCCAGTGTGAAAAACTGATGGGGGGGAAAGGACTACTGGGAGCTGCATGCTGCTCCCCAGGGTGTCATCTCCAGTCTCAGTGCACTGCCTTTTCTTTGCAGCAAGGACTGTTTAGATGATGTTTGTTCCAGCACCCATAGAATCATAGAATCATTATGGTTGGAAGGGACCTCCAGGGTCATCAAGTCCCACCTTTATCCCATCATATTCCTAACCATCAGACCATCAGACCATGGCCTCAAGTGCCTCATCAACCCGTTTTTTGAACACCCCCAGGGACGGTGACTCCACCACCTCCCTGGGCAGCCCATTCCAGTGCCCAACCACCCTCTCAGTAAAGAACTTCTTCCTAATCTCCAACCTAATCTTCCCCTGATGGAACTTGAGGCCATTTCCTCTCGTCCTGTCATCAGCAATTCGGGAGAAGAGACCAACACCAGCCTCACTACAACCTCACCCAAACCATGGCAGAGGCTTGCATAGGGAGTAGGTTTGTCCTGACCCACAGGAGCTCTCCCCCACAGCATTTGGGGGCTGTTTCCACCATTATTACAACTTTAATAAGGCACCTTTAAAATAAGATGTGATGGACCAGGTTGGCCAGGTATCAGCTGCATCCCCAACCATCAGCCCTGCCCTGAGGGAGGTTGCACTTACCCTCCCCGGGAGCCACACACAGGGGTCTCCTTGTCTGGGACAGGCTGTGGGATGGAGCCTATGGCACCTATGTTTTCTTCATATGGAAAGGCTGACAGGCAGCTTGCAGAGCCTGTGCCTACACCCAGGGCGGGCAATGAGACACGGGTAGCAAATTCACCATCACTCCTTCACCCATCACACACACATCACCCTGGTGTGCCAACAGTACAGCCCTCATGGAGATTTGCCAATGGAACATCATCAAGAACAAGATTTCTCCTTGAAAAATTTCTTCTATAAGAGGTCAGGCACTGGTTTGCTCAGTACCCTGGTACTCAGCACCAAGCTCCCCTCCTTCCTATGCACAGCTTAAGCCCCTCGGTTTGAATTATTTAAATCACAAGCTCCTTTCTGCAAGGTTATTTTCTGCTAAGTATTTGCACAGGAGCCAGCCGTCCTGGACCTCCTCATCCATGGGGACCCCCCAGTTTGGCTGTGCAAATTCATAAACCAGAGGCACTTTGCATTTAGAGAGCTGCATCATTTATTGATGCTTTGCATGCTCAACTCCCTCACTGACACGAACCACCCAGAAGGTTGCTCTGCCACATTTCCCCTCCAGCTGAGCTTCTACCTGCTGTGAAACACATGAATCAGCCAGGAGATACTTTGCATCTCTCAGGCTCTTTCTGCAAGGGGCCACCAGCAGCACAGCTTTCAGCTGCAGTGGGCTAAATGCAAGGCTCTGCGCCCAACGCTGCCACAGATCCACTGTGAATTGGGAGTACCCAGGCCCAGCTGCCCCCCCTGCTGTGAGATTCTGTGGTTTGGACCCCCGTTGATGATGCTGGGTTGCTGAGCCTCTGGAGAAAGCCCCCACATCCCTCAGCCCTTTGCCCCGTGCAGACATTGCACCACTTGAGCCAGCTCTGCTCCTCTGGGACAGGTTGTGCCAGTATCTCTGTGTATCTTCTGAGAAAGGAAAACAACAAGAAAGGGCCTTTTATTGATATATCTGTGCATGCTGAAGCTTGCACCAAATTACTGACTTTCACAGGAAAAGAAAAAAACCACAGCTCTGTAGAGACAGTTACAAAAACAAGAGGGCTTTAGCTAATCAGTCTCTCCCTCACAGTGTGGATTAGACCAATTAGCCATTTATTGCACTTCAGGATGATGATGATCCTGTGAGCTCAGTAAAGAGTGGTTTGTTTGTTTTTTTTTAAGAAAACAGCATGAGATTGGTTCCCTTCCCAGCCCATCCACATCAAAACAAGCTTGGAGCTCACCCCATCTATAGTCACTGTTCCCCATGCTACACCAGGTTGTTTGTTCTCATCAGAAGCTTTAAATGGCCCTAGAAGAAGGATTCGAGTACTGAAAATCGATGCTGTTCGAATATTAAAGTTGATTGAGGTCATTTGTTGTCAAAGGGGGGAGGAGGTGTCCACCATAAAATAAAAAAAGTCCATAAAACATCCAAGCCTGGTTTCTTAAGCTGTCTCCACCAGCAGCACACAGCTCTGCCTGTGCATGAAAGAAACTGGTCTGTGGGAGATGATTTATGCCTTCAGCAACAAAAATGTAATTGGAAATCATTCTGTGCAGATTGAAGAGTCCACACCGAGGAGAATCAAAACAGTAGGCAAGGAATGAGAAAGGCATGAAAGGGCTGAGGCCACGTGTTCTGGAAGGCTCGTTCCAGCTGGGTTATCTCAGGAGAGCTTGCACAAACCTTGTTTGGTTTTTGCAGGTGATTATTAATTTAAAATGAGGGTTACGTTCCTGGTGGAGTTGGGAGCAGGCAAGAGGGCTGGTGACGGTCACCTCCAAGCAGGGACTGTGCTGGAAAGCCAGGAAGGCACAGAAAGTACTACTGAGGACATCACAAAGCTCAAAGCCACTTTGAACAAAAGAATCGCTTGCTGATCACCAGTGCTTTGGAGAGGAGCAGAAGGTGGCAAACACCTACCAAAACTGCCTGAACCCCAAACAAAACTGTCCAAACCCCTACCCAAAACTGCTGTGGAGGAGAGGCAACAAAGTGACCCAAGGGACTGAGGGGACACAGCAGCATCTGAGCCAGGGAGAGAGCTGCCCCGGGCATCAAAATCACACTGGGTTATGACACTACGACTGATTGCACTCAGGCACAAACATTTCAGGGCTTTCCTCTGGTTCAGCACACCTCGATTCAGCAGCAGGAGAGCAGCAGGCTCTCGAGCTCGTGCAGGGACCACTCGTGTTCTCAGAAACGCAGAGGCTCCCATGTTCCAATAACCACAAGCACATTGCCAGCAGCTGCTATTGCCAAGGAAACCGATTGACCTTATTAGCAGGATTCATGTATTAATGCTTACCAGGAAGGGAAAAAACCAACGAACCTATTCTCCCCAGTGTGTACCAAGGTGAGCAACAGATTTAATCTCTTCCCAACCTCTTTGGTACACAGAGGTCGTCCTGGAAACACCATGCAGTGATGCCTCTCTTCCCTTGCTTCAGGGGCAGTTGAGTTTTTAAATGCCTGGGAGCTGTATTCCACCAGCAGACCACACACAGCTAGAGGAGATGCTCTCTCCAGCTCTACTATACATATCTTTAGCATTAAATTCTGAAGGACAAACAGGAAACCAGGTCCATCATCAGAGCCCTCAGCGATGGGAGTCTCACTGCTTCATACAAGTGGTCCCAGTCTTCAAGAAATACTCTCAAATACAGTTGTGAGCTGATGACCTTGCACTAACAGAACCTGCCAGGCTTTGGAGATTCATCCTTGCCTCGGGAGAATAGAGGGCTTCTGAGCTTCTGATGAAGTCTGTTAAAGGCTCGATAGGGATTGCTCCCCTCCCTTGCAGCACCCCACAACCAGTGATTGCACACTTTCAACACACAGGTTTGTGCACACCATGACTGCTACTTATCACCTAAATCTAGCCAAAAAATAACAAATACAAAAGGTTTGGGCTCCTACTGTGTATTTACAGGTGCGTGGTTAAGGACAACTTGTCTGAGAGGAAGGCAGAGGCAAATACCATCTACCTACACCAGGTACAACCAAGTGCACTGTTTCGAGCCCAGTGCAGTGTCCTGGGCAATGCCATGCTGAGCTACAAACCCCACAAGCTTCACCATAAATGCAAATATCTGCAGCTAGTGACTGCTTGCAGGCTGGAAGGTTCACAACTGGGAGATGGGCAGAAGAGACAAGGGGACATTTTAGTGCAGGGCTGGCTGTGAGGCTGCCCACTTCTTTCACCCCACTGCAATCCACATTCTGCTTGGACCAGAAAAGCTCCTCTGAATCCAAGCAGGTGCAGTCACTTCCCTACCAGGACCAAGCCCTGGGGTGGATGGAGGTCCCTCTCCCTGATGCACACAGGCCAATGCATCCTTCACTCTCACATTCTCACCCATTTTACTTACACTCATTGCACCCACTCTTAGGACAAACCATTTTTCCTTCCTCATCTTTCCTGTTCTTTATTCAGAGGAAAAACTAAACATCAGGTACACAGGAGGGTGTGAACAGTCTTCTCTGCACTTGCTAAAGGATTGGAGCTTCCCTCAAGCAGTCTCCTCTCTGCCTTAGCAAAACTCAAATTGTATTTTATTTCCATTCCCTTCCAAGCTCTAAGAAAGAAATACATATTTGCAGGGCTGCAGTGGGTGGAAGATTTCCCATGTCCTCCCTAGGAATGCACAGCACTGCAGGAAAGAGCTGAAATAAACAGTAATTACACTGGAGGGGGTGGTGGGTACAGGCTGGGGTTTTTTCTTACATCTGTCTTGCAGCCTCTGTGTTGTAAAAAAAAAAAAACAGATTCATAGGAAATGGCTGTTTACGGGGAATGGGTGAAAGGAAAATGATCACAACTGCTGCAAAAGAAGGTGGGTTTTCACTGTGAAAAACATGTTTTTCAAAGAAGAAAAAGCTGACCTTGTTGTAAACCCAGAGAGCAGCAGGTTGGCTGACTCCTGTCAGCATTACAAATGTTTATTGGGAATGCAGTGCTCAGGGAGCACGAGGAGAGCTTCCACAGGAACAGAGAAGGATTTCTACACTTATCAGGGCAGATGTCTGGTGAATGCCCTCCTGCACAGACACTGTCATTCCTGGGTATGGGTAACCAAACCCTTGAAGGCAGCAGAGCACCAAGCAGCCTGGAGTGGAGCTATAAAATCTCAATAGAAATCCCAGTATCTAAAATTGAGGAGGGCTGGGCTGCCGTTTTCCTGAGCAGACAGGTCCAGGGAAGAGCCACCAGCCCTATGTACACCCCAGGTCATCTCCTTCCAAGACCATGTGCCTGGTCAAGCACAAAATCAGGTCCTTTCCACCTAAAATGTAACTCAGCAGCTGGGGAGCGATTTTGGAGGCTGTGAGCCAGGCCACAACAGAACCTGTGTGAATATTCTGCTTATTGTGAGAAAATCTGCTCTTGCAAGAGTGCTTCAGCTGCAGCTGATTCAACAGAGAAGAAACCAGGAGAAGCAAAGGAAGGTGCTTGCAGGATGTGGTTTTCCCAGGGAGAAGGTGACTGATGAGGTTATAATGAAGGACACAAAAAGGGAGAAAGTTGAAACCTGGGCAAATCTCACAACATTTGGGATTAAAAAAACCATCCACATAAAAACCCAGGAGGTTAGTTTAAAACTTTCAGCTGCTCCCATGCTACCTGAGGCTTGATATTTTTTCCCTTTACTAATAGAAGAAAAAGTCCTGGCTAGGGGAATCGTTTGCATTATTTATTGGCAGCCCACGCTGGTGTGTTTGACTCTGGTCCTGGAGATAGTGAATAGTCTGCTTCAGCTCAGCTGATAGGGGAAAATGTATACAGTGCCATCTGGAAATGTAGCTAAGTGTTATTCCTCAAGGACTACCTGTTTTACATACAAAACACTGAGCAAGCACAGAGGGGCCTTAGCTCTCGCTGATCAAGAAGCTCTGTAACAAAAATTACACTGCAGTTCAGCTGTGTGCAGTTCTTGTTGGAATCATTTTTCTTAGCAGAGTGATAAGGCCAATGCCAAAATACTTCAGGGCCCAGGAAAAAGATGCAATATGGGGAAAAAGATGCAATATGGGAAGTACCAAGCACTGGGGAGGATTGGCCTTCCATGAGCAGGGATGGATGGACCTGGCCACCCTCCCCCTTCCAGCCCATCAATTATCTCCTACATTTCAGTGAGCAAATAGTCCACCCAATTGTGAAATTTCCCTTTCCAAAATAACAGATGCATCCTATTGTTTTGATGCTTATAACAATGCTACAAGTCTTGGCCAGGATCAGGGCAGATGCAGAAGGTGCTGTAGAAACACCACAGCCCCTGCCCATGGGCAGCACAGCATCCTTCCACCACACACTCAAAGCTACCAAAGCAAAAGAGACTCCCAAGTGACTTCTGTACTAAGATGGATTTGAAGACTGGTTTTCCTGTCTGAATTAATAGTGGCTTTGGAAACAACTCACAGATCCATGCGCCCTGTGCTAGTAAAAGCACCAAGAGAAAGCCTTCAAGGCTCACTTAGCAGCTCTCAGCCTCCGAGTGTTAAGTTGGCAGATCAGCCTTTCAGAGGTCACAGCTAAATTGAGTAATTTCATTGATTGCATTATTAATTGCCTGCCCAGCAGAAAGCTGTGGAGTGATGGATGACTGGTTAATTTACAACAGGTCATGTTCAGGAAGCTTTACTACAGAGAAAGGAGGGAGCAATTGGCCAGGCAGTAGCAACTACTGCTACCTTGCAAGATGGTCAAGTTTATAACAAAAGTTACTGACCTCCTTCTTCAGACATTGCAGTAACAAAAGTCTCCAAGCAACACCATAAAATAATGGGAAAAAAGAGTTATACATACAAAATATGCAATTTATATTGAACTGAGTGCTTGCTGGGAATAAAATGTGGATGTTAGCTTATTCCTTTGAGTAGTCACAGACACTAAGCTGGTGGGGAAAGAAAGTATTCAAACTACTTTGCTCGTGCATTACCATTAACAAATGTTAGTGCAGAATTGGTTCACAAGGACAAACTGCAAGAGCTTGGCTAACTGGAAACGAGAGGAAGAACCCTGCATCCCAAGCTGGCACCACAAGACAGGTATTTAGGAATACAGTGCCAGCTTTTTACCTGGAAACTGCGTGAGCCCACAGCTCAGTTGTTCCTGATCAATGGGAAATTGGCGATGGTTTGTTTATAGTCCTTTCTGGCAGTTTTGGGTTTGCATTTTCTGTCTTCTCCTCTGCATATTATCGGAAAAGACAGCTGGTTTTGCCTTTGTCTTAGTTTATATTTTTACACAGAACTGAAGACCTGATTTAATAGAGTCAGAAAAGATGCAACCTGTTCGCTACCACTTTTAATTATTTGTGCAGATTTCTGAATTCATTCCCCAGGTTCTCTACCTTGTAATAGCTTATCGATTCCCTGGCTTCTCTGCCATCTTTCAGTCTTCTTTGCTATTTTATTAACTCAATCTGAGGAGAAAATCAACCCATGGAGCCTTTATAGCATCCTTGAAGGGGGATTCGCTTAGGTGCACCTGGCAGGTTGGGCTGAGCAATCAGTTGCCAGCACGGCTCTTCAGTAACCCTGTTGCATGCTGCTTCTCTCAATATGTTGTTAGTGGAAGCAGAAGTAGCATGTGGAGGTTTATAAAAGAGAGGCACAGGGCCACTGCCTTGTGCCATGCCAAGAAGGGGAGACAAATCAATATATAACTCACTGAAGGTTTGGCCCATGAGTTTATCACTGGTTTTTTTCTAGGCAAGGCTGCTCTATTTCTGGCTCTCCCCATGGGTCTCTGTGCTACCTGTCAGCCATGCCCTTCTCCGGGGGAAACCAGAGCTCCCTTGGTCTGTGCAAGCCTTTGTGGAGGTGCTCTGTGATGAGGATTTTTCATCACAAGCAGCAGGCAGAGGCCTCTGCCAGCAGCAGGACCGCTGGGACTGTGATAGAAATGCTAAACACAGTGTGAACACCACAGCTGCATGGTCAGACCTCAGAGCCTCATCACAGGTATGCCTGTGCTACACGTGGAAACTCCTGGAATAGATACAGAGACTCATAAACACAGGGAAAACAGGAATTTATGTGGAAAAATACAAGACAAAGGAAGGGACGTTTGCTGTAACAAGTATGGAAAATCCTGCTGCACCACCACGGGAATGCATCTCCCTTTTCCTTTTCTGCAGCTGCCTCTTGTCTTGCCACTACCTCCAGGTAAAACCAGCAATTCCAGCTGCTCTTATAGAAATGAAATACAAGGCAGTAAAGAATTATCTCTGAGCACCATGCGTATCACGCTCCAGCACCCACTAACCTGGCTCTTACCAAACTCCTGTTGAATCCTGCACGTAAAGATGCAGGCAGAAAAATCTCAGAGGCTGACAGATTTTCTAACACAAAATAAAAGGCATCTGATTGAGACTGTGTGCCTTCACACATCACTTTCCAATAGAAGGAGAACTTCACCATTGCTTTTTTTGTTGTATTTCTTTTCCTTCACTGTACACACCTGCTTGTTAAATTATGAATTTGAATGCTAAGTATTTTTCCAATTGCTCTGGGGGAAGCTGCACTTTCTTGTGAGCTCAGAGCTCCCCTCCACCACATACACTGGAAACAGCACAGAGCTGCAGGCTAAAATGCACAACTCAGCCTTTCCTTGTGCCCTTCACGTGCCTCTGTTTGCCACAAAAGCCTGCTAACTATGTTCAGGTTCTTTGCAAGAGATGGAAAGAAAAACGTAATCGGGCAAATTCTAAGGGGGAGATTTTAGAAAGAACAAAGCATTTACTTCTCCCTTCCAAGCAGCTGAAGGAGAGGCTTTGCAAGCGTGCTGCAAGCCAACTGGGTGATACACATTTTCCCAACAACTGGCAAAGGTTACTGCAAAAATCACTCCATTGTTGAGCCAGGAAAACAAAAAACCCACAAAGCAGCACACAACAGCTTAAAGCATTGCAACACTGGGGATATACAAGCTGTATTTCACTAACACTTGTTTCTAGAGGGCAGGTCACAGCCCTCTCACACAACATCTTCCTGGACCTGACATGTGGCTGATGTGTCCAGGAAGATGTTTGCAATGCACTAAATGAACCAAGTCCCCAACATCACTTGGAGAAAACCCAGTTTCCCACCTCAGAGGTAGTTAAACTCAAGTCTTCTGCACGTCTCTCACTGCTGAAACAGTCCTCATCCTACCTAGCTCATTAACCAGAGTGGATATTGCTTCTTTAAATGAGAATACTAATTAGGAAGTGGTAGAAGGCAGGAGCTATTTTCCCCACACCTACACAACATGCAGCACGCACACACACAATGGAACTGCAGCTTTAACCTAGGAAGTGCTTTTCATATAAACTACATCTTGCAGGCGGATCTTAGCAACTCAGGTTTGCACATCAGCAAAATCACCCATCTAATGGGCAAAGCCTACCCCAACTTCATGAATGCCAAGCAAGCCTCATTCAAAAGTGAAGTCTCACATAAATTCATCACAGTTCACATGAAGGGGATTAAACCAGTGTTCTTGGAACTGCCAAGCACGAATCGATCAATCAATTGGTGATATCCGATAGGAAATAAACTCTAGACAAAGGCATTTTTGAAGCAATGCCATCTAATCACAGCAAAATATCACCTGTGCTGTACAACTCTTACACATTTAAGTGTCTAAAGGTCTTTGTTACACTGTCCTTATTTTAATCTGTGTGTCCCACCAAAACTTCTGAAGTAACAGACACTAACAGCACCCCCTTGAAATCCCTCTGTGGATCAGTATTTCCACATGATCACAGATTATTCCATTCTCCCTCTTTCATTTCTAGGAAAACCTGAAGGATGTGATTAGACAACAGCTTCTCTGGGAAATCAATTTTCTTACCTTTAATTTCATCTTCTAATGGATGTACACACCACCTCTTCTTCCTCTTGCAAGCATGACTTCTGCCTACTAGTGTACAGCTTCAAAGGCTTCTTTCTTAATCATCAATCAGAAAAGCAGCTTTTTCTCCTTGCCTACCTCCAAAACCACCCAGAAGTTTGCTGTTTCATCCTTGGAGCTTGCCATCCCGTGAGCAGCAGGAGAAAATAAGTAAGCACAGTATTATTTAACCAGTATTGGATTCTGTTAAGGGAAGAAAGAAAGTAAAAGAAAACACAAAGTCCTTGCCCTGGGCCTGAGCTACCCTTTTCAGGGGGAGTGTTAAATGGGGTTGGATGGATGTTTGAAAGAAAATGGAGGTGAACAGCTTCACCTGGGACTCCCAACGAGCATCAGCTATTTAATCAACAAGGGTCAGCAGGTGTCCTGAGCCCTGCATCAATCTGCAAGCAGCCTCGAGGCTTTTAATGAGATTATTCAAACTCTAACATCGATCAATACAGGTTGGGCCACCCCTTCCAGCAAGGACCTGCAGGCCTTGCTTGTTAAGAGGTGATCAGATTCTCAGGTGCTGTAGGTAGGGTGAGGGAAATTGCCAGACTGATTGGATGCAATTTTAATGCCTCAGATCAGGAATAAGACCTGCCTGCAAGTGATGGACCTAGGGGCTTTGATGAGAAAGTCTGACAGTGTAAATCTTGCTTTATATCTACAGTCCTACATAAATATCCTCTCTGAACTGACCAAAAACCTGCACCCACAGCAAATGGCCTCCTGAAATGCTCTGCAGAGGTGCTAAGGAGGGGAAAAGTTTCCCCAAGTACAGTATAACTTCACTGCCACTTTCTACTTTGTTTCCTCAAAGTTCCACAATCTCAAATTTCTTCTGTGTACTTCACATATCTTCTGCAGCATCCCATCTGCAAATCCAGTGACTGTAAACTGCTCCTCCCTTGATGAGTTTCCCTGGAAGCAGAACAGCCTTTACCACCTCCCTCTGTACCAGAAGCTCCCTCCCAAAACACAAGCTGATGAGCTCTCGTGTAACCACTAGAGAAACTGACCCCCAAAATGGGCTGAACTTTACTAACAGTCACCCAGAGCATGCAAAGCCATCAGACCAGAGCTGTCCTTTCATCTGTGTGAGCAGCTCCATGTATCACATCACTTCTTCAAACAATTTTGGAGTCACAGCCTTTACCTTGGTCCTGTTTTCCTCCCCGAACCCCTCCTCCTTCCTCAGCTTTAGCCTCCGAGCTGCTGATACACTGCCAGGCGACACAGCGTTGCTGTCATCTCCAAAGATCTTTTTCAAGCTTAAAAGCAGTAGCTTTGAAATGCCTTCTCCTTGATGTGGTCTCCTGCTTTGGACTACTAAACAGCCTGGCATTGACACAAAAGCTTTCTATTTGCCTCGTGCAAACACAGAGCATCTTCCTCCCCCAGCACAGAAGCGTACGGGCTGCTTTAGAGGTGACTGGATATGTATTAAATCAAATTCAAAGTGCGTGTACCTTGGTACAGCATCTTCCCATTACACTCTGAAATCACTGTGCATTTCAAAGCTCCCAGTTCACACCTTGCTTTGAAACAATTCTCATCATCTTCACAGCAGTTATCCTATGTATTTCACATCCCGAGGAGCACTCGGCACAAAGATTTTATTTACTGCTAGGTCGAAAGTAATAAATAGCTGATTTGACACAGTTAAGTAAAATTGCTGTATCCAACAACTGACCTAAGTGGCCTTGCCTTCCCTCACTGCCCCCAGCCAGGCTCTGATCTCCCCTTTATCTGCAGTCAGGAGGTGATACAGCTTCATGGGAATGCTGAGAGACCATTTCAAGATTATCTAATGAAGGCATGAGAGATGTAAAGCATTAGATCAGGCATTCTATCTCCTGTTGTTGTGGGTCACATTAAATGACTGGACATATTCCCAGATCACCTGAACACTAGTATTGCATTTGCTGTCAGATAAGGGCTCTGACAACCAAATGACTATTAGGAATATTCCATATCACTTTTATCTTGACCTGGGTATTTATTAATACAGTTTAAGCTGTTCAGGAAAATTTACTGAGTGATAAGCTTAGGCTTAGCTAGGAAGTTTGTCTCCGAATGTGCTATCAAACCTCAAACCTATTCCACTGTTCAGTTAGTAAGAGCACCCAACACAAACTCACAGCCAACAGAAACAAATCATCAAAAGCCATTAGCATGCACACAGAATCCAAGAAAATCAAAAGACAACCACACCTGATGAAACTGTCCTCCTATGGAAACTGGAAAAGCACAAGTCATTCAAAAATCTAGAAAATAAATTAAAATGATACCAAAAAAAAGAGCCTACCAGAAAGCCATAGGCAGCATTAGGAATTCGGATCATTATTTATTTAGGGTTCACATTGCAGCTGTGCTATGCAATTATTGCACCACAAACCATTACAAATAAAAAACCTGCTATCAAAAAAAAAAATAAATCTAAGTTTTTATTTGCAAAAACTAACAGAAATCTAACCAAAAAAGCATGTACAGGCAAGGTCTTAATTACTGGAGATGAAACTTTTAACTTTTCAAGTTAATTAAAACAGCAGGGATTTCAAACTCACTCTTCATTGTATAAATGATTTTCTCATTTGTGTTTTGTTCAGGTTTCACAGCTCCACACACAGGTGCTGGGCTCATCACCCACCATCAAGGAGGCACAGCAGGGCACTGCTGCCTGTATCAGGCTTGCAAGTCCCAAGCCTGCATGCAGTTCAGTAGAAGGTAACAAAGGGGGAAGTAGTTCTTCATGTAATATTTTTTTTTTACTAAAGAAAATGAAATTTTAACTCCTTTGGCTCCTAATCACACTGTTTATTCATGCACTCGTGTCACTGCTGTCTGCTTAGACCAGAAAAGTTTTGGGACTGGATGAAACCAACAGGTTTTGGAGTGTCAAAGAAAACAGAGGCTCAGCCTTTGCTGGTCCTACACTAAAAAACATTATTAACAGCTAATTAAGGGGTAACATTTTCACTGTGCAGGGGATTCTCTGCGTGTTAATGAAAGTTGCAAATCTTATTAGACAACCAAGAAGGAACCAGCAGAAAAACAGTGATGCCCAAAACAAGCATTTTCCAAGGCTGCAAAATCTTTCACTACAATAAATGCTCTGAACTTGGTCACTGCACCATCTCGTGGGCTTGGGTGTCAGGAGGTAAAACGTGGCAAATGTTATTCTCCCTCTTCCCGAATTAGAGCACAGGAGCACAAAATGCCTTCCCAGTTTTTAAGTATGTCTTTCTGGCATGCTCTAAATCAAATTCCTCCTGCTTTTAAAATTTGAGTAATGTTAGGATCAGTTCAGAACATCTCGGATACAATTGATTTTAAGCATAAAACTGAAGACATTAAATTACACAAACTGACAAAGTAAGGTGCATGTTTGTCCAACCAGACCGCTAAATGTGTCAGCCTTGTCCTTTACAGCAACACATGAAATGTGATAAATCTTTGGCAGCACGAAGTCAAAACCCCTCAGCTATTTTAAGCCTTTATTCTTTGCTCAGTGCAGCTCAGTTGCTGTGTGTAGGACCTGAGAAATTGCAACAAAACCTCTGTTAATGCAGCAGCTGGAAGAAAACGAACCCATACATTTTCTTTGCATGACACTAATACCACCTTAGTTGTTCCTTGCTAGAAAACAGCAGCTCCTTTGACAGTGCCTTGCTTCTCTGTCACTAATTTGAAATGAGGGAGAGAACAGTTGAAAAGTTCAACTGGTCTTCCAACTGCCTTCAAGAAGTTTCACATTTTAGGATCTGTCATTCTGAAAAGGTAAAATACAGTCTATCCCCTCCTCGCTTCTCATTAAAGTGGATACAGCCAGCTGAAACAGATTCAGCTGAACAACAGCTACCAAGCCAAGAAAAAAATACATCTTTATGCTTAATAGCTGGGATATATTAATTATAGTAATTTATGGGCTTGCATAAGTGATTATTTTAATGCTGATGTAGATGCAATTGCTTTATAATACTAATCAAGAAAGAATGATGATAACCAGCATTTATATGAAACATGAAGCTTGCAATTTACAAAAAGGAAACCAAGTACTCGCAAGGCAGTCACTTCCCCATGTTAATGTCTCTTCCCCAGTGACACGAGCCACACCTCACTTGCTTTTCCTGTCCTTTGTCATTTCCATGGAGTATTGGAAGGGATGGAACCAGCGCATCTTTCTGGCACGTGCAAGGAAACCATTCGCGCAATAATTCATTCTAATTCATTCCACCTCAACCGTGGCATCCAACGAGCTGCCCAGTTTGTGCCTCTTGCTGCAGTAATGCCAATTCCCCGAGCAGAGATTACCAGATCAGTCCCATCGCATCGTTTGGTGCCCGGGCCTGAGGATTTGAGCCTGGTTACTCCTAAATGCACATTCACATCACAGAAGTGATTTTTGCAGTACACAAGGAAGCACAAACAAGATCATTACTCAGAGCAGCCACACTCCATCAGGGCAGCAGTTACAGCACGTGTTCTGTGGATAATACGTACCCTCTGTGTTTTCTCTCACAAATGAATTACACGACATTGCCATCTCTTATTGCTAAAAGCTGGCACTCACCCATTCTTAGCTTCACTGCATTTTTAATTTCTGCTGTAATCCTTTCATCTACTTTAGATTGATCTGTGGTTGTTGGCTAAGTGCCAGGAACTCCTGCCAAATGTTCTCTTAAACCTTTAGAAAATCCAAAATAATTGTATTTTAGAATCAGGTTCTATTTTCTGTTGCTTATTCCCCAACACTGTTGATGTGCTCCTAATGTAATCAAAACAATTACCTTATTCCCCCCTCCTTCCACGTGCTACAAGATAAAATATAAATTACATACACTCCCAAGCCAGATCACAGCAGTACGTTCCAGGACACCTATTTTGTTCAAAATGCACCACATTCTAATAGCAGTAACACTTCTCCATGCATTCCTCTTAGCAAAACCCAGCCTGTTGGAGGACCCCATGCTGAGGAACTTGTTTTGATGAAAACAATAAACAAGTAATACTAAAATGAAACTCATGATAATAGACACCACCAACTTGTAACCTCAATAAACCCAGATAAACTGTTTCCTGTTTACGTAAGTACTCCCAGCTCAACCCTTCTGTTTTAATGAGGTAATTCTGATGTAATTCTTACAGGTTTCAGAAAGAGCAAATGTTTAAATTTTACAGCAACCAAGAACTATCGACCTGAATTACTACAGTAACAGTATCACTAATCACAAACTACCTTTTTTGACTGTTTTGTTGGCAGTTTCCTAGCCACAGCCTTCCAGCAGAACTTCCAAGTGGATGAAAGTTTCATTTTCAGAAGCAATACACAGGTATCTTCTACTTGGAGCTACACCGTTAACTTCACCTTGGCACAGAATGAACATGCACTCGCATGGAATTAAGTTTATTAACAATGTTTACCTTTTTTAAAAATCAGACACTAAAGACTGTACTAAAATCTTTCACCTGGTGACACCAAGTGGACAAAATGGTCAGCAACACATCTCAACGGACATGAGAGATACAGAACACTGGCTAAAATGGTACTGCTGCAAGAACAGATCCTGCCACCTCTGTAGCAGACTTTAGGAAAAGGCTGAGGCCAAAACAAGGGAGAAAATACCAAGCCTGGAACAAGCTACAGAAGTAGTTGCGTTTGTTCTTGTTGCTATTCGGGGTATTTAAGGCCTGATTTCTCCAGTAATTACAGGAGCAGTATTAGTATCATTTGTTTGAATTGTTTAAAGCAAGTAAATCACTGAACACCAGACAGAATGCTTACACAATTAAAACCTATTTGTACTATCTGCAGTAATTATGCATATACATCTACTTTATCATATTGTAGCAAATTACAGGACCACTCACCATGTTTAGTAAAAAACGAGTTGCATAATGGAAAGCTACTCCTTAATGCAATAAAGTGACAAACCAGACCCAGTTAGGGTTTTTTTTTTGAAAGAATTTTAATATATGTGTTATCAAAACTGTAACTGTTACCATTCTTAACATCACAGGGCAGACAAATAGGTACTGTTTATAAACACTAGTCCCCAAGCTCAGGCACGTGTTTTATTGGATTCCTTCTTCCTCAGACAAGACGTGTACAGCATAAACACCTGTAATACAACAGCATGGGTAAGTTAAACCATTCAACACTAAATATTAACCCACTTGTTAATTAAAGGGATATCATCAGAAAAACCTTTGCTCACCACCAGACAATCTGCCGGTAATTCCAGCAATTTTTGGTCAGTTTCATCATATGATATCTTTGGGTAAATGGATACATTTCTAGCTGAAGCAAGACATTTATCCCTCTGTTCTACAGTGCTGTCAGCAAAACTGCAGCACAGATGACAGCTGCTCTTACACATTTACTGCCCATACTTTAGAGTAAGCTTTTTTTGTCTAGAGCTTCATTAATTACACTTTTAGAGATAAGAAACAGAAACAGACAGTGAGAACATTCTCAATTAGGTAACATTTCTGGGACTGCAGCCAAAAAAACACCACGACGAACTAACAGCACAGCAAATACTGAACTCACCAAGAGGAATCTCCTGCTCCTGCCATCTCACTGCCTTCCACAGGGCTTGTGAGGAGCTATAACATCAATGGGTAGGCATCAGTAACTATTAGCAGAGACCCACAAGCTATACCCAAATATAGATACTAGGAGTTTTGGATTTAAAATTCTGAGGAACAGAGAAGGAAAAACAGATTGATTTAGGCTACAAAGTTTGAACCTACAAAATACACCTCTCAAGTTTGTGGCAGCTTATAATTCTCATTTATTCTTGGCTTAGATTCTACCTGGTATAAAGCTCTATGTAGTCCAGTGAAATTCACCACCTACCTTCACATTAGGGCCACCTCCAAAGAACGATCTGCTCCCAGTCCCAACTGTGTCACATTTACCTGGGGAGACTTGGCTCTGCAGAGAAAGTGAAACAGGTACGCGTGAAGCTGTGTTAGATATTACAAGAGCACTTTTCACAGATAGCAAGCATAAATAAAAGTTGCCCAACTAGATCCTGAAACTCCAACTCTGCATGCGTGTAGCTGTATTTCAGACAAATAAGAAGGTTATCGTCAGTTCTCGCATCTGACGGCACTTCCTATTCAGGGTTATCATCATCAACAGCCAACAGCTTTTGTATTTGACTACTTAAAACAAAGCAATTGATTTACCTTGAACCAACAGTTGTGTGTTTTCCACTGTCTTTATAAAAACATTAGGTCTAAGTTAATGGTATGTAAAACTAGTTTTAATCAGTTTTTATTTAACTTGCTCCAAGATGTAATCGTTACAGGTTATTTTCAATTAACAGTTTTGCATTTAACTGCTTTGCATCATTAGCGTGTAACTAAAGGCTTGGAACTTCCTTAACAGGGTGCACTTATAGTGAAAAATAAACTTTAACTTACCCTTTACTTCAAGACATGTTTCTGCTCTGGGAATAAAAACAAAAGCAGTTATTATCAGAATACTCTTCGGCAGTGATTTTAGAAAATTATAAAGTAGGTTTATCTGGGGGAGGGAGCAAAAAAAAAACCCAAGAACCACCAAAACCAGAATCTCACCACCAAACAGTCTGCTTGTAATTGCACCCATGTTTGTGTTGGTATCATGGACCAACAAAATATTTGTACCAGGCATCTTTTAGTAGCCAACAATCCTCTCTATACTGTTTTTAGTCAGAAAACTTAGAATTCTATCTCCCTCACACAGCTTGCCAGGCTGCATTTACCCCGAGGGCAGTTTTAAAATTGGAATTCCACACACCACCCATTCTAAGGCTGTGTTGTTCACTGCACAGAAAGGGTCTGGCACACCGAAGAACAGCCAAGAAGTGAAGTATTTGCTGAAAATACCAGGAGAAAAACAAAACTCCTCACAAGGCACTGGAAAGCCAAGCACTGAGCACAGAAACGTTACCCCCCCAGGGGTAACGAGGGCTGAGCTCGGCAGTACTCCCTCCAGCAGCACGGGGGTAGCCCAGAAGCAGCCTCATGAGGAGGAAACACGGTTGTGAAGAGGCTTTACCCTCCCTCAGGCCTCGCAGGCCAAGCTCCACCACCCGGGCCGCGGCCCAGGCAGCCAATAGCGGCCGTGCCCGCCGTTGCCTCACACGCGCGGCAACCTCCCAAGGCCTCCCAACCCATCCGAGCCCCTTTTAACTCACCGGGAAGCCCTTCCAGCACCCCTAGCGCAGGTCCGGTCGCCCCCAGCGCGGTGCCCGCCGCCATGGCCAGGCCTGTGGGGGGGAGCGGAGTCAGGCGCCGCGTGCTCCGAGGCCGCGCCCCTCCCCTGCAGGGCCCGTTCAACCCCCCCGCTCCATTCGCTCCCGCGCATGGCCGGGCCCAGCCCCGGCGGCCCTGGGGACGGGGAAGCACAGCGGACGCCGCCACCACCGCCGCAGGGGCAGGGGGATGGGCACCTCAGCCCGCTACATGATAAAGGCGCCTCGCTCCACAAGCCCGGCCTCCGCTACC
>VZRW01010113.1:378955-395219 GCA_013398125.1 Aegotheles bennettii | reverse complement strand
TTTCCTGCAGCGCGGCGGGGGGGGGGAGCTGAGGCCTTAATTTTAGGGACCCCTCTGCTCGTTTGAAAGCAGGAGAGCGAGTTCATTAAGCTGGGGTGGGACACCCCACCTCGACGGGGGGGACCTTCCTCTTGCCTCAAGCAGGCACAAGGCCCCTGCACCAAGGGAAGGCGAAGCAGTGCCCTGCATTGTCCATGTTCCAGCCAAACTGGGGAGGGCAGCGTGACTCCAAACCACTTTTATTTAGAACAGAGCAGCTGTTTAAATGAAAGTTTCATTATTTTCACATTCTATTGTCATCTTGAACTAAAAATAACGGTTTCTTTGCTCTCCTTCTCCCCGTTAAACTCACCAGCCATCATCAAAATAAAGCCCTCACCATCTAGGCCAGGGTCTGCCCAAGGACAGCTGGAGGCACAGAGCCCCAGGACAACTCCTTCTGCACAATGTAACAGTCAACTGAGCTATTTACCAAAAAAACACCTTTTTAAAACAGCAAAAACTTCATAGAAGAAGGACTAGCATAGTCCTGTAACAAGTCACCTGAAATACAGAGCCATTTATCATCTCCCAGGCATGTTCTTCCAGCAAAAACTTCCTGCAATTTTCAAAATAAGTTCATTTTAGTAAAATACACAGGTTGTACTTCTCAGTGTTAATTTCTACATCAAATGTTGGGAGCTCAGTGAGAGATCAAGAACACGAACACGTGAGCCAAGAGCAGACCAGCTGAACACAAAGAAAAGGGGACTTAAGAATAAAATTCTCTGTGCAACTTCTCTCTAGGTCAACTAGATTTTAAGTTAACCATGCTGAGGAAAAAACATTCAGTAAAGACTCGGTGCTCATTTTTAATAGCAAAACCCAGCAGTTCATGTTCAGGTAACTAAAGAAGACCAAAGCCAGAGTTCCTGATACCAGCAAACACTTTTCAAGGCTTCTCTGTACTTCATCAAGAAGCAAAACCAGGCAAACAATTACAAAAAAACCTTTCTGCAGGTCCCTCCAACGTTAAACCTCTCTTTTTCTTGCAGCCAAGCACCCATGGCCTCATGAACACACACAACCTTCCCCCAAACCATAAACAGGACAGATCCAACTAACATGGAGGCATTTGCAAGGCGTTTTTATGACCACCTGGAGGACAGAGCCAGTGTTAATGGCTCCTTTTCCCCAACCACAAGCCTTTGCCTATTCTTGATTTCATACACCCATTAGTTCAGATCTATCAGCTGAAGAGATTCCCTGTTCCCCTTCATACCACTTAGTCCGTCCTTCACCAGGCTCAAGTTTTGAATATTTACATGGAAATGTTGCTGATATAACCACTGTGTTAACAGCAGAGCACGACGACCAGCTGCTGAGCTTAAAAACATGCAAGGTTCACAAGTCTGTCCTCAGAGACCTGGTTCGTATCTGCCATCTCCTTTCAGGAAAAGGTCATAATGGATTCAAAGCAGTTATACAACACAAAGTTTACTGGCAAAAATACACTGGTTAAATAAATTTTATCAGGATCTTGAGAAACGGGTACGGTATGGGTATGATTCTATTTGAAAGCTTTGGAAGGGGTACTAATGAAAGCACACGTTAAAATGAATTATTACAGTGATCAGACATTGCAGTCATTTACTCTCAACAGTACTTTTATGAGACATATTTATATATTCAATAATTAAATATAAAACCAAGGATGAGTGTCACCAAACAAGGAAAAAAATAAGGCTTGAAGCCCAGTCAGTCCCCAGGTTACCCTTCTAGTCACTGTACCTTTCACTCCACCTTTAACTTCACATGCTGCTATTCTTACACACAATAAAGCAATAAGAAAAGTTAACTGCAGATTCCTTGCTTTTGTGAAGGCTTAAACCTACTTCAACTTAGTATAAAAAAGGGGAAAAAAGATACAACATTTGTTGTTAAAAACCAGAAAGGGGAAGAAATATTGATAGACATTTTGGACTGACAGAACCTAGGAAATAAGGGACAATGCAAACAAATTGTCAGAGTATCAAAATGTAGCAATGTTTTTGCTACCTGTTCTGTTTACCAGAATGTGACCTGCTAGCATTAATCCTTATTTAGAATTATTGGCCACCAAAATGAATGCCATAGGCAACAAGAAAAAAATTGCAGTTGCACACTGATCAAACCTTTTTCCTACCTAGAGAGGGTACGCGGGCAAAAAAGCTGAATGTAACAAGTCAACCATGTGCACATCCACATGTACTGTACAATAAGAACATTCAAAAATATTGACATGAGACAGTGATCCTATAGTTTTCCTTCTCTCTTTCAGTTACATATATATAGTTAAACAGCACATAGGAAAACACCACTATAGCTTTCACCGTGGTCAACAGGAAAATTCTCACAAATATAAAAGTGTATGCTTTTAAATTGTTAGATTTCTTCAAAACATAATACAGATAAAATGAAAGAAATAGAATTTCTCATGTAACAACAAAAAAAATTTAAACTCTTGGGAATTTACACAATTCTCAAACACCCAACTTCGCAGTCTTGAACATCTCAACCCCTACTACAGCAGAACATAGTATCACCAAAATAAACCAACAGAATTCCTTGAGAGCAGTGATGCTACTTGGATACTATGTGAAATTTCACTGTACTGAAACGTTTAACTTAGATTTACATTCAGTATTTTGGAGGAAGGGAACATGATAGCCCCTTCATGCTTTATCCTTGCTGGCTGCCTACCCAGGAAGCATTATTGTTATTACTTCAGGAGGAAAGGAAAGGTGCTGGTAAGAGCCAGAAGGGCAAGGCAATGATGCTGATTATGAAATGCCCTGTTCTTTGGATGAACTGTGTGAAGTATTTTGTTAAAAGGCTCCATGTTAAAAATATTAAGAACAAAATGGTCGTCTTAAAAATACAGAGCATTTCTGCCTCTTCTTTTTAAGTTCAAAGCTTGGGGAAAAGTGTTTTGCTAGATTTAACTAAAAGGTTTGCTGTAATAAACATAGATGACAACGCCCTTTGTGAGACAGGGCCAACTGCAGACTCCAGACAAATGCGATTGCTTTAGGTTTCAAGTGGTTTTACACGTCTCCATTTTTGTATAAAAGGAACGGAGATGCTTCTGGAACCTTCACTGCAGAGTCTTTGCCAGTGTCCAGCTTTTGGGCAAAGGAGCTCTTGCCACACTGCAGAGTCACAATCTTGAAGACCAGAATGTAAAAACGATCACGATTCTGTGTCTGACCCAGAACTGCTCTCTCGGCTGATTTCGATTTGTAGAGAAGGTAAATTATCCAAGCGACTCTTTTTTTGCCGAGACTGTTCTTTTTCCTTGATGAGAGCACCCCAAACCCGCTGGAGCTCTGAATCATCTTCCTCTGGAGATGCCACAGAGTTTTCAGGTTTATCTGAAGTCTTTTCTTGTGTCTTCGGAGCAGACCCTAATCGAGTCCATAAATTACCTGATTGGATGAAAAATGAACATTTTTTAAAAACCAGATAGGACTAACAGGAATCCTGGAGGAAGTCTGAGGAACCTAGTCTTAACATTCACTGCATCACTTTAAACTCCTTGTACTCCTCCCACCTCAATGTTTGGCACGTAATTTACTGTCCTGTGAAGCAGTAGTTGAAATTAAAATACCAGAGGCTCAGTGCAGCCTTGCTCAGTGTTTCCCATTTGCAGGGAATGCTACACGCAGGTCTGAAGCACCACTGCATTCATTACACTTGCTTTAGCACCCTGTTTTGACCACAGTTTTGAAGTAGTCCTCTACTTTTAAGCATACCTATACAAAAATATCTCTCAAAAGTACTCAGCTCAACCTACCTACCTATAGTTTTCAAAGCTCTGAACAAGCATTTGCTAATTAATCTTTAATATCAGTCAACTGAACATCCTTCATGATTTCCTGCTGAAATTTCTCTCGTCCTGTAAAATCAAAGGCATTGCAATATTACATTTTCTTCATAAAACTAACCTGATTTCTTCTCTCTGGTATCTGAGTAGAGGCCTTTTACATCTTGTTTGGGGATTCCTAACCGGCTGTGTACATCTGATATTGGTTCTCGACGAGGAGTAGAGGTAATACTTGGAGGTTTAATTTCTGGAGAATGTGGTCTTTTTCCCAGTCTTTGCCGCACATCTGGGGATGACAAAAATCATGACACGTTTACTTTAGCTCTGCCAGCTAATTTTATGCTCATTGCACAATCTGAAGAACTTAAAACTAGACAGATTCTGGGTTTTCTGTATTATTGTCACTTAAATCTTTCACACTCAAATCTCAGTCCTGGCAATGAATATAACAATTTTAATAAGCCAGACACAATTCAGCACAATATAAGAGTTTAAAATTACCTGATTTTACAGTGCTGTTTGGCTGACGTGGCCCAGTATTATTCTGACGTTTTTCTTCTAACAGTAGTCTTACATCTGCAACTTTCTCTGATGATCCTTTATTGCCAATCCGATTTTTGATGTTACTGGTTGCTATGCTATCTGCTCGCATGGAATTCCTATAAAAAATAAAATTAAAAAAATAGATTTAATGTCCCTTAAATGAAATGAAATCTACTATAGTTCGTAAGTCCTCTTGTATGTAAAGTTATTTTGTAGAAAACAGTGATAATCAAGATTTCTCTACTGAGGAATAAAGTAAAATCATTACTTAGAAGAGCACGTGTTCCAGTCAGAGTCCTAAATTTAGCAATAATCACATGAATATCTCAGCATCCATTTCAAGGCAGGTATCAAGTTTGTCTCCTTAAGGCTGTGCCTCTGGGTCAAAATGCAGAGAAGATAAGTAACCTCAAAACTGTTAAAGGACTTGACATTATAATGAAGTATAATCATTCTACTGAAGGGACACATTACAGTTGTTTTAATCATCTGCAATATACATGATTTTGGTTAATATGCCCATAATGGACATAAATTCCTTTTTGAAGTCAACACTTAAGGGTTATTCTGCTTTCTGAGAAAACAGCCCAGCTATGAAATGCAAGAAGTTAATTGTGCTTGCTTGCATAAATTTCTATTGATTCCACTTTGAGCTTCATTATTTTCAATAAGCAGGGTGACAGAAGTCTGCAAAGGAAGCTATACTTAAAAAACATTAATTGCCATTAAAAGCCTATAGCACTGCTTTCTGTATTTTGTATTTCCTTTTAAAATATCTACTACAAAATCATGTTGAGAATGCAAAAAGTAGCTTCAACAGTTTGCTTTAAGCTTTGACAGCTCTTTCACTAATTAAAATTTAGAATGCCTTTTCACTGATACTTTTAAAGAATAAAACTTTTACCTAATATTCTTCAGTTGTGATTCCACCTCATCTGCATACATTGTCATTTTCATGCTCTTTTTAGGAGAGGGTGTTGAGATCATTTTCAGTTCAAGATCATAGTCCATTTCATCAGAATCAGATGCACTAGCACTCGATCGTCTCGCTGCACTGCGCTCTCGAGACTGTTTGAAAGCTTGCAGTTCATCACGGTACTCTACCACAACTCTGTCATCTTCATCCATATCCTGATCTTCTTCCTCCTCTTCTTCCTCCTCAATAGGCTCCTCAGGAACATTTACTAAGCCTGTAATAAAACAAACTGATTCTGAGAAACTGAATTTGGTCATTCATATAATGTACTTTAAAACTAAGGAAAAACAAATAAAAATCACTGTAATTAATGATCCACTACAAATGAGTGTAGTTCTCAGAGTCTAAAGAGAAAATATTTTGCACAATATTCTAAGTGGAATCTGTTGTTCTACATCTAGAAATTGCTTTTTCATAGAACAGAGAATTGACATAGGAAGTAGGACAAATTGCCAAGATGATTAAAGAAGTTATCCCTTCTTTTTGCCCTTGATGCTATACCCACCATATCCTAAAAGAAAAATAGGATCTATTTTGGTAAGCTAATGAACAGCATGAAGTCTCTGCCTTAGCTGTTCCCTGCAAACTCTCAAAATGTGATTCAGTTACAGATAATGTTTTTTAAAAGCATGCTTCACTTTCACACACTGCAAGGGATTAGATGAGGCATCGTGTAAGGCCCTTTCCAGCCCTCCATTCCCCAGTTGTGTTCCTACAGGGTCAACACATTGGCATCAATCACCTGAATGACGATGTTTGTAAGGAGGAGTCAAGCCAACATCATCCCCAATAAGTGTCCTTTTCTTTATCACATCCCGATGGATTCGACGTGAATGGTATCTTCGTTTCCTGAAACACCATAAAAAGAAAAGCATTCCCATCACAAAAAAGCTAAATTCAGTCCTGGATTAGGCATATGCAATCACCACTCACTTTACCAGCAGACATACATTTATGTCACAGATCTGTTCTGAATGTTTTGAATATAAATATTCTTTATTTTCACGAGAAAATACTCCCCTTGCAAAATTTCACAGTCACACTGCAAGAACATTATTTACGCATAAGAAGCATCTACATAACCTCAACAGAAAGAAAAGTCACAAATTATAACAGTTTTAAAACTATCTTGTCCAATAACCTGCAGCCTCCCAATTCCTCTATCCAACACTCACCAAGAATTGCTAAGAATCCCCTTCATGCCTCCGTAATTGGGATTGCCATATTTCATGTAATACTGGCTTCGTCTTGCAGCTCCCAGCTCTTTTTTGTCATCTGAAAAAAAACATAAAGGAATATTTCCCTCTTAGAATACATCTTTCAACACCCCCACAAAAATAAATAACCATCCAGTCAAAGATACAGAGAGTGAAATACAGAGACTATGTCTTACAGACCAGCATTACTTCAATATCCTTCATGAAGGATAAAATTTTGCCGACGCCTCCAAAACTTCTCCTACCACCAGTTTTATTTGTGCCCAGAAACTTAATTCCAGGGAGACCAAGTTTCTACCTATCAGCTTAACAGAGCATTCCATCCCACTGTAGCTGCTGGAGGCTGTACTTACCTTATTCGTGACCTTTCTTTTCCTTATGGATGTGTCACTTCCCACATTCAATATCTCAACTGTATTTATACCTGTACAATACCTCATCAGCATCTCAAATTATTTTCATACTCACAAAACGTGAAACTTACCTCTGTGGAGGTAATAAATAAAAATAATAAAACCTATTGTATGGTATTGGGAACAATGCCCTGAGCCCCAGAGAAATTCTTTATGTACAATAATTTTCATACAACTTGAACTAGACTTAATTCACACATTAAATGTGGATTTATTGCAAAATCTTAATACCTAGTGATCAGAAAAAAAATAACAATTTTGCAAATAAAAATTAGGTGCCTTTGAGTCATTAATTACTCAACAAAGAAAACTACAACAAGCAATTAATTCACTATGCTTGTTAAGCTGTTCATTTACCTTTAGTAGCAAATCTCATGAATAGCTTGTTTCCTTTAGCCAGTTTATTGGCAGGGCGAAGATCGTTACGCAGGAGAGAATCCTCTTCTACCTGGGAGAGGGCATCCAACTTTGGGGGGCAAAAAAAGTATTTTAGACTCAAAAATAAAATTACTGTTGAATGAAAATGGATTGCTTACAGTGAAGCAATCAACTGATTCTTAAGAAAGTTACTTTTTAAATTATGCTCAAATGAATTTTTTCCTTGACAAGCTCATGTCAATTTTTAAAGTAATTTGTCCTGAAGATTTAAAATATTGCCTTCTTTTGCTTTGTAACATTATCTCAGATTATTAAGTCAAATACTTTTCAAATGACTGAAATGCAGAAAATAAATAGCACAACTTGGACACTGAAAAATTTTATTTTTTCCTTGTTTCGTATCTAATGATTTTACTAACAGGTTCTCATGTCCTCACACAACAACTAAAATGCGTTCTTTTTTATTTATATCTGCTTTATAGAAACTAAAATTCAGACTTCTATGATGTATGATTGTTCACTGAGCCATTCCTAAAGAAAATACTGATCACACCTACCATATATTCAGCCAGTGAAGATGAAATTACTTACAAAACATCTATGTGTGTGCCGATTCCCACACATATCTACAGACAGCCTAAATCCTGTTTGTCTCTTTAAGCACAGCCTTCACCACTGAAAGGCCACTGCCTTCTGTTATTGTTCTTTCATTGTCTCCTCTCAGCAGAACAGAGCAGCCAGTCTAGCTCTTACATGCTGGATATCCCATCACTCCTCAAAATCTGCTTTGACAAAACACTCTTACATTGCTATTCTCACCAACAGCACCACTGCACTTCCTGTCATTTCCCCATCTAATTTACTTTCATAATTATACTGTCAATTGCAAATATACATGGTTAAAACTATAATGTTATGAAGACTTGACACCAGTCAGAGCAAAACTTCCCTAACAGTGTTATCACCTTCCTTCTGTACTGACCTCAACGTCACTTGGGTTGTCATCCTCAACCTCGCCTTCTTCCGTCTCATCATCAGAACTTTCCTCCTGTTTTTCTAAGGGAGATAATTGGAGAAAAAAAAATAACCTCCATTTTAGTATGTCAGTCACATTTGATTATTATTATCTGCATTCTCTGAAATCAAACTGAAGGTATTACCCTTTCTTCTGTGCAGCCTAGAGAATAACCAAAACAGTAAATGTCTGTGGAAATTTGAAGCACGCATGAGCACAGAATAACACTAAGTAGACAGCCTCTGTGCAGATAACTGCCTGAGGCAGCACACACAGACTATTAATTACAGTATTTGAAAGCAAATGAAATTGCACTGCATTTCAGGGTATGACAGAGATGAGCCAAGGCCAAGAATATAAAAGGCATATAAAAGCCCGTTTCCTTCAGCCTCCCTTTAAAATGCTGCAGGTATCTACAAGTATCCAGTACTAACAATGTAAAACAGGTTGTTATTCAAAAGCTTACAAATTTATGAAGGAGCAGGAGACAAAACAAAAACCCAACACCTTAGTGACTCAATTTCAAAGTGAAGTAACAGAAGACTGCATGTTTCCAGAACTACTCAATGTATGAGATGCTTGCATAGATTTTTCAGGGTTGCTTTTAGCTAAAGAAAACTGATATCAGATTATTTTTTCCAAACAGTCCTAAAAAAAAAATAGTAAAATCCAACATACACCAATATCATTTGCACAGACTTCACAGACATAAGACTAAGAAAAAAACTTTTACATTTCAGAGTTCTGATCTTAATCTCATCCAACAATAGACTTGAAAACTTGAGAGCAGCAGCTATTCACAAGGTTCTGGCAATATACCCACACAAAGAAAGAAGTAAAGCACAATTCCAATTGAAACCAAAGAGCGAATGTAGGTAAACAAATCAGCCAAATTGAAACCTAAAGAATTCAAGCACTTCTTCCTCCCTCCCAAAATAAGCTACTCACAGTAAAGATTACACTTTTGCTTTGCTAAATGTGTAAATAGCCCTCAAATTCCTATCTGAAAAAGGAATGCAGCTAAGCCAGACTACTCCAGTGTATCTGTATGCATCTCACACCTTAAGATGTAACTGAACATTTTGTACTTTATCCAATAGCCCACTTTTCCAGATGAACAAGTGAGTAAGTTTATGTAGGAGTAATTTAGGTGACAGTTTTTATTTTGAGATGTGGTGTAACGATGATGCAGTATGTAATTTGTAGCCAACGAGATTAAATACATATATTTGTGCTCTACTTAAACAAGACAGTCACTAATCTCCAAAAACTTCATAACAAGTCTTACTTGAAGCATTATCAACATTTGCCCCAAAATTAAAGTCACACGGATGGTTGAGGAGCCACTGCATTGTAGAGAAAAGCAACAAAAAGAAAAGGGGATGAGTCAGAAGGATCCAAAAGTTTAACAAAGCCATAAATCCCAAGCTTCCTAGAAAGGCTTTTGGAAGCACTGCAAACATCCAACAGAGAGAGCAGCTACTTCCATGCTGTTCATACAGCATGCTTAAGCTAAATCTACAGGAGAGTCAATAAATACAACCTCTCTCTTTGCTTTGTACTGTGCGGTACAGTACTTTGAACCACAGCAATTTATCGCACCAGCCAAAAAGCAAAACAGTCCTAAGGTAGCAAAAGCCTTATTTTTAATTTATATAAAATTAATTTACAATTAAGGCATTCAGGTACCAGATTTATCACAACACGAGGATGTACTTTTGCTGCTTTGCTCTTTTATAACTGACCTTTCAGTGTGCTTCTCTCTTGCAAGTATAATGGCCAAATTTAGAGGTGATGTACACAGTGGTGAAGCGATACATTGTCACATCAGTGTGAATGATATACTGAAAGGATGATGGTGTATCAAGAAAGGAATCAACTGTGGCATTGTCTAACACCGGCTTTTTCCATGCTTAGAATCCATCCTTTTACTGCTTTTGAACACACATCACACAGACTTGTTTCTGTGCAACATGTACCACTATAAATATCATATCTGAATATGACGCTGCATCTAACATGTTCCATATCGACTGAACAACTGCTTTTGGTCTAGCTCCAACCCACCTTTTAAGAGGCAGCTTCTTCAAAAGGTTTCCAAGATGAAAGCCTTTTTTAAAGTGGCAGAATACATTTACCTGAAACTATACGATAGAAGCTCCTTCAGTAACTTAGATTATGTAGTACCCAAATACAAGTTTAAAGTTTCATTCATTTAACTAAATGATGTCTATATATGCAGATATCAATCTACCTTTCTTGGTTTTTTCAGCTGTCTTCTCTTCATTGTTTTCTCTGCTCTTTGTTTTCTCCTGATCAGGCAAGGAACTCATATTTATTAGAGCCCGTGTTGCTGTTACTTCATCAAGCCAGACCACGTTACCTGTGACATACATAAACACACACAAAAATAAAATGCAGTTTGTATAATCAGCGCTCATTGTGTTTCAAATTTCCTGTCAGCTTGTGGCAATATTTCAAGCCGTCACACACAGTGACTTCAGGGTTACCAATATTCTTTAGTATAACACATCTCCTGTCTAGCACTCAAACCTAATTCCTTCAGTCATTCCAGGGAACCACGCTACTAATTCTCAGGTCTTGGCCGTGCTTGCCAATAAACCAGTTTCCAGCAATCCCAGTCCAACTGGGAAACCTGCACTGGCTTCTACTTCTTTTCCCATGTTACAGGATTCCTAGCCACATGACAGCCTCAGAGCCTTCCAGTTCCACGATCCAGCGCCCAACTGTTGGAAACAGCTCTTGCTCAGTCTTTACTATCACTGAAGAAATCACAGCTATCAGCAGTCTTATATCTTCCTGGCGATCTCACTGTGTGCTGACTCCCCGAAACAGCCCTTGCAATGTGAATTTACATTCCTTTTCCAACCGATGTAAATCACATTCAGCTGCTACCTTCTTCCACCCACTGATTTCTCCTTGCAAATGCACTAAACAAATACAGCAACAAGTCTGCTCGTTTGCAGCACAAAACCATACCAACCTGCCTTACTGCACACAGCTGAGTGATCTTCTCTCAGAACATCACCTTTTGTGACACTCACAAGCAGGCATACTATTTATGTCATGATTCAAGCAGCACAAAATTTTAAACCTTTTATTTTTTTTCCGCTTGGAGACCTGCAACTAACCCTACACTATCACTTTCCAATAATAAATACTCAACCAGATAGCAGATTTGATTTTCCCCATGTGCTATTAATTCTTTCCTTCTAAATCTCTTTTGACTAAGGCAAATGGAGACACACGAAGATCAGTGACTTTGAAAGTCACTAAGATATCTGAAGTACAGCTATGATATTAAAAAAAAGAGTAAGAATTACAGACAAAAGACTGTTTACTTACATGAAGTATCATCTAACCACTCAATATGAGCAGGAGGATACTCTTTGAAATAGGCAAAGATGTCCTGTGTACTCATCTCATCCACCCCACAAATGTAAATCGTGTCCAGTCTCACTTTAGGGATTGCTGTGAAGAGGAAAACATACAAAAACCAATTCTCATTTCTATAGAACAAGCTTTTGTATTAGTAACATATGGGTTTATAAAGCAAACATTTTAAATGAGCTAAAGGGAAGCTAATTAAAGCAAACACACCATTCCAAAATACTGTAACTCAAATTACTATTCCACAATGCAAAACTTTAATAAATTGAGAATTAAGAAGAGGTGACATTACAAGCATTGGCAGATGCAGGTACTGCCTAGCAATCAAACTGCCTTAAAACCTTTCCTTTTTTTTTTTTTTTAAATGCTGCTATTTCAGTACTATGCTGCCACAAGTACTACACAGCCAGAATGCTAATGAGGCCTGTGACCAGGACATGTGTACAAAGCACTTCCACTCATAACATCTGATGGAGAGCTGTTACAGGCCACGGCTTAGTGGGTCCAAGCTGCCAGTTGGAAAAAAAAAGCCTTGAGAATTAACTGGATGCCAAAAGCACCAATCTGTTGTGCACACATCTCCTGGATGATCTGCTTCTTTTCCACCATGCCCAGCTTGCCATCTAAAGGCACTGAACCTGGTCTCACTGTGCACAGGACACAGAGCCCTCCACACACTGCTGAAGGTCTGGTCTTTTCAAAGAATTTAAAGATTATTAAAGCAGCACTGATCCAGAAGATGAATCTTGGATGTGTAGCATTAGGTGCCACTGCCAAACAGTAAATAAGGTACACAAAAAATGTCACCTTCTTTCTGGGGCTGGTAAGCGAGAAGCAAAATGACAACTGTCAAGCAGTTTAAAAAGTAGTGACATTAAAATAAAAAGATGGAAAAAAACCCTGAAGTCATTTCTTTTGGCAATAACCTATGAAAACCTCTGGGGATGCAGGAAATACTATAGTATAAATCAAGTCAAAGAACTGTGAGGAAGTAAACAAAGGGATCTTTTCTTCTTGACTGTTGGATAAACTCATACCTTTCTTCATCATGTCCCGATCCAGCGCCACATTTCTCTGGGCGAGATTCACTTCAGCTCGAAAATGAAAGCGTTTTGCTCTTTGTTCTTTTTTCTCAATTGCTTCCTGCAAAATGCAAAACAATGCAGCCAAAACAGGAATCGCAGCAGCATTCCCAACAAGACATTCAAAATAAAATTTACCAGCAACAATCTAGATGAATAATTCTTTTCATTCTGAAGAGACCTATTATGTTTCCAAAATGCAGAAATAATTAATTGAAGTATCTCTCTGCCACGAATAGTTTTAATGTAGGTCCAGCAATATAATGGGACTCCAGATGAATGGAGAACAAGGGATCTTGGACAATGCTTAGGCTCCATGATGGAACGGTAGCATTATCTCTTCCTTCGTAACAAACGTACAGAGACTGTGCTCAAAAAGAAACTCTTAAGGCAAGAACTTCCACTTCATGGAAGGTTTGTCTTTAAAGATGATAGAGATTTTTCCCTACCTGTTTTTTAAACATACACAAAAATGCCAACTTGTCTCTCTCAGTGTGAATCTGCCAACACTAGCTGGAGTGCTGGCTATCGAGATCTTATTTAGACTCGCAATTCAATCCTCTTTTAAGTAGCTCATGAGCAACAGCTTACGTGGATCTTGTCTGATTTCTGAAACTGACTGAGAAGCGCCTTCTTCTACAGAATTTATCAGGAAGGATAATGCATTTTTGGACCTTACTAACCAGAGTCAAACTTGGAACACAAACTGTGAGTAAATAAAAACTGCCACCAATGACATCCAGATTAACACGGTCTTTTTACTAGTTTTTAAAGACTGCCAAAACATCTTCGACCACATTTCTTGAAGTTTTTTAGAGTTGCATTATTAAAGAACATAATGAAAGATGACAGCTTTCTGCAGGTTAGGGGAAGTTCAAATTCTTTACCGAATTACAATACACACAAGCTCTAGATACTGAAGCCATAAAGCTGATTTTCAGTCTTCATTCAGAACCCTTTTTGTACTCCGAAAAGCACAATCTTCTAAGCTTTAGTAATGTCAAATGGGAATCCATGTCAGTTCTCAACACACTGTTGTGATGGGGGATTCGTATTTGTTAGAACATGTAAAATTGCATCTGTCATAAAAAGTGTATGACTAAATGCTTCTCCTCCACTCCCAAACACTGGATACAGTGGTCAACTGTACAGTATGAAACAACAGCCAATTTGATACTAAATGTACAGAGATGAGCTGTAGGATTAAGTTCCACAGAATTATGTAACTTTAAGATATTTAAATGCAACAGCTGTTCACATTCCTCAAACTGTGCCTTAAATAATTAAAGAATAAGATTCCCTTGGAAGATACGAGGCAATGAAACTTGATTTTCCTGCCAAGCACTTGTGCTTCCTTCTGTCACTCACCTAAGAGGAAAACCCGCAGCTGGCTTGTCCCAAAGGGCTTTGTTTTGCAATATCGAGTGGCACAAAGGCAATTGCAATAGAAACACTTTCAGGTTTTGGCACATGAATTTTCCTAACTTAAAAATGCTAATTCTCACAGTTTACAAGAGGTATCAGGTCCCGATGCAGGCCACAACTAACAAAAGGAGAATTCTCAAGTTGTTGAAAAATGCCAGCTCTCTGAACATGTGGCTAAGATCCCGTGCATGTTGGGGAAGAAATTAATGAAACAGTTTCTCCTTTCCAACAGCGATAATTAGAATAGGTTGAAGAACCATAGAACAAAAATTACCTTGGATGTTACATCTATTCCAGTAATGAAGCTCCCAGCTTTGTTTTCATACCTCCTACTAGTGTCCTGAAACAAAGCAAAATGGTGATGAAATCTAATGAAGGCTGCAAGCAATATACTTGTTATGCTGAAACAACATCTGCCCATTTCTACAAGAAATCCATCCTCTTCTCCTCGATCTTTACTCCGAGCTACATCCCCAGACAGACAGGTACACAAGCAGTAGCTCTCGCTGATTACTGACAAGGTAAAATCATACGAAATGAACCAAACTTCCTTCACTATAAGCATTCTTTCCTGTGGCAAAATTCCACTTCTGTGTCTGCTGCTGCTAAGGTTTTTACTGATTCTCTCTTAGCAACACTGGGGAACTCAAAGACTTTTCCTAACTAAAACTTCCACACTTTTTGTTTTGGGTATAATTTCCTTGTAAAACATGAACAGATTTAACAGTGATATCTGACTCCTGAAGTGTCAATTTGCAACTTTTAGTCTCAAAAGTCCAAACACTGAGCCACAACCACAACTAAACAAGTAACTTTTTATTACTATCGTTTTTTAAAACTCACCTGCCAAATACCAACAAGATGAAACATTAATGGCTTTGATACAACCCTACTGACAAAGAGTAAAAATGGAGAATGAGGTAGAAAAAAAATTTACAAGTTTCATTTCCATCCATCAGGACTGCTGAATTCACCAGACTGTGCTAAACCACACAGACCCTGGACCAGTGACCCAATTCTGTCCTTTCTGTGGCTGGCAAACGTAAAAATGGCACCTCTTCATTCTGGCACCCTCAGGACCATCATCTGGCTAAAATTTGGGGCTGGAAGAACCCATCTTGTTTTTTCTAAGAATAAACATGTTGTTTACATGTATGCCACATTAATTATTTTGGCTAAAGGACTTTTTCTAGAAAGTAGGCCAGGTTCAGAAATACTGAAGCAAACCCAATGTAACTGCTCTCCTTACTAACAGCACCAAACTTTGTCTAAAGCTGCCAAATGTTTAGAGTTATGAAAAAGAAAGAGAAAAGCAAAGTAAACATTATCTTTAAAGCTAAAAAGCCCTACTGTCTAAGGTTGACTCATAGGTCACAAGGAAGTACAGTAGGGTGCTGTCTCTCAGGCCACATGTTTGGTAGAAGCTCAAGCACATTGGTAAATCAGCTAATTAGAGATCAGTTTCTGAAGTAATTTCCACACAAGTTTTGAGAGCAAAAGACTACTCAGGAGCTTAGAAGAACTCTGACCCATTTTTAAGTATTAAACCTAATCCTACTAAAACTTGTACAGGAACAATTAGCAAAAACGAAGGAGAAAAAAAAATAGAAAGGAAACCCTCAAAACGCACTCCTCAGAGCCCACATTCCCAGTGCCTCCAACTCAGCCCTCCCACAGCCCCCTCCTGCTCCCTGCTCCCGGTGTTCCCTATGTTCCTTGCACCAAGCACACATTTGTACACACTCCCACCCACACCCTTCCTCTACAGCCCACCCCTACACCCCAAATCCTCTTTTCCACCACCTCCTTTATCCCCTTCGCTCCCAAGCACATCCCTGGCAGCTTCTCCTTACAATGTGACACCCTCCTTCCCCTCAGACACCCCCTCCTTCCCCTCAGACACCCCCTTCTTCCCCTCAGACACCCCCCCATTCCCCCTCCTTCCCCTCAGACACCCCCT
>VZRW01010113.1:355375-374397 GCA_013398125.1 Aegotheles bennettii | reverse complement strand
CCCGGGTGAGTGACCCCGCGGGCTGGCGGTGCCCGCAGCCCCGGCTGGGACAGCCCGGCCCCGGTCCGCGGCTCCCCACGGGCGGCCCCGCTCGCCTGCGGGCGGTGGTTGGAGCCGTGGAGCTCTTTGTAATGGAATTAAGTGGCCTTTTGGAGTCGGGGCTGCTGAGCGAGCCGAGCCGGCTGCCTGCACCTGCCCGAAATCCCGGGTAAACTCACCCCGGAGCCGAGCGCTCGCTGCAGCCCTCCCGGTGGATCCCACAGCTGGAGCGCTCACACGGTCTTTTGTTTTCATAGCCCAGTTAACTACAGCTGAGAGATTCTGTGTGTCAGCTCGGCCAGGGACGGCTCTGTGGAAGTGTCAGCTGAAAGTCCGAGTTCTGACAGGGTGGCTTGGTGTTAAAGGCAGGCAGTGGGGCTAAATACCAACTCATGAATCAAAGTATCAAGTAGTGGGTGCTCTTCAGGAGTGTCAAGTGTTCCTTTAAATCAGATGTGAAGTTGTTTTTGCTTCCCCTGTGTGTGGAGAGAGAAGGTTTGATACCACTCCTTATCAACCTAGTATGGAAAAGTGATGCTTATAGAGTAAAAGCTACTGATTGTGTCAGAGGGAAAACCACCACGAGAAGTGGAAGTGGAATGAAGTGAATGAGCTGCCAGCTGTGCAGTGTCCTCAGATATGCAAGAGCACGTAGTACAAAGGCAGCAGCATCCCTGCTCTCAGGGCATTACTGAAGTTTGGTTGTTAGGGCTGCCCAGCTTTGGCTATTAGTGCTTGCAAAATGCTGTGGGCGTCCTGCTGGCATCTCAGAGAGGAACCACTACATAATTTTTAAGTATAGTAAACCTATGTAATAGAGATTTGGCAGAAAGTTCAGTGTATGAACTGGTACAGTCACTTTCTGGTGCTGTTCTGTGGTTGGAATAAGAGCCCTGTATTGGGAAGATGCAGCAGTACTTGTAGTTTTAAATAAATCATGCCTCGGTGCTGATACTGCTCTTTCCACACTCCAAGAAGGTGTGGGGGTGTGTTTATATTAAATTACACTTAAAGTGTAATTACGTTTTTCTTTCAGAAAAAAGTGGGGGGATGTTCTACAATGGGAGGGAGACAGAAACATTGGTAGAGAATTGAAGATGATTTCATGTTTGGATAGGGAAGCTAATGCAGTAAAATGAGGTAAAGGTTTGCAAATTGTCATGCTCATTTCTTGAGGTCAAGCTAAAACATTAGAAAGAACAACTTTACTGTGTTAATTGTATGGTATTTAGTGTTTTTAGTGATTGATTGGTAAATGCATGTTTCTCACTGGGAAATCAGAATATGCCAGATCAGGTTCTTAGGTTGATTTTTGTTAGTCTCAGTAAGTGTGTGCAGGGGTTAGTAGGAACCTAGTTTCAATACAGAATGAATGAGATGAGGAGCTTTGGCTTCCCTAATATAAAAAGCAATAATGTCACAAAAACTCAATGCTTTCCTCCATTTCTGAAGTATAAAAAAAATGTGCTCACTTTTGTTAAATTCACCTTTTGCCTGATATGCTGCAATCTTTAACTTGCAGGTGATTTTTCAGCATAAGGAAAAAATAATTTCACAGAACTTCTCAAAATAGCTACTTTATCCAGGGTAAAAATGTATGATAGGAACTAAACCCAAATGCTTAAATTGTCTATAAAGAAAGGTATGCTTTCTGTTGAAAATACCATGTAACAAAGCCAAAAACCTTACAGTGGTGTAAAATTTATCTCTCTAAAGTGGGAAAGTACGACAGATACAGCGTGGAAGGTGGTATTTTCATTGAGTGTGTATTTTAAGAACATGCTGCTTAACTTATACTTCTAAATCACTTCCATTGTGATGTTAAAAAAATTCAGACTGTACTTCCTGGGGTCGTATATTCTTTACATAATGATACCTGTGCTCAGCTCTGTATGAAATGACTTTAAGAAATGTATGAGCCGTATGATTTAACTCTGACACTTGGGAGATTTTTGGGTTGGGTCATGGGGGTTTTTTTGTATTGAAGTCTTAAAATGCAAACTCCTGGAAGCTCGGGAAGGGTATGCTTTAGAAATCGACTTTTCTCTCATTCTCTGATTATCTGCAGGAATTACAATGTGTAATTTAAGTAAGAATATTCTCCTGGTGTGCCTAGAGCCTCTTTCAGGAGCCAGTGAATGGGGTTTTACTGCTTTTATAGGGTGTATGTGGGTTCTTATTTGTTTTGCTCAGGCATGAGTAGGGAGGTACTCAAGAACAAGGAAAAAAGATGTCCCCGTGGGGGTGGGGGAAGCACACAGGCTGGAATGTGATGCCTTCATAGCACAGTTCCCATATGCTCCAGGAGGAAACTGGTTTACATCACTGTGATGTCTTACTTTGAAATGAGAGCCTCGTGTCTCAGTACCCTGCATGATAAGAGCAGCTTTTCTCACCCCAAACGTGCTTATAAGTTGGTGGAGGAAGAGAAGGGGCACCCTTGCAGACTGGATCTAGAAACAAAGATGAAAACCTGTATTTCTGTGAGGTCTTCCCTGCCCTGTAAAGGAAAGCCTACAAAACCTTAGGAATAAAGGGAAGACTGCCTAGTGACACCAACATGATTGGAGTGAAGAGAGAAATGTAAAACCCCTGAGACGGCTGAGAAAATAAGAAGCTGCTTTGTGGTTACACCACCTGCCCTCACTCTCAATAAGTAGAATATTAGGTGTTTTATACCTCTGCTTCCCCAGTATCTTGCAATATATAAAACATACATAAGCAATCTTTTCCAGACACAGCGCCAACACAGTATAAAAGTATAGGGTTTTTTTTGGTCAGGAGCAAATATGCATCATAAACAGAGAACTGACAGGGTCCAGATCTGAAACTTTCTTTAATTCTGGGACACTTTGGATTTTAACTCTTTCCTCACCTTCCTGAGTGCAGAGGTTTTGCTAGCTGATGTGCTGAATGGGATGGGACCTAAGCCCTAGCACAAATGGATCTGGGATGAAGTAAGTAAGAAAGATGATACTCAGCCTTTTGTGCTTCTCATTCAAAGATCTTACAGAGCTGAGCAGTGCTGCTGGTAGAGGTGGGAGCTGAGCAGCTATTCTTCCTTCTGCTGTGCAGAGCTGGGGAGAAGGGAAGAGAATTTCCAGTACTCTGGTTGTCCAGCTTTAGTAGGAAGTGACTAAAGTTCCTCCAGTAGCTAGATTTACCTTTACACGCCTTCTCCTCTTCCTGAGAGCCCTCAGAAGATGTGGGCAATGTGCTGCTCAAACTTGTGCTCTCAAGAAAGCTGTCCCAGAATCGTGCAGGAAAAGAGCTCCACTTCTCAAACACACTTGCCTTGTTGCTGTAACTTTTCCTCGTGGCAGATCTTGCCTTAATTTTTCCATTGGCCTACAGATACGAGAAGTGCTGCCATTCAAACAAGAAGCTGAAGAATTCCTCTGAGTCTGAAACCTGTTATTCTTTGATTTATTTTTTTTTATACTGGGGAATGAGAAAACTTCAAAGCCCATAGTGAATAGAGTTTTTTCCCTACTATGTAAGTGAGCATCATTCAGCTCATTACCTTGTAGCTGAAACAGGAGTACACAAAAAAGACTTAAACTGGTGGAGAGTTTACAGCTTTGCTTGGTAAGGTGTAGTTGTATTTCATTTCCAATCTGTGTTTTTCGAACTGTGACCTTAAATCGGTTTTGTCCTTTTTATGCCTATCTTAGCTGAATTTAGAAGCCTTCTATTTAAATTCTCCAGACTGTGATGATGTTGCTGCCTTTATATCCTTTGATAATTAATTTGAATTAAGCTTGTAGATTTCTTGTTGCAGAGAGGTTTTCCAGACCTTAGATTTTTGTAGCTGCCTTCTGTTATTTTTAAAACATAAGCATCAGAAGCACAGGTGATATTCTGGGAGTATTCTCTTTGTGAAAATAATGGCTCTCTGCTGCTTATCTGCCTGTCCCTTCAAGGATTGCATTGATCTTTCTGATCCTAAATATATTTGGAGGGTCTGTGTTCTCTCACTCTTCTTCAATTGTGCAAAGTATCTTTCAGAACGTGATTTTCCAGGATACAGTACACTGATTTCAGACAGTCTGTCCCAGTACCTAAGGTTCCAGTGGACTTTCCTCTTAGAGTCCAGCTTTGGTTTTATTCAGGTACAATTGGCAGCTATTTCAGGCTGTTGTGTATTAATTCAGAGGGTGGTGAACCTGCTCAGAAGAAGAATCACAGAATCACAGAATCCTAGGGGTTGGAAGGGACCTTGAAAGATCATCCAGTCCATCCCCCCTGCCAGAGCAGGGTCACCTAGAGTCCATCACACAGGAACGCATCCAGGCGGGGTTTGAATGTCTCCAGTGAAGGAGACTCCACAACCTCTCTGGGCAGCCTGTTCCAGTGCTCTGTCACTCTGACACGGAAAAAGTTTTTCCTGATATTTACATGGAACCTCCTGTGCTCCAGTTTGCATCCATTGCCCCTTGTCCTATCATTGGTCAGCACTGACAAAAGCTTGGCTCCATCATCCTGACCCTCACCCTTTACATATTTGTAACCATGGATGAGGTCCCCCCTCAGTCTCCTTTTCTCCAAGCTAAAGAGCCCCAGCTCCCTCAGCCTTTCCTCATAAGGGAGATGTTCCACTCCCTTCATCATCTTTGTGGCTCCGCTGGACTCTCTCAAGCAGTTCCCTGTCCTTCTTGAACTGTGGGGCCCAGAACTGGACACAATACTCCAGATGTGGCCTCACCAAGGCAGAATAGAGGGGGAGGAGAACCTCTCTTGACCTACTGACCACCCCCTTTCTAATGCACCCCAGGATGCCATTGGCCTTCTTGGCCACAAGGGCACATTGCTGGCTCATGGTCATCCTCCTGTCCACCAGGACCCCCAGGTCCCTTTCTCCTCCACTGCTCTCCAGCAGGTCAGCCCCCAGCCTGTACTGGTGCATGGGGTTGTTCTTCCCCAGATGCAAAACTCTGCACTTGCCCTTGTTGAATATAAAGCTACAAGTTACATCTCATCAACAAAAATTGAGGATGTTTTGCATCTTTTCAGCATTATTCTTTGGGAGAATAAGGTGGAATCTTACTTCTCTTTCCATGCTAGGTTCATATTTCTCACTGATATTTACACTAGCTTCCTTATCTCTTGGTGATGCCAGTTTGTGTATTGGCTTCTTGTAATTTATTGAGGGTATTGCTTTTATTTTTTTTGGCTCATTGCATTTGTGTTGATTTCATTTGAAAGTCTTTCAGGGCTGTTAATGCATGCAAATGTGCATTTTCTGATGGCTTAGTTCTGCTTTGATTTTCCTGTAACCAGCTTCACTGATGTTTATGTTCCTCCAGGATACTTCAAAACTTATTTACCGAGTGTTTGTCTGTGTTGATCTTATTGAATCCGCCCTTTTCTTTATTAGAACCCGTTTTTACTCTCTTGAAAGAACTTGTTGTAACGTTAGCTTTCTGTGCTGACAGTGCTACTTTGAAGGGGGTTTTGGATCAGTGACAGCTTGAAGAATTCTGCTAGCTTTGTACTTGAGAGCTAAGTCTCAGAACTGTTAGATATTCCCTGCAGAGAAACAGACTTGCAAAGTAAGCATCTCTCTTGCTAAAAGAGTTACTCATTAAAGCATAAATCTTTTCCTCTCCACTACCCTCCCCCAGCCTTCCACAATTCTTCCCATAACTAATTACACAGTGTATGGTGCATGGTGGAAATAGAACATCATGCATGTGTTTTTCCCCAGCTGAGCCTGAAGAACATAAAATGGAAAAAAAAGCGTGGCACGCAGATTGAAAACTGAAGTGGGTAGCTGTACTGTGACACTCCTAATGACTTGAATGTGAACATCACCTATATTTCAATGTAGCTGAGGTTCAGATTTATAGTTTAGGCTCCGTCTGACAAATATGGCAAAGGAACTACAAGTTTTGAGATTAAAAGACTGAATTATACCATTATGAAAACATCTACTGTTGCTTTGCTTGCATAAAATATACATAATTTTCTCTAATGCTGTTTTGTCAAGATGAAAAATAACTTCACTTGCTCGTTCACGTAAATTGTTTGGTTCTGTGCTAAGCAGTTTTCTGTAGTGTCCATGCATTTAACTCAAGATAAATGACAACAGGTAAATAACCATTATTGCAGTGTTACACATTTAAAATAACTTCAAACTGCAAAGGAGAGTTTTTTAAAAAAATTACTTATTTGGAATTGTACCAGATTTTAATTTGCTTTCTGGATTTAGAGTAAAAAAAAAAAACTGGAAAAAGGGAATTGTCTGTTACTGAAAATTGTACAGGTTCCTGAGAAACTCAGGTGTGCTGCACATTTTTATTTGTTGGAGGCATATAACATTCAAGGAAATAAGTAATTTTAATCCTAGTTTGGGAAGTCTGGCAGTGCCAAACAATTTCTTTTTTTCTTCTTTGACAAAATCTGTAAAAATGAAACTATCCTCATAGTCATGATAGTGCTGTCTTTAATGAGAAATACACAGAAGAGTTGATAATGATGAATGTTAATCCAAAGATGATCAAATTGAGTATCAGATTACCTATCTGTAAATATATTCTTCTTCTCAGATGTTTAGTTTACTGTTTTAAGTGTTATATGCTCTCTTTGACATATTGCCTTCTTCTTTCAGGGTTGAGTCCCACCAGATTTCGAATAGGTGACCAAGAGTTTGATTCTTTGCCATCTTTACTGGAATTCTACAAAATACACTATTTGGACACTACAACCTTGATAGAACCAGTTTCCCGATCCAGGCAGAATAGTGGTGTTATCCTCAGGCAGGAGGAAGCTGAATATGTGCGAGCTCTCTTTGACTTTAATGGAAATGATGAAGAAGATCTTCCATTTAAGAAAGGAGACATACTGAGAATCCGGGATAAACCTGAAGAGCAATGGTGGAATGCAGAAGACAGCGAAGGAAAGAGGGGAATGATACCTGTTCCTTACGTCGAGAAGTATAGACCTTCCTCTGCTTCAGTATCTACTCTCATTGGAGGTAACCAGGATAGTTCCCACCCACAACCACTGGGTGGGCCGGAGCCAGGGCCCTATGCCCAGCCCAGCATCAACGCTCCGCTCCCTAACCTTCAGAATGGCCCTATTTATGCCCGGGTTATCCAGAAGCGAGTCCCTAATGCCTACGACAAGACAGCCTTGGCTTTGGAGGTACATAATGGGCAAAACTTAGAAAGAAGAGATCTGTTCAAGGGATTTCCCTTTCAATCACGTTATAGTTTTGTAGGAATGAGAAAGGGAAAAGAATTGTAATTCTGGTCTTAGTCATGATTAATAAGTTATGGACGAAGGCGGTTTTTTTAATGAATGAGTGACTAGAATCACTTGTAGACTAGAATTTGATTATTATAGCATGTTTAGGTTACTGAATTAATGTCATGTCTTTTGTCAAACATCACTAACATCAGTGTTTCCCCATCCATGTTTTCACTTCTGAAGTCTTTATTTTAGGGGGGAGGGAGAGGGAGCGGTTCATAATTGTGTGTCTGAACCTGTGTTTGCTGTTGCTCGCCTCACCCCAATCTGTAGAAGGTGTGCTGGGATGTTTGTGTGTTTGTTTTTCAATCTGTCAGCAATTTAAAAGCAATCAGTGGAAATATTGATACTCACTTTAAAGTTACACAGGCTGAGGTGATGGTGATGATCACACAGAGGGTTTTACTGTAACATCGTGACCTCAGGCAGATTGCTTTGGTTTTTAGTTTGTGAAGGAGGAACATTCATTACAATTCATTAGGAAGGTCTTGTGTAAAGCAGTGATTGATGGAGTGTGATTTGTAATAAAGCGGTGAGTTTCCCTAAGTTTGAATCACTTCCTGATATGATCAAGTACTTGTACATTTCCTTTTTGGTTTGTTTTTTTTCCTCTTAAGAAGGAGAATAGATTGTTCTATATTTCTACACAAGATAGTTATCCCCCAAGTTACATTTGAGGAAACTGAGACTAAGGTATTCTCAGTGGCAAACCTCTGCCTTAGGATGATATGTAAATTGTATCCTTTAATCTAGGCTTTCTTTGTGCTAAAGGGTCTGGAATTTCCTGATACCTAATTGACTTCCTGTTTATATAACATTCTAAGTACTTGGGAAAAAACAGTTTCTGTGCTGAGTCAGAGCATCTCCTCTTCACTCTCAAATATTTTGTTTAATCTTACATAGCACAAAAGGCACTCAGTATTTCATTGATGTGGCAACTATAGGTATGTGCTTCTAGTACAGAGTTGGCAAATGCAGCACATTCTACAGATGGGATAATTGATGTGTGTACAGCCTGGGAGAGGTGAAAATTTTCCCTGTTGTAAGTAAATATTTCTGTAGGTAAATATATCTGAATCAACAGGAGAGCCAGGATGCAGAATGTAAATTTTTGGGTTGAGAAGCATGTATAGGAGTTTATGCCAACTCACCAGATTTTGGGGAAACATGCAAAGATTTAAACCTTCAGACTGTTGTACAGCTTAGAATGCTGTCTCTTTCCCTCTTTTTCTCACTCTCTCTACCCAGCCACCTCCTGGAGCTTGGAAATATTCCTGAATGTCCTTGTGGACTGTTGCAATTACCAGCTGTTAGATTTTCTTTGAGCCATTGGAGATTATGTTGTGGCATATTTATCAAAACCTTTTGGTTTTCCTTCTGGATTTTGTTTCAAAGCTTTTATTTATTAGTGTGCTATTAGTGTTCTCTTAAGCTTCACTTTACATTTTAAAGCAGAACCCCACAATACTGCTGAGCTCTGAGTTGGGTAGCATAGAGTGAAACAGAGTGAGAAAATACTGATAATCTAGGTTGTCGTAAGCAACTTCAAGGGAAACCAAAATCCTTCACACGCTAAAGAACAGCTTGTGAGTGCCAGGGCTGATCTGTTAATTCAATCCTCTTCCCTAAAACTCACATGGTCTGTCAAATATGCTGTGTTTTAGAAAGTGTAGTTTCGTGCAGAACATCTCTCTGTTCTGAGCTGACTTGCACTACCCACAGTGTCATTTACTAACCAATGGTATTAAACCAGATAGCTGAAGTGCTCAGGAGGGGGGAATTGAGAATAGTGCGAGCTCTGCCCGTCTGTGTAAGGATGGAAGTAAGATTTATAGTGTCTTTCTGCCTTTATATTAGAACAATGGTGTTTGCAGGCCTTGTAAAGGCTTTTAAGTACTTAGTGGGTGCCATGTTGAACCTCTTGGTTAGGATGATGTGTATCTGTCTTGCTACAGCTCTGCATTTAAGAAACGCAGTAATAGTGCTGGTTCTCTATTCTGTATATAATAGTGGAAAAGTTTTAAAGATGTGAGCCATTTATCACTGCTTCTAGCAGGCCTTCCTCACTCCTTTGCAACTTTTATCATTTCAAATCACAGTGTTGCTGAATTGCTTTCAATGTCTGTACAGGAAAAAAGAGCAATATGCTCTTCACTTCTTACAAGTTTTTCTTCATCCTGTCTATCAAAGTACTGTTTCTTGTTGTCTCCTTTTTTTCATATTCCCTTTCACTTCATGGTGTTCCTTCTCTGTTTATTTAGAGCTCTCTTTCTTAGATAACTTAGTAGAAAGCATTATGTAAATCTTACCAGTCCATTTTTGCCCAGACCTCTTAATAACTATAAATATAGGAAGTGGGATTCTTTCCAAATGAAAACTCTTATCCTTAAATCTGGTAATATTCATGGGTGGAGGTGGATCCCACTATCTCTCTTAGGAAAACAGATTCTTAACATTAAACAGTTGTGGCCCAAACTGCAAACAGAATATCTGTACTGTTCTATTATTTTAAAATGGACGTGGTTTTCAATAGCTCAAGAAAGGAGGATCATACCAGATGATGTTCTAATAAAGGCTGTGCTGTATTATGGGAAAAAGATTAAGCAGGAGAGAACTTTTATTTTGCTTATAACTGGACCTATGTGAGGAGTTGTCAGTCTGTATTAATTAAAAGAGACTAGAAAAAGGGAAGATGTATGTGGTGAATGACTCTCAGATGGATCAATTTATTTTTTTTCTTTGCAACAGTAGCAGAACTCTGCCACTTTGACCTTACCAAAGAGGAGTACGTGGAATAAAACCACAGCATACAGAAGTCTTCACATGAACCTTCAGTTTTGCTTTGAAGCATATGGGATATATTTAGTTTTAAAACTTCTGATGAAGACTGAGACAAATCTGGCTTTATAGCAGGGTACAGTGTGGTCCTTAAGTGTGGCTGTGCTTGGTGGGATGATGCACGATAAGACTAATGATACTGTAAGTCAGCATTAAGAGTGAGGAGAATTCAGAGTCCACTTCTAGTATAAATGTTTTAAAATTCCAGCATTTGTAATAATGAGTAGGTTTTTAAAGGTTCTCTGTAGTGTCTTCAGGAGAGCGTTTGTACTATAGGTTAACATGCGGAGTTTCAAAGCAGATTTAGAAAGAACTATGAACTTATTAAGGAACTAACGGAGCCATTTTATTAGGGGAGCATTTGTGAAATGACCCATGCTTGCTTAAAGTCCGTCCTGCTTTGATAGGTGTGAAGATATATGTAAATTAAATGTGAATGAAAGATTGTATCAGAGAGAGAGGGGTTGCTAAATGTAATTACCATCATGCTAAAAAAGAAATACTTAGGCTTAGAGGTCTTTCCTCTTCTAACAATTACTGAAATGCAAATTTTGGGTGTAGCTTCGTGCAGTAAAGAGAATTTGTAAATGGGTGTCCCTGTGCTGCAATGACTCTGAAACACCCCTGAAAACCAAACAGCTATGGGATGGTTCTGGGAATGAGGGAGTGTCACAAGCATCCCATATTCTAACTATCACTGCGCTGTTGAACCCACCTTTTGCAGGTGAGTTTGTCATAAGGTATCCAAGATAACACATAAAGCAGTGGGGGATACCCAGTAAGAGCACAGAGGCCAGCAGTCTTAAGAAAAATATTGTACAGACAGCAAGCTTAAGTGCAATTTAAGTTCTTTCTTAGTGTGTTGGAGTTACCTGCTTTCCTGTTGAAGGCTGATAGGTAAATCATATCTGGGTATGAAGCAATTTAAAGTTATCTAGGGTAGTGTTCTTGTAATGGTTGTGATTAGGAAATAAGATTTTCTGCTTCTAGTATTGTCATGTTTAATCTTATCCTTGTTAAGTTATAGCTGATGTTTTGTTTTGGTCAACAGAGTATTTTTATTGGTACAATCCCCCCAGTGATTATTAGAAGTAGCAAAATTATATGTACTGCATGATTAAATTCCTGAAAAGCTGGAGCTAGCATTCAGTAGTCAGGAAGGCTTCCTTTTTGCCTGTAGCAAATACATAAGAGGATTTTCTTCAAAATATGATTCATTAAAGTGTCTATACTAATGACTACAAAATGAAAAAACAGAGTTACAAGACAAAGTCCCAAGCGTGCCTCTCATTACCAGATAAGTAATCATCTGAGGTATGGGAAGCTTAATTAAATGTCCATGTAGTGGTTTGCATTTATGAACTGTTAAAAGCTGTTCTGGCAAAAGATTGCAAGCGATTAAAACCTGTAAAGTTAATGGAGATTGGTAACATCTTCAGTTGTTTTCCTTGTTCTTCATTCACTGCCTGGAAAGTGAGAATAAAGAGATTCTGGTTTGGATTAATTTGGAGCACAGTGATGAGCATCTGTGTAAACTACTAACTGTATATTCAGTGAATTTCTGGATGGAATGCAGTAATGCTTGTGGCCGTGCCTTGAGAGTTTATTTACACTATTAGTGAAAGAAAATAGAATATATCTGTCCCCAAAGCATTCCCCATCTGTGAGCCAGGAAAAATCTTTGAAAACCACTGTTACTTGTAAATAATAGTATTAATAAAATCTTACACAAAGGGGTAGAAATGGGTAGACAGTTTTTCAGTGTTGGAGTTATTAACTCCAGTGACTGTCTTTACAATGTAAATTGTGCTTTCTTGGCTTGTGTAAGTGCTACTTAGTGTAAGCACCCTTCAAAGTACAACAGAGTTGTGGACTGATTAGACCTAGGCTTGTGGCCCTGACTGGAACTACATGACTGCACAGCCTTGGGAAAATGACTGCTGTGCAGTTTTCCACCTTTGTCAGAGGAAGACAATGCCTTTAGAATTGGTTATATGAATATTGGGTTGGAGATCAGAATATATTACTGTGCTTTTATTTAGTGCAGTACATTCAAATTGGATACTTTTAAACCAGAGCATATTGTTTCATCCCTCCATAGTAACCATTCTCTTATTTTTCTAGCCAAACAATTCAGGTGTAAGAGGAAGAGGGCATCAATTGTCTTTATTATACCCATGGGATTTATTTATGTGAGAAATCCATGGTTGACAAGCCTGAAAGATCATCTGGCCTCGTCTCCTATAGTTGCTAGTTGTGGATGCTTAGAGTAAGGACAGAGCAGCCTTATGGCATTACTTCTTATTCCCCTGCATATCCTCCCAGTGTTTTATGATCTGTGGAGATAATATGCATAACCTCCACTTATCCAGAACTTTTTCAATACTACCTGAAAAGCACTTAGTGGAATTTCAAAATTAAGGAGCTGTTTAGCTCGTGGGTTAGTGTTGGTGTTGTACATCTGCAAGCCTCCCCTCCCTTAATGCGGTGGCTGATGGAGTACAAGCAGGGTGCAAACCTCTCAGTTCAGTGAGATGTGTTTATTGTGGTAGCATCTGGTGTCAAGTCCCAAGAGTGCTCTGAAAGATTGTTGTTGGATTGCAGACTCTTCAGTTTAGGTAGTTCTCACCTAATCTAGGTACGCTTTTTTTCTCTCTCTACTTTCTTCAGGAGTGAATAACTTTGGGTGATAGGCTGGTGTATCAAAAACAGTCAAGACAAACTGCTTTTTATTGAAGTGTATCTGGTATGCTTTGGGTGGTATGACACCAAGGGGAGGGGTGGCAGCCCATTCACGTGTTTTTATTAATTGTAACACTTCCTTATTTCCTATCCTGCAGGTCGGTGAGCTGGTGAAGGTCACAAAGATTAATGTGAGTGGTCAGTGGGAAGGAGAATGTAATGGCAGACGTGGTCACTTTCCATTCACACATGTCCGTCTGCTGGATCAACAGAATCCTGATGAGGACTTCAGCTGAGTGTGGCTCAACAGTTGCGCTTACAGATGGGAACAATCTCAACTTGTTTTTATTGCAGATGCCATCAAGACTATGTTCCAACAGATGTTGAAAGCAGTATTGCTGGTATAAGCATTCTGATAACCTGCAAACCCGTGGGACTGAACACCACCACCATTCCTTAATCAAGGGTCCTGTAATTCAGGGTACGACAGTAGATAACTTGTGTGTCAAGTGGCAGAACTAGTACATGATTATAGGTTGTAATGCCTGCTTATGTCCATGTGCACAGCAGACTGGACCTTGCCAGCAGCAGCAGCTGGAGAAAGCAGTAACGTAGCTGTTACAGTAACATTTCTAGCTCTCTCCGGTCCTATTGCTTATGTTGCTTCTTCCTCAGGCAATGAACATCAACCTTAGACAATTCAATATATAGATAGAAATTTCGCAAATTTACCCTGGAGCTTTCTCCATATTTTTTTCTCCATCCTGAATTCTCTGTCCTAGAGAGGCTGTATCGTACTTTGCATCGTCAGTTAACCATGCACAGTACAGATTGATGCAGAGCCCACTGGGGACAGCCTTGTGATTTATAGATGATTACCATGTTAATGGTAAATGACAGATCAAATCAACCTCGGAATTCTAGAAGTTTGTGGACACTAGATTGATTTCTTCAGTACTGTTGATGCTTCAAATGTAGCAGCTGATTTTAAATTAAAATTCCTATTAACACACCGATATCTCTTTTTATCCACGAGTATATAGGGCTTATGGAAGTGCAAACATCCATATCCGTGCTGAAAAATACGTGCGTAGCACTTTAATGCATAGCTTTAAAGCAGTGTTTGATTCACTAAATATACTAAAATATTGACACTGCTTTCCAATAGAATTAAATTATATAGGGCCAGTTTAATTTTTCTAGAATTCTTCAGTACTCCTGTTGTACAGTACTCTTACAGTACAGATCGGTGTCAAACATGGTGAACTGACAAACCAAGTATTACTTTTATTTTAAAGTTACTCTGGAGACTTTTCTGGATTAATTCCCATCTGTAAAATATATGATAGCGAATTCATGAGGATTTTATTTTTAATAAACTAATGGAAAATACTTGTGTGCTTCTGGATTGATTATCAAAAGGCATAATAGAGTAACTATGGCTTCATCGCACATAATGTAAATCAGTGCATTGAATAGGTGGTGGTTATGCACTGCTTGATTTTTGAGGGTTTTTTTTTAGTCTGTTCTAATGATCTGGTTTTCTCTAACATAAAATCAGAATGGATTCAGTAAGTTTTGTAAACTGAAATTAAACACTGAAGTAACTATCCCTTGCCTGTACCCTGGATTGTTTTCCAAACACAGCACTCTAGTGACCAAACTTAAGCAAACAAAATTTTGGAACTTTGACTACAGCGTAATCCGTACAGAATGGTTTTTCTGAATAGAATTAAACTGAAAATGTTATTTTGGTAGAATGGAATCATGTGACTAGAATGGCTCATTGGTTGTCAATGCTGCCAGGGCTAGTTCCCACTGCAGAGGCTATTGCTGCAAGGCACCAACCCGTACAACAGAATACTGGTAACGCTTTACCTCAGAACTCTGTAACATGCTGGAAACAATAATCTCTCTGTTATATTTAAGTACTAGTTGTTTTACTTCAAAATAATCCATCAGCAAGTCTGACTAGTTTTCAGGTAATGGGCACATTAATTTTGTAGACTTGTGCCAATGTACATTAATCATACTTTTCCATCACCAGTCTCATAAGCACTACTGAGGGTTATTAGAAAACTGATGTGACAGTGGTGTAGGAATTGCAGTACTGTTGTAGCTTGGATTGCTATTCCGGTTAGGGTGATAACGCCAGTGATTGTGGGATCTCTTCTAGCTTAGTACAAAATTTACTCCGAGCAAAAAAAAATTGAGAAAGTAACTCTAGGTTCTCTAACACATTGGTTTCTTTAAGGCTAAGTTGTATTTTTCCTCTGACCTTGATATTTACTATGACTCTTTTTTTTCAGTAGCTGCACTCTAAATAACAGACTGATAACTGATAATCTATCAGTTGCCCTATATGCTTATATTTTCCTTTAGGTATTGCACAAGAAACATAACGAACTGTGTGTTCTTAGAGTAACACAGTTTGTTCTGAAGTATTTTTCCAATTGCAGTTAATGAAAGCCCGTATGTTTGTACCTTTCCAATCAGCAATTATTTTAAGATACCAAAAGAACTTTTTTCTGAAAAGAATTTTATTATGCAAATCTTGCCTTTTTAATGTGAAACACATAAATTGAATTAACTAGCAAACACCCTGCAAACTTTGTAGATGTGTTTTTGTTAAGACTGTATAAATTAGAATATTTGTACACTTTGAAAGAGGAAAATAAAAAAGAAACTAGAGGAGTCTTAATAGCTGCTGTTGCACTAGAATCCTAAGTTCTTGTCAAGCAGTTTTTCTTAGTCAACTGATACATTAATGCAACTGTTTTCCACTATTCAGTTCTAAGCCGAAATGTGATTTTGTTTGATAGGTGATAGAAATGAATATGTTTGCATTTGGACGAAATAGACATTTCAGCTTACCAGGCTCTTAAAGGAGAATAGGTAGAACATATGTTCATGAAGATGTAGATGAAATCCTTTTGTGGCCTTTGTTCATCCTCTTCTATTTGTTCCCTCCCTTCTCCCCGATGCGTGAAAAAAAAATCATTGCTAAGAATGTTGGTCACAATCTTTTGTCTCTACTTGGCTGTGTTTTTGGTCTCTTGTGCATAGGCAGGTGTTAGAACTAGAATAATCATTTCTAGAAATACACCGTGAAAGCAGAATGCTCAATTACACTGTGTTCTTCTGGTGCATTTACACATTATATCACACTAAAAAAATACAACTGGCTGCTATGGTTTTTTAATATATATTTCATTTTGGTAAACCCCAGCCTTTTTACTAATATTTGACCTGGTTAAATCTTGTTAATCTGTTTGAATTGTATTTGTTAATAATGCAAATATTTCTAATCATCTTAAGAGTAAAACACTTCATTTTTGTTAATGGTTTTGGGGAAGGATTCTAACCAAACCCGTTTGAAGAAAAATATGAACATGTGCCATTGTATTATAACACTATCCACTTTCTTGACAGTTAAAGTCTTTTTTTATTTTTTTGTAGCATGTAATGTATATGTTCATAGTACGTGAAGTAAATAAAAGTATAGCCAAAACTCTGACTTGGTGTTGTTCTCAATCAGCTGTCATTGGAATACTTGTATTTAATAATCTAAAAATAAGACTGCACGTATGGCCATTTTTAATTGGCTATATTTATATAAAACAACATATATATAAATAACTAAAATAACTTATCAACTAGTAAAATACAGCTTTTTTGAAACAAGGTGACTTTCTGTAATCAAATGAGTTGCTGAAGTCAAGGAGGTGGGGGGAAAACATTCCTCATGAGGAATGTTAAGATTAGACTTCGTAGCTATTAGTCTCATTTCCACCCACACACGTGTATCAGGAAATAGTTTGGGGCTTCTTTGGGTGGTGTGTCTCTGTTTGAAAAAATAAAAAGCTGTTTATTCATTCTTAAAATTGTCAGTAAAATCATACATTAAGTATACAAGTTAATACCAGCAAGAATCTCGTGCAGGAATGGTTCAGAAGGACTTCTGTAAGTGTGGTAGGTGGAGGGCAAGGACAGCATTTGTTTTCTTAGTCTCTCCATTACAGTGATAGCTCATCATATTTGAGTTGGTTCCTGTTCAGTTGGCTGGCTACTACCCATAGCTTTCTTGGTCAATGCTGTTTTGAGGAGTCTTCAAGTGACTTTGCATTTAACTGTACTGAGATGCCAGCCAAGTTTTACTATTACATCTCCACAGAATAAAGATTATTCCAGCAGCTTCGGGTGAAAAAAAAGGAATTTTCATAGGTAAAAGTACCCCCAGCTTTGCCCCAGTGTTTGTACAACTTGACTGCAGCTGAGCTGCAATCCAAGAGTGCCTTTTAATGAGATTACCTGAGATGATTTAAGATTTCACTGCAGCCAAAAGAAAGAGGTTCTCCACGCCTTTCCATGCTGCCCTGGCAGCCTTTCCCTCCTGCTACTTCACCTCAGACTGGTATTTGCAGAACTTCTCTCCGAGCTGATGTAATACAGGGCTCATGCAGAAACCTATTGTCCCTCCTTCCCTCCCCTCTTCCAACAATATTTTTTGGCTGCAGTAGTGGTTGAATAAACTCATGTAATGAGGGTGCAAGGGACAAGCAAGGATTACATCAGCAAAATATGCTGCATTTCCCTGCATTAGACTGTTTATTCCTCATGCTTCCCCAAATCCCTGACCAATTCCCAAATATTTGCATACCATCTGTAATAAGTGCATTCAAAAATATTTGAAGTACTTGGCCAATATGCTATAATTCAGCAAGTGTATCAAGCATGCATGTCACTTTTGGCAAATAAATATGCTTAAAGTGGCCTGGTTTATTTATATTTTTGAGCTCTCCACAACTTGAGTACCTGCTGAACATGAGGGTCACAGAAAAGTTCCTAAAATGATGAAAATCTGATTTATTGTGCACAGATCCCATGCAAAACTAAGCCTCAGCTGAAAAATACACTTTTATGGTCAAGAATTATGAAGTACAGAGGTGATTTGCAAGTGTCACAATGAGTTTTAGTGCATTTTATGCAAATATATGATGACTCTATGCTGCTGGGATCTTTTGGGTGCCAACAGAACTGCTTTGGTAGCAGTACTGTGTATTTACAAACAATTCAGAGGTAAAGGTATATAATGATTCCCAATTTCAACAAAATCAGCATTTTCTGACCATATTTCAACTAAATTGAAAATAGCAATTTTTTTCTGGACTTGACACCTAATTTTCACCTTAGTCTAGACACGTGAGTGTATTTGTTTTTTCTTTTATGGAATTCCAATTAGATAAACCTGAGGTTTAAAGAAGAGTTGGGACCCAAAATATCCATATTCCAAAATACGTTTGGAAACAAACCATTGATATTCTGGATAGCTGGTGATATAAAAGTAATCCTGTTATATTCTTAGATTTATATGTAAGAAAACTATATGTTAATTTTACATACCCTGAAGCTCTTGTTCACCAGATGAAACAGCGTGTGTTAAAACTAACCGGGAAACAATAAACTCTTTTTAAAAAAGGGGCTTTAAATTGTGCTTTCAGTTTGTGCCCTCAGTCACACATCAGGAGCTGGTTTCAGTGGGCACAATACAAAAGGGCAAATAGAAGGATACCTGGCATTGTGTCCCAGAGGTGCCAGGTTTTGCTGGTCCCTGCTCTGTATCAAAACCTGCAGAGGCCTTTGTGCACTTGCACACCTCAGGGAGGCTGAGCTCAGCCCCCCCATCCCAGGAGACACTGGAAAAAAAAGAGATGAGATTTCATTCACAGCAAATCTTTGAAGATTCAATTTATGCCAGCCTAGCAGAATCCCCTTTAGTTTTTCCAAACCATCCTGATGCTGGAAATTGAGGCGTTCCCTCAATTATTTCAGGGTGGGCTCCCTTTTTTCAAGAGTACTCGGTGAGGGACTTGTGAAACGTTCTGGTTCTTCTGGCCTCTTAAAAGTGTGCCATTATCCTATCCTACATCAGGCCTAGGATTGGGGGAGATGCTTTACCTGAGTAAACAGCCCGGGGAGACCGCAGAAACCTGCTAAATCGGCCCTTCTGCCTCCCACCCCTTCCTGGAGCCACCGTAAGGCACGGATGGAGCGTACGGAGATACACAGAGGTATTCAGAGGGCTCTCTCGGCGTTTGAGGGCAGCACAAACGCGTTCCTTGAGAGAATTCCCTGAGAGAAAGAGATGCATTGAAGGAAATGCCGTTCCCCCCGCCCTCACGCCAGGCAGGGCCCCCCGCCAGCCGCACCCC
>VZRW01010113.1:280048-354631 GCA_013398125.1 Aegotheles bennettii | reverse complement strand
CCCGGCCCCTCGGGGGGCGATGCCGGGCAGAGGCGATGATGGACGAGGCTTCTCGGCGCGCTGGGTCCCGAGGGAGGGGGCTGGCGCTTTTCTTTCTCTACCTTTGCCTTCGCTTGGAGAGCCTGCTGCCCGTGGCAAACCCAGAGAGCGAGCCCTCACCCTGGAGGCATCGAGTACACGTTACTTTGCTGCCTAAAGAAAAGCCACACGTTTTCATTATGTGGTAGAAATGACTACAGATCATTTTACTCTTGTAGCTTTGTCTTCTCATCCTTTTTCCACCATAAGTTTGTGTGCTGTGCCTGATCACTTCAGACCTGGGGGAGAAAGTGGTAGAAGGGAGGAACTGGCAGCCTTAGGTGGTGCCTCTTGCCTGAAAAATGTCTGTCCTGTGCCTGTTTCTTTAAACACGTTTCCCTTGCATATAATATAATACAAAGGACCTTTAATTTTCTCGATGATTTTACTCTTCTGAGTCTGTTTCTTTTGCCCTAAGACCTTTATGTTTATTCATTTAAAGTGAAATAAATACCCTTGTACGTAAAAAGTGTGAATGCTATTACACTTCATTTAGAGGTAGGAAGACACTCCAAATACTTTCTGTTCATAATTTTCATAGACAACAGGACCAAGTTCTTGCCAAATGAGTTGTACTCAGAAAGCTTGTGATAGCACTGTTGCAGAACATCTGAAAAATACATGTTTGGGAGGGGTAAATGGAAACTACAACAAAAAAGGAAGGCTTAAATAAGACTCTTCCAGAAGTCAGGGTACCAGTAGGGAAATAAGGTAAAACTGAGAATTCCACTAAATGAGAAGAACGAGTCAGTCTCCACAATAACTGTAGGGACTTGCATAAAAAAAAATGCCCCTGCAAAAAACAGATACTGGGGTATGACTTAGTTGACTTGGGCAGAGGGACGCATGCAATTCCATATTCCCCAGCAGGTGTACAACTTCTGCTGAGAGTTTTGCCTTTTTTGGTATCTTAGTTGCCTACCCTAAAGGGGTAGACACATTTTCTTCCCCCTGACCTCCAGTCCCAATTCCAGCAGCATTCATAGAATTGGTTTTCTTTGAGGAAGGGGTTCTCCACCTGGTATGGATGAGTCAGTGCAACTGGAAGTGTTGGCTTTGGTTTGGGTGGAAACCCAGGTTGGATGGTTGGCCAATATCCTGGAGCATTCATCATCTTTGGGAGCTTTGGAGGCATGACTGTCTTTCTGGTGTTTTCTTAAATTAGTGGTAAATCAGTCCTTTAGAAAGTAATCAAATTCTACCCCATTGTAGAGGTCTGCAGTGCAAAACAATCAGACTTGCTGTCAGGTAATAAAAATTGATTAGCAGGGATTGCCTTGGTGCAGCATTTCCCTTGATGGACTTTCTATTCTACCAGTACCATTGATGTTTGCAAAACAAGCTGGCTGGATCAAAATGGAAAAGGCTTCTTATGCTGCATCTGAATGGTGATGAGACCGTTAGCACTAAACTGAAAGCTGTCGTGTTTAAATCAATACAGTGGGTTTTAGACTTCCTAAGTTGGTTGGAATCAAGTTGAGTAAATCATTTAGGGTGCACCCTCTAATTCTGCTAGCTGTTGTAAATGCATTCTCATGTCTTATGTCCATGGCCTGGAAGAGTATGTACTGTAGATCCTATTCTAGCATCTAATTCTGTATCCTTGTTCAGCTGAAACAATTAAAAATTATTGGCATAATTTGTTCTCGTTTATATGAAATACCATGGTTCTGCCAAGATGATAGCTGGGGCTGCTAAGTAATTCTGTGAACAAAATTGCTTGGGAAACAGTATGGTGAAAGTGTAAATTATTCTTGATTTTGCTCTTTGATTTGATCTTTGAGATACATGATCAGGTCACAGTTATTAATTGGCACATCTAAAATGGTGTGATGGTAAGTACTGCCTACAAATGCATTGCAATACAAATCTCTTGTGTAACTTGAATATGAGTGTGGAATGACAATTTTTATGTTTAATATTAGGATAGTGTTAAGTTCTGTCCTACCTTCTTCCTCCTTGTAAAAGAGTGATGTGTGGTAGGTTGATTTTGATGTATGTTTCATGGCATTTATAGCAGCACTTATGGTGGGCATCTAACTGTAGCTTCTTTGGTGTTACCTGACCCACTTACAGAGCCTTGGAAGCTGTACTTGTGAACTGTTGGAAATCTAGGCCTGTATCTGTACTGTCCTCAGTATACCGGCCCAGATTAAGGGGACAACTTTCTAGGTACTTCTGCAGTGTAAGTAGCACTTAAGCCCTGATCTGTAGGGATATTAAGAGATTTGGGTATCTAACTATCTCCACAGATCTGCTTAGGCATGTCATGACAAATCACAAATGCCAGGAAGCTTACTTACAGTACAGGATGCTTTGTGAGAAATCTCACTATTGCTGTTCCTTCAAAAAACATATATAGAATAACACAAAACTATAAATGGTCTCCTTTTTTTGGAAGACAATAGGAGTTAGGTGATACTGCGTTGGTTTGTGAAATGACCTTACTAATATTTGAGTTCTTTATATTAAAAGAATGTGTGTGTCTGCATTCCTGTAGGCTGCTGCTGAATGTTGAAACGAATTTTAGTTGTGGAATCTAGGTAACATCTTTCTTTTAATCAGGTGAGAACCATGCTATGACACAGGTAGACTCTAAGCAGGTACTTTAAACAGCAGTTTTGTACTACAAGTCTTGAAGAATATGACTTCAAACTTACATAAGGTGTGACTTGGGTGAGCTGAAACAGGTGTGGTTTTTTGTTTTTTCCCCAAAACCAGATAATAGGTCAAGATACAGGTATGAAGAGTAAACCCTATTTGATGGCTCTCCTGACTCCCAGTACATCAAGCTAACAGGTATTAAGGACTGCAGCAATGGACTCAATTGAAGATTTTAACTCGTTTTAGAAAAAAACTGTCTCAGAGTAACAGGTCTTGAACTTAGAGCTTAATGAAGAATCAATAAATAAAGTCACAAATTGGAATTTAAGTTGCATATTAATTGCAGTTTGCAGTGAACCTGTCTCTTTCAAGCAAATGTCAAGCACACTTGAATTTTTTTTTTCCTTCTCCCCCTTTAATGGTTAGTGCTGATACCTGTGTGTCAAAGGTCTCACTGTTCTAGTGACATGGGGCATGAATGCTCTCTTGGTCTCTGAATTGGGTTGGTGTGGAAGTGCTAAAAGTCAGAAAAATCCCTGAGAAATGTAGGAATCTTAGGAGGTAGATAGAGCATGACCAAGACAGCGTTGGAGAAATTAGCTTGCTGATTTTTTAAAGTAATTATTTACATACTGGGCCATAAAAATTGACTTCTGATCACGAGGAGCTGTGTGTGAGAGGGCATTTTTCTATAATGGTCGCCTCGAATCTCCTGAGGTACCAAGAGTAACTGAAGGAGACAAACCTCTACAATTGGATGGTTTGGTTCTTGGCAAGGAGTCCAGAAGCTGAGAAACCATGTTCTTGTTGCAAGACTTGTTATAGTCCATAGGATTGATTATGCAGAAAATACACCGTTGCTTGCATAATTTGGCTTTAACCCATCTATTTGTCCAAGTGCATAAAGGTGCAGGTATGCTTTGCAGAACTGTATTGCAGAGTCATGCAGTCAAATGTTGGAAGTGTCTTGGCTGCACCAGCTGTTACAAACCTTGCAAAAGGAATAGCAGTATAACCTGCAGCTTTCTCCACAAAATCGTTGTCTAACCCACTGTGCAGCATGGATATTCTTTGGATTTTTCCCTCCCCCTCTGCCTGTTGATTGTCTTAACTTCTGGGAATATAGTTGTTAGGTTCTTTTATACTTGTTTATATAAAACTCTGCTTTTAATTGCCTGTAGTAGTCTACTTAGCATACTTCAAGTACATGAAGACCTTGAAGAAAAATCACAGAAACTGATGTAGTGTGTAAGGGTAAATGCTGGGTTTGTTTTATGCTTTTGGAAACGGAAGGTGCAGTGCTGCAAAGTGGGGTGAGCTAATCTAGCAACTTGCTGTTGAAAGAGGGATGTCCTCTTTTCCCTGGCTATTTCTCATGTTTACTTGGGTTCTAGTCTGACCCTTAGAGCCAGTTCAGTTCCCCAGATTATAAGCAAGATTATTATTTTTTTTTTTCTGAGTAGTTTTTTTTCTGAGCTAGTGACCTGAATCAGCCAGTTGAGAGGTCAGAGAAGTGTTGAGCTGGCATGAGGGAATTGATAGGGATAGAGGGGAAAGCTGCCCGCCCACCTCCCTGCAAGCTGCTGGACTGGTTTAACCATCTCTTAAGTCTTGGTTGACACATGCAGGATTTCCTAAGAGAACAGAAGAACCTAATGCGGACAGCGTAGTAGGGTGTTCAGAAGAAGAGTTCCTAATGGATGAAAAGACAAGCTCTACTTTATCTTGGCTTGAATCTAGAGTGAACAGGATGGTGCCCACTGATGCCAGGTGAAAGCATCAGTTCTAGGGAAAATGCTATCTGTGGGCATTAATCTTCAGTTACACTTGCCAATTATTGAAGAAAATATGCTTACTCCTATTTCTTCAGCTTTTTCTTGTCTTTGCCTTTGTTCTTAGCAGTCTTCTGCTACTACTAAGTTAGTACTTACTATTTCCTTCTATTTTTCTGAACCACTTACAAATGTTAGCATGCTTCCCAACACAGATCATTGTGTGATTCCACTGATCATCTTTGTCCATTCCGAACGCTTGAGTCTTATATTCATACCCTTTTTCCTGTTTTTCAGCCAAGTGTTTATCCATGTGAGGACTTTCCTTCCTATCCCATGGCAGTTGAGTTCCTCTAAAGAACCTTGGGTGAGGGACCTTGTCAAATGCCTTTTGGGAAATCCAGGTAGACTATTATCAATCATGTCTTCCTTGTCCATATGCTTGACTCATTCAAAGCATCACAGTAGATTTGTGAGACACTACTTGAGTTTAAAGAAGGCCATGCTCTGCAATACAGTGTTTATACATACACCCACTCTTTCAGGTTTCTTTATGTAATTTCTGTTAAGTTGACCCCTTGTGAGTGTTAGGTTAATGGCTCTGTAGTTCCTCTTGAGTGTCTGCTGAATCCTTTCTTGAAAATTGACAGTGTTAGCCACTTAGTGTTTGCTGCTGCTACTAAAGTCCTAACTGAGAGGTTATATGCAATGGTTTAGGATCAGATACTTTATTTTGGATTCTTGTAAGTTGCTACTGATGATCTTTTGTTCATTCCAAGAATGAACAAGTACAAGACTAGTACTTGCACTGAGTCTTGTCTGAATACTGGTTATGGTGCATGATTTTCTGTGGTGAACATGTGTGGTAAGACTTGGGTTTTTTTGTGTTCTTCACACCTCACATCACACCGCTTGCTCATTTGCAGCTTTTAGCTCCTGAAATGCTGAACAGCAGCTTAGAAGCTTGGAGATCTTGGTCTGCTTTATTCCACTTAGATGAGGGGAATAGAAGGGATTAAACCTAAAACAACTTCAGTTTTCTGAAGTGCTGTGCTTCTGCTACAGTTAACTTCATGGTATTTAACAATACCACCTTCTGGACTGTTGTAAAAATCTTCTGTAGGCAACAGTCACTGCAGTCACAACCAGTGTCCACATCCTTTGTGCTTTGCAAGCTATGCATGTGTGTCCCTATTGCTACTCCACACTGGCAGGAGGTGAGTCAGCAGTGTTTGCAATGAGGAGCCAAGCATCTTTATCAAAGCAGTAGAATGTAGGAACTTAAAAAATGGCATGGGGGTGATTAAAGTCTGTAGTATCTTAGGCAGTTATTTTGAGTCTCAGTTATAAATACTTCTTTTCCATAAGAATATACAAACCTGATCAGACCAAATGTCTATTAATTGTGATATTTCTTGTAACAAGCATCAGCAAATGCTTAGGGAAGGATATGAATCTAGGACAAGCATGTCATTCTCCAGAATATTCCCCTATTCTCCATATTTTACACTTGTGGGATTTCCTGCTCTGATGGTGGCATGATGTGACAGTAGTATAATAAGATGACAGCCATAGTCAACTGAAAGGCTGGAATTTAACCACTTAAACTACAATCTCTTTCTCTTTGAATCTGCATAATGCTACTTTTTCCATAATGCAGTGTAAGCACCTCTGGATTGTGTATGCAATGAGTTGTCATTACTGCAGTAATCCTTCCTACTGAAATGTAATCTCAGACTTGTATTTTGTCTTGAATGGTCTCTGAGCTTTTCACCTCCCTTTGGAATCTTCCAGATAAGTAAAGCTGCACTTACAATATTTGTTCTGTTGGCAGGCATAGATGGCTTTATTTTTATATAGAATTGGTTTTCTATTGGAGAAGATACAGATACGCTGTCCTTTCACTTTTGTATTGCCCGAGTTCTTAAGATTATTTGTCAGGCTTAAACTTTCAGGACTGGATTATAGCTTTATTGTGGAAGACGAAGGTATACATAATATTATTGTCTTGTGGAAATAACAGCCCAGATTTTTGTATTGTAAGTAAAATTGGGCTCTTAACTAAACTGGAAACCTTTCTCCTCCAGTGGCTTTGTAGGTAGGCTGATAAATCTTTTCTCTTTGGGTAAGGTACTTGTTTATGCATGGGATTCTAATCTGTGGTTGTGTATTTAACTAGTAATAGGATTAAGATTTTGAAGAGAAGACCTTTCAGTTCCTTTCATCTCTGTAGTGAGAGGCTGTGTACCTAGAATGAAGAGTTTATGAAGCTTGAGTGTTTTGTGCTTCAGCACAAATGAAGAGAGCCTCAGGTGCTTCCCCCTACCTTGTCAGTGTAATTGAAAAAGATGTGCACTTCAGAAACCAGCCAGCTGCAGAGGTGTTAATGTTACTCAGTTTTTTCTGGCTTTCATAACTTTGTCCCATTAGATTTACTGTGATCTTGGTTAGCTAAGCTTGCCACACATCTGAAAACCATGCATGTTTGATTAAAGCAGAATGGTCATAGTGGGTTAGACCAAAGATCTTCAAAGCGATGGTGGATGCCTGGGAATGAGCATCATAGATGGAACAGTGTGGCATGAGTGCCCCCTCCTTTCTCTACACTTAAATTATTTTTATTTATATAGAGGCTATCTCTTCAACTCATGAACTTCTACAACTAATTGTTGAAGAGAGGGCTGTGGATTCACAAATACAGATACAATGTAGTTTCAGATACTGCTCTTCCTCTTGTCTGAGGGTAGTTAAACATTAAGCTTAAAGACAAGCCCTGTGTTTCTTGCTGGAGCTTGGCAGAGGTACCCAAGTAGCAGAAACTGCAAGACTTAATTCCCATTCATGACCTTTGGTCACAAAAATTACCACTGTCAGGCACATTGTCTTGGGTTTAGCTGTGGTGTTTTAAGAAACTTCAAAATATGAGATGACTTAACTCATGAGATTTAAAAGATTTACAGCTTGGAAAGAAATGCTTTGTAAAGATGGCAGGGTCATCCTTCAGGAAGCAAGTCATAGTGCTTCTGTTATTTAAGTTACATATTGTAATGATATCACATTGCTTTAACTTGGCTTAAATTACAAGACTGCATGCTTATGTTAATATTTATGTATGTGGAGTGTTAGGGCAACTCTTGAAGCCTTCAGCAAAAAGAGTTCACCATTTTTCAGTAGTAGGATGTTATTTTGTAAAAGTTTTGTCAGATTTTTGGTGGAATTTTTTTGTTGCTTTCTGTGATCTGGAGGAGCAATCTGGTAGATGTAGGGGATTTTTTTTTTCCACCTCTGGTAAGATTAGAGCCATTGTAAAATTTTGTCCTACGCATGTGGAGACCTGTTGGAGACTGATAACGTTGTTCCTGCCAGGGAAAAAGATCCTACAGTTTCCCATTGCTGAAATAGCTTATGCCTGTTAAAATTGTGAGTTTTAACACTCAAGGAAAAAACCTGACAGTTAAGCTTAATTAGTTTCCGGTTGCTTGTGCTGTGATGACACAGCAGAACATAAGGAGATAAAATAACAGGGGAGGGATGATGTGTGGGTGAGGTAGACAGGCCACAGAACAGCAAGGCATCATGTTGGGGGAGGCATAGCCTAATCACATCATCCTGCTAAATACAGCATTGTAGTGTTCCACTGCCCAGCAGGAAGCCACGGAATGGTTGTCCTGTTGAGTAGATGGATAGCTGGGGCTTAGCTCAGTCCTTACTGGTATTGTTTTCTGTCTGTGGGATTCCCACCAGTTCTAGAAGCTGGAAGGTGAATGATGAATGAACTGAAGCACTGTGTAGCAGGACAAAACCTATGATTCTTGGATGTCTCCTCCTAGGCTCTCAATGAGTGGATATTTAACACTGCTGTCTTTTATGTTCCTGATGTGTCACAAAGATCTGTGATGTGGTTAGGTAATGAAAGGATTATAATGTTTCGTAAGTAGTTCAGGCTTTTGCTTCCAGTTGAGTATAGGAAAGCTGTATTTAGTAATAATTGTTTTAACATCCAGTTTAGAAGTTATTTTCAAAAGGTTTAAACTGTAAATGTAAATCAATGTGTATTTTGTGTTACTTTTCAGTGTAAATAGCTGCTTGGTGTGGGTGGATATGGTTGCTGTGGGTTTCCTTGGGATGACCTTTTTGTTACTTCTCCAAGCACCTCATTTTTCTTTTGGTGGTTCCTCTTGTCACTTGGACTTGCTTCCCTACTAACAGTACTCGTACTTCTCTACATCTATTCAAATCTAGATTTCAGTTTTTGGTTAATACCATCTGTATCCCAGTTTACACATCAATGGAGCATTCTGTAATTCTTCATTTTATCCTTACTGCGCTGAAAGCCAGGGTACATTTGCTCATGCTTTTTCTTGTTATTCACTGCCTTTTCTGAATCACTTTGAAGAACGTGCATTCCTCTAGGATTGTACCGATAATTGCTCTGCCTCTTAAAGCAACCACAAAACTATTATTTAAAGATTTTTTTGGGGACCCTTGTCAAATGCATTTAAAAGAACATCAGATACTTGCTTTGTGTACATGCTCATTGGTTTGTTTGGAACACTGCAATATGAAAGTGAAGAATAACTGTGTATGGAAGGAGGAGGGAGCCTATTTTCATAAGCTGTCATTAACTTGCAGCTTCTATTGAACAGCTTGAAAGATGCTTCAGCTATGAGAATCATTGTCTGACCTTTTCCTCCTAGAAATGGTTGAATCGATGAAGAAAGTGGCTGGAATGGATGTGGAGTTGACAGTGGAAGAAAGAAACCTGCTTTCTGTTGCATATAAAAACGTGATTGGAGCCAGAAGAGCTTCCTGGAGAATAATCAGCAGCATTGAACAGAAAGAAGAAAACAAAGGTGGAGAAGACAAATTAAAAATGATTCGGGAATATCGGCAAATGGTAAGATGCAGTTGCTGTTACGGCATAATGCCATTTAGTTAAGCTCCAGTTCTGTTACCTTGCCATAAACTGCCCTGGTATTCTAGGTTGTCTGCAATGTGGTGACCTGTAATAAGGTGACAGTCTTGAAAGGTTGAAGTTTGTTCCTTGTCTGGAGCATAAATATACTTGGTGAAGGAGAAAGGGAGGGCTTTTCCTTCAGCGTCTCTGCATATTTGCTGAGCATTTGGATTGTGCTGGCACTCTTGTTTCTGCCCTTCTTACTCAGGTGTGAGGCTGCACATGCCCAGGAGGCCACTGTGACAGTTGCATTTTATGTATATTGGCCGTGTTTTGTTACTTTTTCCCCCAGATGAAAACTTAGCAGGAGCTGCTGCTGAACTGAGTATTCAGCAGTTGGGTGACAGTGAACAATAGTTGCCTAGTTAGTCTTGTACAATTGAACTGGCAGACCTATTATTAGCTCAGACAGCTATGCCTGTGTTCAAATGAGTGCTGAGATAGTGTGGCTTCTCTGACAGCATCTGGTTCTTAAAATACAGATTTTTATTTTTTATTTTCTCCCCAAGCTGGTCAGTGACACTGATAGCATTTAAAGCAGTCAATTCGGGATAAAGCACCCCATGTTCCTGGGGACGGGGGATGTTAAGATGTCCTGGTCATATCAACTGTGAAACTTGTGTGTGTAATAACCTCTAGGGCCTTGCTATTTTCTCTCTCTCCCTTGGGAGAGAGGGAAAAATTGATGTGCATAACTTCATGCTGAGTCTAGTCGTGCAACTTTACCTAAAATGGAGAACTTGGAGCAAGCTTTGACTTCCATCGGTAAAGGCTAATGAAACCTTCAGCTGTTAGAACAGTGAGTTGTTGTTGCTTCCCTCCCCCCTTCCTTAAATGATGGTTTAGCACAGAGCAGGCATGCTCCCGTACTATTTAAATCCCACACATTTCTGCAGAGACTTCATCTCCATTATTTGAGGACAAGTGCCTCCACATGGTTCAGATCTTCACTTCCAGAGAAACAGTGGAGTCTGTTATATCACCTGGCACTGATTCATATACCACCAGTGGAAATGATGTTGGCTTGGAAATCTTTTCTCAGGAATGGCTCTGGACTACTTTCTTTTGACTCACAGGGTTTCTGTTGCTCCATGGAGTTGTGAGTTTCTAATTTTGTGCTGGCATGCTGATGGGATGAGGCTTTGCCAGTTACATACAGTCCCAAATACCATTTTTTTGATGGGTGTCTAAAATCTTTCTAACAGAACATGTAAAATAAGACAATAGCAATCTGATGGTTGTTTAAATTTGTCTTACACTGTGTGCTTCCAGGTTTTTTTGCACTATGTTTTGTGGGTGGTTACTATCTTTTGCCAAAGATCTTTTAATAGTGAGAAGACTTTTTTTTCTTGTTTTTTGAAAGGACTCTAAAAAAAGGCCTTGTTCTGCATCTCTCTGTTCTACAGGGTACTTGCTCTCTTTACAGACTGGTGTGCAAGAAAAATGTGTGTAGTCCTTGAAGTATCTATCGAGGGAGAGAGGCCATGTGAAGTGGAGCACCGTGCCAACAGTGTCTTCAACTGTTAAATCCATAAAGGGACTATCTGTCACAGTTGCTTTAGGTGGAAGGGTGCTGTGGAGAACTGTGTTGTAGTTCTGTATTGGAAAGACTGGCTGTGTCTGCTCCACTCTAGTCTGAGTTCCAGGAGGCATTTATGTATCGTCTGTAGTTGATCCTGTTTGTAGCTGCTGGGGGACTTGCTGTGAGTCAGTATCTGCTGTAAGGAGAATGTTAATGGGTTTGGCAAGGTGGTATGGGAGCAGTAAGGGCCTGAAGAACATCCTGCAAAGGTTTGGATGATGCTTCTCAGTGTCACTGCTGGAACAGTGGCACAGCTGCCCTGGTGGCATGCTCAGTGCTTCCTTGAAGAGGTGAGGTCCAGTGCGGGCTCAGCAGAGCTCTGGTTATTACGCTTACAACAAATCCCCACTGTTGTGGCAAGTTCAGTGTTGGGAGACCCTTCACAGGCTTGAAAGGCTCTGAAGAAGAAGGAAAAAAAAAACCCAGAACACTTGTCTGGGGACTGACAGACCAAATTTAAAGCACTGGGGAGTTTGAGAGAACCAGCATCTCTGGAAAAACACATCTCTCACCTACCCCCAGAACCAGGTGTGACCTTGCTCAGCTACAGTATGCTGCCCGAGTTGAAATGGAGGGTGTAGTTTGTATTAAGTAACTATTTGAGGATTGTGGTCTACACCAGTATTTATTATTTAGCATATGGCTCTTAAAAACGTTTGGAGTTTGAGTTAGTAGCCAGTGTGCCTTGGGACAGAATGCGAGGGATGGTGGTGTTGTCAGAGTAAGGCTGGGCTACTTTTGTCTGAGGTATACACTGGGCCACACAGATGATTGAAAATGCCAGGCTGTGCCTTTACCCAAACCACTTAAATGTAGCAAAACACATGCGTAGCCATGGGGCAAAATGCCACTTACTTGCTTCCTTTGTAGGCAGACTGCTTTTCTGGGTCCTGTGGATACACAAAAGTAGAGCCCCTGGCTTTCCCATCTGACTGCATTGCTGTGGATGAGAGCACAGAGGCTTGTGTTCTTTGTCCTTGAGAGGATGATGTGGTGTCTCTCTGCACGTAATGCAGTTCACTTCCTTGCAGTAAAACCAAATCCGTTCCCTAATAGCATAGGACAAGGATTCACCTTCCTCTTACTGACCTGTATTTGTGGCACATGAGAATGTGTGTTCTGTTTACAACCTGGTTGTGTTCTGGGGCAGCTGCAAGGCTCTCTTCTACTTCCCACCTTCTTAGAAAGATGAGGTTATGATTTGGCATAAACATGGGTGGTCTGTCTGTCTGTTTTGAGAGGGAGAGAGGTTACAGGCTGTAACAACTGTTTCCTACCGTTCCAGTTTCATGTTGCATCTCAGTTGTGAGGTGCAGCTATTTTGGGGGCTATGTATTAAAACAGGTCAAGGAACTAGTACAGGCTCTTCTCCTGTTGCTTCTAATAAGTTTCCTTATTTAGATCACCAGGTGGTTTACAAGCTTTTGTATCTGCAGAGCTAAGAATGCAGTTTGGAATCTGATTAAGCTGACACTGCTACTAAAATAGAGAGGTAGGGTGGATTGTGGGGGCTTCTACACACCTCTTGGGGCGAGCAGCCTTTCCTTGCTGGTCAGAGCCTGTAGCACCATGTGTTGTGTTTAGAGCTGGAATGCAATAGACTCTAAACCTATCTTTTCTGAATGCTCTGAACAGGCTTAGTGGGGGCTCTTGTGCTGGTTTGCTGCTTTGCAGAGCTCATTGAGCCACTCTGTCTAGAACAGATCCTTTTTGTAAAAGAGCTTTTTAGGGTTTTGTTGTGGGTTTGTTTTGTTCTTAATCAACTTGATTTGTATTAAATCTTTTCAAACTAAGCTTGGTCAGGACATTTACATTGCCCTGGACAGCAGCTGATCTCTGATAACTTGTGTGACTGATCCTTTAAGCAAAGCTGAAAAAGGTCTGTCTGAGATGAAATAGAAGTTTGTAGATGTATGGTTATTTAACAAAAGAGGATTAGAAACTGATTTAATTCTTTGCAGTTTTGCTGAAGATCTCTCTGCAAAAGAAGTCATTGAAAAAGAGGATCAAGAGGAAAGAAGTTTGCAGGAACTCACTGCTGGCCAAAGGTTTTATAGCTTTTGTAGCCCAAGAACTCTTCTCAAGTGACCATATTTCAGCAACTTCCCTTAAACATTTGTCACATAACTCGAAGTATAGCATCTAACTCTTCCTCTGAATGTTAGGGCATTCTGACATTGTTTGTACAAGCAATTTGATGTAGATGAATTTCTGAAAAGGAACTCTTGCAAACCTGTTAAGTCATTTTGTACAAATCAGTATGTGTGTCCCAGTCTAACATTTTGAATAACAGCTTTTGAGGATAGAGGGTGTGATTGCAAACCCTAATAGTTGGGAGCTATAGGGTGATAAAAAAACTACATGGCAATAAAAATGCTTAAAGAAGGAAAGAAAACTGTCTGGGTGGGAGGATAGGAAGGGATAGTGGACTTGTGATCCAAGATACGCAGTTTGTGGTAGCCTCTTGAAACTGACGTTGATGCCTTTCTACTTTATAGTCCATAAAAGCACTTGAACCATAGTTGTCTTCAGCTGTAGCTATGGAAGTTACTGTGAAACCATGGAAGAGCAGCAGTAGGTTACTATCTGCACTTAACCACTTGGTTAATGCCATGGGATACTCAGAGCAAGTCTGGTTTTGGCAGTGTTGGTGTCAAAAGACAGTGTTTAGTTTTTTGGGGTGTGCTTAGTTTCTTTGCTTTCAGCTTGAGACTTTCTGTGGTAAAACCTAACCTCAGGCCTTGCTTTATATTCTAAATTGGAAAGAATAGTGATGTGACCATGTTTTCAACTTCAGCTGTTAAAATCCAGTATCTGTTTTGAAGTCAGGTGTTACATATTGGTTTTCTTTGACCACAGATCTCACTTAGTGTTGATGATTTCTGCTTTTACTCTTAAGTTGCTGCGCTTGGCCTCTTTTACCTGCTTCTGAAGTCTATCTCTGGAGTGTGTTTTCCTCTTGTCTGACCATTTGCTTTGTGTTGCACATCTTTGTTATCATACTCCATGATTTTTGTCTTTTCTGTTAGAGCATTGCCTTCCAAGTAGTCACTAGAAACTTGTTCTTAAGGTGCCATTTAACTCTGATGTGCAATGGGGTTTGCCTTCAAATTGTCCCCTTTACTCTTGCCACTTTTAGGGCAGCCTTCCAGGATCAAAAATGTAAGGAACTAGGAGCTGTGCAAGCCTTGCAGTAAGGGACTATATATATCCTGAGGCAAACGTAATGCAACTGTCTAGCAAGATATCTTCCAGGGAATCTATAATTCCATTTCTCAGTTTTGCATTTCATAATTTATCAGTCCTTGCCTCTTTTGTGTGCCAGCTAATTATGCAGAATTGCTTTGTTTGATGCACCTGTTAAGCAGCTGATTTTTTTTTCCTTCTGTCCTCCCCTTGTGTTTTTTTATGATTTTTGCCTGCTTGATATATTTGAAATAGTCTTTTATGTGCTAACCTTGCCTTTTTTCATTTTGGATTTTCTTTTTAATAGGTTGAGACTGAACTGAAGTTAATCTGTTGTGACATTCTGGATGTACTGGACAAACACCTCATTCCAGCAGCTAACACTGGCGAGTCCAAGGTTTTCTATTACAAAATGTAAGTGTTGTCTTGTGAGGCAAGGACCTCTTACTGTATCTGAACTAGAGATGGGAATAGCACATGTTTTCTGCCCACTCCACCACAGCAACTTCTAGAAAGAGGGCAGTTTGGTCGTGTCTGACCAATATCCCTTTCTGGCTACCTTTGAAGGTGTTAGTGTCCCGATTGTGTGATTTTTGGATAGATGATGTTGTTTGCAATAAAGTCTTAAGAACTTAACGTAAGCTATTGTGCAGCTTTTAAATGTAAGAAACGACAGCTTTCTTAGAGCTGATGATGTAGAAATCACATCCCTGCTCCAGTGCTTTCTTGCATGGACAGTACACTCATAAAGAGAAGAAAATTAGGCAGGTAACTGTCATGTAGTGTTAACTACTTGTGTTATCAAATAAAAGCCCTGGAGTATGTTGCTGTAGTCACTGTTTTGATGTGTATTTTGTACCTTCTGAAGCATAAATCCTGAAATGATCAGGGAATGTTTTCTCCTCTAGTTGAATTATCTCTATCCTCCTGATGAAAAACTAGTTTAGGTGAGGTGCAGTTGTACAGAGACACAGTTTAGTAATGGAGAAGGCAATACTATGATTTTGGGTACTAATGCAAGAAAACAAGTGAACCCAAACTGTTCCCCTGCCTGATGGTTTAGAACTCCCTCAAGTACTGTTGTCCAGACAGCAATTCAGCAGCATCTGTGAATATCTAAACATCAGTTTTGGAACTAAACTGTTAATTTAGTGGCTGGTGGGGAGGGAAATAAGACTACTGACTTGTTACTGTTTCTGTTTTCAGGAAGGGGGACTACCATAGGTATCTGGCTGAGTTTGCCACAGGAAATGACAGGAAGGAGGCTGCAGAGAATAGCTTGGTGGCTTACAAAGCTGCTAGTGATATTGCAATGACAGAACTTCCACCAACACATCCCATCCGCTTAGGACTTGCGCTCAACTTCTCTGTATTCTACTATGAAATTCTTAATTCTCCTGATCGTGCCTGCAGGTAGGTAGTGACTGGGAAGATGGAGAAATTGAATGTGAATACCAAAGAAGCCAGAAGAGCTTGCTGCTTGGGTGACTGCTTCTCCTCAACTGGAACACAGGGCTGGCTTTCTTACTGCTGGTAGTTGATGTGTTGCTCTGTTTGAGGTCAATTCATTGGAAAGGTTTTCACTTTGCTGTTTTCTTGTGAATCCAGACCCATTTGTTTATGTGGAAGTAGATCACGTATGAGATGCAGAATAGCAGTAACTTTGGATTGATCAGCTAATGGCAGTTTAACAGCTTGCAGTGTTAACTCCGTGCATGTTCTTACCCTGCTAAAGGTGTGAGGTGATTTAACTTGCCTCTCTTGCTGTTGGCTATTACACGAGGTAAGAGAGGTCACATTGCTAACTTCTGTGAACTTTGAGCATGTATAGAATGACAGTAGCTCATCTATCTGTAAGAGCTTCAGCTCATAGGAGCAAAAAAATGAGGATTGAAGCAAATACCATTTGTCTCCTATTCCTGTCATCGGAGGCTATGTAATATACTTTCTTAGAAGCTCTTAGCAAACCCTGATCAGTTGTGGGAATGTTTAAAACCAATATTCTTGAGTAAAAAGGTGCTGTTCTTAAGTACACGAAGTGGGTTTGAAAATGCAAGATGCTTGGATGAACATCTAAACACTGTTAAATAATTTAATAAATAATGTAAAAATTTGCTTCAGAAGCTGTGGGTGTTGTGTAGCCAAACTAGAAGGTGATGTTCTGAAGCACTGTTTTAACCTAGGCGCTTCTGGATTCTGTTTAGCAGCATTTGTTGACTCTGATTTCTTCTGTGCTTACAGGTTGGCAAAAGCAGCTTTCGATGATGCTATTGCAGAACTGGATACACTGAGTGAAGAAAGCTATAAGGACTCTACACTTATCATGCAGTTGTTACGTGATAATCTGACACTATGGACTTCAGACATGCAGGGTGATGGTAAGTAAACTCTGCTCTAAAATACTACTGTCCCTGATCTCTGCCCAGAAAACAGATGGAAATGTAGAATGGTTTGGTGTTTTACTTCTGTCTTTCCCAATAGTTGACCTTCCTGAAGTTCTGTCCTCCCTTAGCACTGGATAAGTTGATAGGGGTGACACTGGCTTCTTTTGAGAAGCTTTTCAGCTCTCACTTGAAGGCAGGAGGTACAGAATTAGTAACACTGATGTTTTTCTTTCCTCCCCACCTGGCTGTTAGGTCACCTGTGGTTATTTTAAAAGCAGTGACTTCATTTAATTCAGCTTTCCTTTCTTACAGCTTGTCATGTCCATCTATGGTTGTCATTCCAACCAGATAATGAATTTCCAGTGCAGGAGGAAGTATTTCAAATGGTCTAGTCCCCCTTTTTTTTCAGGTCACTCAGTATTTCTGTTGGCAGTTTAGTGGAAGATTCACTGCCATCATACTAATCACTTCATCTTGCAGCACTTCCCATGTTTTACTGTTCTTAGGAAGAATTGAGTGTGGAGAGAAGATGAAAAAGGAAAAAAAGGGATTTTGTAACATACTTTACCAGGAAAAAAAAAGAGCTTGGGGAAATCTAATTTGCTGTTTGAGATGCTTGAGGTTTTTTAATACTCTCCAAAATGCTAGGTTGTGACTCCTGAGGTGGGCTATTGCCAGAGCAAACACCAAATATATTCCCTGTCAGTACTTGAGGGTGGGCCATTGATTACTAACATCTGAGAGTTATTTACATTTTAAAGTGTATTTTTGGCATTCTGAGTGGAAGTTTTCCTCTTAGCAGGGTATGTGAAAGGACAAGTATAAATTTACTCTTAGTTTGAGTTACACCTTCTGTGTCACTTATTATTATTGGTAGTGAATTAAACATATTCTCTAGAAAGGTTAAACATTTTCTTCTACAAGAATTGTCCCTGAGAGACGAGTGGGAAGAGTTGCCTGTCTTTAATGTGGAGGAACAAAGTCTGTCCTGTTTAAAGTGTGTTAGATACTTAGATATGCACAGAGATTAGAAACAACGTTGCTGCTTAACTTCAGAAACAAATGTCTTAATTTTTTCTCTTGTAAGATGTTTGAAGCCTGGAGATAGTTCCATAGTGTTGCTTTGGAGTGCTTCATCCCTTTAGTGTCCATTTGAAAGCAATTGTAGTCTCTTAACTTTTTACAGACTACCTGTTGCTGTGCAGGATTGATGGGTTTGTTTTAAAGTAGTGGTATTTATTGTCATGAGTGTTGCAGATCATGTTTTACTCCTATTTCTTTGAGCTTTTGACAGAACTGAGAAAACTAAATGGCTCCTAGGTTCTCCTACATCCTAGTGCTTAAGTCTCTTGCAAGGGACCACCCCTTGCTTTCAAAGCTGTAATGTTATTTCATGGTGCAGATGGACGTGTGTGTATCCTGGATGGATCTGTACAGGCTCTGCTCTAAGTACAGCAGAGCTGTGTAGGTTGTAGGGAATGACTTTCTAAAATCAGGTGTTAACTTGGCTGCTGCTTTTCCATCTCATTTACTGTATCTTTTAACCATGTCATAGAGGAGCTGTTTATTTTCACGCTTGCAATGTCTTCATATGATTCCTATTTTCCCCTTCTTTCCTGCTGTATAGATTCCTAAAGGAAAGTCCAACTGTTCATTTCCTAAACTCTTTGTAAGTCGTGTTTGTGGCTCATTGAACTTCTCAGCATCAGTTTTCTTCCAATCACTAATCATGCTTACCTGTCACTGCTGATAACTGCTTGTGTCTGACTCCATTCCAGGGCTGAGCAATGTTCTACCAGTTTGTGACCCGTTACCCCTACCTGGGTCCTATATGCTTGGCTAAGATCTAGAGTAACTTATGTGTTTGGGAATTGGGCTGCATACCTGGATGAATATCAAGAATATTTGGGCATGAGAAGTACTGTCACTATTGCCTGTTACAGGAGTATTTGCTTAAGTGCATTGGCTTAAAGCATGCTCAGATCTTTTTAATCATCTTCCTGGGTTAGGGCCTCTGCTTTCCTCTCAAGTGATTGCTACGTAATTTAAAATGTAAATTTTGTTGTTCTGGAAGGTCAGTTGTCTGGTGTTCTTAGGCCACCTCTTCAAAAATCTACTTTGAATTGCAGCTGGGGGTGATTCTGAGTCTGGACATGCTCTGAGAAGCCATTTGGATTATATGCTGAGAGTCATTCGTCCCACTTGATTGGATTTTATTGTAATTTTGGGGGTTTTGAATGGGTAGTTTTTGTTTATTGCCCTTGAGAGAGTATCTTCTCACATGGTTAAGGATAATTGTAAAGAAAACACTTTGCAATCTCTCATATCAGTTAACTGAATTGTGCCTGTGCTATGGCACTGGCAGTAGAAATGGGGCAGAGCAGTGGGGCAGGCGTGGTGTGTGTCTCACCCAGGGGCAGCTGAAGTGTAACTGAACACATCCTGAGGGTGGTGAGGGGTAGGCTGCCACCTCCCTGCATGTCACAGCCTGGCTGAACAGGGTCAGACTGGCTGTTTTTGAAGACAAAGTGATTTCCACAAAACGTTCTCCTTAATAACCCTCAAGCCTGCAGTTTCTTGTCATGTTGGACTTGAAGGGACATTTTTTCATACTTCTTTTGGTACCTTTAATAATCCATCAGTGTGACAGAATAAGTGACTGCAGTACTCCGTTGTTGCTGAGACTTGAGTGGACTGGGGCAGCAGAAAGCTTAATGAAAACAGTCTCACTTCTGTAGCTGTAATGAGTAGATGTCCTTAGCGCGCTCTGGGGTGGAGGTGAGTTTTTGGGAAGGTATTTCCTGATGTGAGGATGTTGCTCTGCAGCCATTCAGGTGACCTTTGTCTTGGCTGTTCATCTCTGGATCGACAGGACTGATGGCAGTCTCAGGTTTCAGAAAGGTGGCTCCTTGTTTGTTGTGACAGAGTATGTGTTCTAACAGCCTGTGCCTCGGGTCTGTACGGAGTGGGGTGAGGTGATTACAAGGCTGGATTTCCATGGAAATGCTTCACTCCAGAACTGGCTGTTACGGGGGTACAAGTGTGAGTGAGCGTGTGTACCTGCATGATGCATTAATCTCTAGATGCTCGTTAAGCCACTCTGCAGGTCTCATTTTTAGAAGTTAATGTCTTCCTTCCTTTTAAACACTTTCCTAGGTGAAGAACAGAATAAAGAAGCGCTGCAGGATGTGGAAGATGAAAACCAGTGAGACACAAAGGCCAACAAGAGAACCCATCTCTGACCACCCTTCCCCTTCCCCACAAAAACCCTCAGTGTCACTCTGAGAACCACCAAATCTGACTTTTACATTGGGTCTCAGAATTTAGGTTCCTGCCCTGTTGGGTTTCTTTATTTTTATTTTTATTTTTTTTTTTACACAGTTTAAAAGTTCTTAAAGGCAAGAGTGAATTTCTGTGGATTTTACTGGTGCCAGCTTTTAGGTTCTTTAAGACACTAACAGGACTGGGTAAAGGCTCTTTCAGCATTACTGTATTGTCTCCTGCCAGACGAGGTTGCCGTTAGGAGTGGAAGTTCCACCGGAGGCCGTGAGACTTGTAGGGGAGAACGTTGTCACGGCAAGGGAGTGCATACGTGGTGGCATTTTTCCTCTTTTTTTTTTTTATAACTCTTTAAACCGAATTTTATACCAATGTTTAAACTTAATTGGGTGTTTAGCTTGGAGTTGCAGGTTGCATTGGGACATATATTATAGTGGTTTTACTGTATAAAAAAAAAAGTTTCCAAACTGCTGAAATGTTGCTGAAAATCATGGTGCTGGTAACAGTTCAACAATCCGTGGCTGCTCATTCTTGCCTATTCTTTACTTTTCCTCAAAGCAGGTTAGCATTGAAGGTGGCATTGATAAGCCTGCATGCGTGTTCAATATTTTTTCTTTCTCCCTCCCCTTTCCCCATCTCCCTTCGCTCGCTCAACCTCTTTTGTTCAGTATGTGTAACTTGAAGCTAATTTGTACTACTGGATATCTGACTGGAGCCACAGATACAGAATCTGTATTGTTCTTACTGAAACACAGCATGGAATTAACATTAAACTTAAATAAAACAAACCTAAATTAAAAATGTCAAATATTACTATGACTTTCTTTTATATTTTAGTCACTTCAGCGAGAATAACTTTCCTTTGTTGCTTGTAATAGGAACATTTGGAGGGGGAGAGGAGTAACAGCATTGTTCTTCAGACAGGAGATAAAGTAAGATCCCCGTCTTAGGTGTAAGTAGCACATGGTGAGAGCAGCTCTGCTGCAGGAGGAGGAGGAAGCTCTTCCACACCCTTTATTCAGCCTTTCCCTATCTGAATGCATAAAAAGCCGTGACCCAGTTGGTGCATTCCTCTCACTTGCCCTTACAGCACTCCTCATCCCATCCAGTTCTGTGGATGGAGAGAAGGGAAACGCATTATCTTAATGTCCACCCTGCTCAGCTGATGTCCTAGAAATCTCTTTCTAGGAACAATCTGTAATAGGTGGTTGCAGTGCTGTCCTCTGTGGAGATGCTGGGGTCCAAGGACCAGAGGTTCAGTGGGGCTGTGCTGCAAATGAGGAAACAAAATCATGCCCTCCCTCTCCAGACATTGAGCGATGTGATGAGACAGTTTCTACAACAAAGACGAGGAAGGTGTGGTGGTTTTTTTTGTAAAAATTTATTGAGCAGTCTTGGAGGTTATAATAGCATACACGGCGTTGTAGAGATACACACTCTAGCATGTCCCGTGGTACAGGGGGTGTGCTACAGTGTGCACAGTGACCCGGGGCAGCACTTGGTAGCTGCGTCATGGCAGAAACCAGAAGGTCAGAGACAGAGCTGATCTGGTGTGAGTGGCAACATGTTTGGTTCTATTTTACTCAGGGTTTACTGTAACTGTTGTTGCTGCTGCGTGGGGATGGAGGTGGAAGGTGGAGGGTTTCTAAGGTGAGTGCAGAATGCACTGTTTGCGGTCTGGAGCTTGGCAATGGGAGCTGGAGCTGTGACTGGTGGCCGGCAGGTACTGACATGTAAGTGCCCACCCTGTAGCCAGTTGGGTTCTTTGTTAAATGAAGGGGCTTAGGATGAACCTTGTGAGGCAGTGAGACCGGTTAGCACTCAGCAGTGTGTCCCTTGGTGTGCTGGGTTAGGACTGGGGTGACACAGCACGCTCAGGAGATGCTTCCAGGGAAAGGAGCTGTTGGCACCTGGGCATGGGGGCCAGCAGTGCCAAACCAGCCCTCTCTTCTCTTTTAAGGCAGTGCTGAGAGGCAGTTACAGAAACAGTGTGGAGCTTTACTGTGGGAACTCAAACTTCCAGTTATCACTAAAAACAAGCAGAAAAGCATTTTTTTTCTGAAGGTGCTGCTCTGAGCTGTGTGTGGTGACACCCAGGTATGAGGTGGGAGGGAAAGCTCGTGCACATCCCGTGGCCAAGGACCACAGGTTTTGTTTCCAGCCTAGAGCAGCACAGAGAAGTGGTGGCCTCTGCAGTTTGTATTACTGACATTTTGTTTGGGCGTGTGGATATGGAAAAGTTCTACGGTATAAAAATATCACTATAGAGCAAGAAATGGGACAGGTGACTTCAAAAAAAGAAAAAGGTAAGAGTCTCTGGATCCAGATCAGTGAAGAAGTTACATGATGGGTTTCTCAGGTTAATACCTTATAAACTAAAACCAAAAATTCCAATTCTAAAACATAAAAGTTTCCACATCAACTCCATTTCTTGCAGTGCATCTCTCATACTCAGCTATAAATTATTTACAGGGTTTTACTCATTTACATAATATGGCTTTAATATATCGTAACACAAAGCATCAAAACATCTTAGAGCAAAATTCTTCATAAAACATTCTTTCTGAATATAAAGTTTGGCATTTCATCGATTTGGCTGACAAAGCAGCAGAGTTATTTCTTTTTCTGATTGTGCTTTTTCATGATGACAAGCACAAATTTTGGTCGTTTCCATCAGAGTTTAAACTCTAGAGCCAGAGCTGCCTTTCCCTCAGAGCCCAGCTGAATGTTTCATGAGCCACGGTTTCCCAGACATTGCGTTGGACCTGTGCGTTTGCCACTAAGGTAAGGAAGAAAAGGCCTTTCTTTTGGAACTTTTTGTATTAAGCCAAGAAAGCAAGATGTATTTTTGTGGTTTTTCGGCAAGTGCAGGTCTTTGGTAACGATAAACAAAAGGAGCGAAGCGAGGAAGGAGGGGGGGTTTGCTGGGAGCAATGTCCAGCCAATTGGATAGGGTGCAGTCAGACTGGAGGAGGAGGTCCTGTGGTGGTGGCACGTTTTATCATCGGGAATTCAAACGAGGAGCAACCTGCAGGACAACAAAAGACAAGCTGGAAAGTGTGTTTGAAAACAATGAGGCTGCAATAGTTTTAGCTCCTAAAGATCTCTAAAGTGCACCAAAGACTGGCTTGTAGAATTCGGCTGTTACACCACAGTGTGTGGAGTTGGCCAAGTTGAGTACTTCTGGAGCAGAGCAAATCTTGGCAGGAAACAAAAGCAGATAATCTAGAAGTCAGAGGAGTCCACAGTGCTCTTACAGCCCAATTCCTATCTTAACGCCTCCTCCTGAGGCTGGCAGTACAAGACACTGCAAGGCCTGGGAAGGAGGAAGGGACAAAATCTAAAACAATGATGTTCTAGGGCTGGTTTGAAAAGGCTGGAGAAGAAATTACAGATGTGTTTCTCCGGAGTTGAAAAGAAGTTACTTGGTTGGCTGTTGATGGCAAATAAGGTGGCCTGACCTCACCTGAGCATGCTCAGGCAAATTTTAATCTCGCCCTGTGTTCAGTCTGGGTATTCCACAGAGCACAGGAGTGCTTTGGCGTCCGGGGGAGGGACACTTGGGTGATGCTGTTTGGTGGCACTTGGAGGGCAGGAGCAGGTGTGGTCTGAGCATGCTCCAGGGTTGTTTCTGAACAACCTTTAATCTGACAATGCATTGAGCAGTTGCAGGACTGTGCCTGACCACCAGGGAGGCTGCAAACAAGCTGAGAAGGGGAGAGGATTTTTTTTTCTTCCTCTGTTTTTAAATGCTTTTTCTAAAATTTGATTTGCAACAGAGTGTACAGCACTAGAGCCTGGATCTTGGGGAGGGGGAAGTGATAGATTGGACAAACCCATGCTGAGTTTGAGTGAGCCTGCAGGAAGATAAGTACAGTGCTGAGCTCCAGCTGGGGAAGAGGTGACCAGGGCAAGGAGGTCACACGGCTTGTGTCCCTCTGCTGCCAGTACGGGTTGATGCCAGAATCTGGGCTTGGATCCACTGTAAGTGACCTACCACTGCATGCCACCTTCTGCCTGTACTCACCACTGTTAGATGGCCATTCTTGGCTTTGGCTATGAGCAGTTCTGATCCCGATATGAAGTCAATGATGCCTTCCTTGCCTTGCCCAACTGTGAATTTTATGCTGTGAAGAGGTAAGAGAAGATGCAATGAGTGTTTGTGACCTCTCTACTCGCTGTTTGACCCTTTTCCTGTGTAAGTGGCTGCTTTGTATCAATGCTTGGCTGCAAGAGCTCTGCTTGTTCAAGAAAATGGGGCCTGAGTTAAGATGTGTTGGGTCTATTCTGGTGTCACATAGGTACATTTCTGCAGCCCTTTAATACTGGAGCAGAGCTCTCTTCAGAGCCAGTGCAAGAAAACCAAGGCAGCTCCTGAGAGAGACTTGGCCTCACTCACCTGCCCTGGTTGATGTTGACGTTGTTGACTTTGTCTGCCTGCATGGCTGTTTTTGTTAGTGTCTCAATCACATGGTCACTCTGAAGTACAACATCGCCCTGGGGAGGAACAGAGACAATGGTTTAGGATCATGGGGACAGGGGACAGGACTCTTNTCGCCCTGGGGAGGAACAGAGACGATGGCTTAGGATCATGGCTTTATGGTGGCAGTGTCCCAGAATGATTCTGCTGTAATTAACAGGGACAGAACTATCTCCATGGGTGAGCATGGAAAAGCCCTCCGCCAAGTGGCCCAGGCTTGGTGGTGATCTCTGGGGCCTCTGTGGGTCACACTGTACCTGTAGCAGTTTATTTCTTTACAAGGTGTCAGTAATGGGGACAGGGGACAGGACTCTAGGTGAACGAGTCACAGGAGAACCCCATCTGTGAGCACAAATAACTGAAGTGAAATGCTGCTTTGAGCTGGCACAAAGTCAGTCACAGATGGAGGCTGCTCACCCATAGGTGTGGTTTCCAACCCCCCCCTCCCCCAGTTGGATCTTCTGCTCTTCGTGCCTTTAAAACTTGCTCTAGAGGTGGTTGGAGAAGTGATGGCTGAGTCCCACTACCTTCTGTTTGTTGTCCTCACAGCGCACGTGCAGCACAAACAAGTTGTCACTCAGGCTGCTGACGGAGATGCCTGCAACAGAATGACCACTTGACACCCAACACAACACTGCTGGGAGGCTCACGTGTGGGTCAGAACCTCCCCCAGGAACACAGCAAGTGTTCTCACACCCAGAAACCTGACAGCTGAGAAGCTGTGCAGAAGCACTGCACTAATGTGGCAGCAGAGAGGCTGAAGAGGCTGCAAGGTGACAGACAATCAGCTTCTAACTGTGCTCTGAAAGCTGGAGAAGAAACTTTGTGATGCCTCTGTCCATCAGCAGGAGGAAGAATGCCTGTTTACAAACTCTCATGGTCTTAAAGTCTTTGGTCATGACCATAATTTTACTTTCTAGCACCCACTGGGGAGACACTTCACCCCAGCCCTGTCGGTGGCTGAGTGGTGGAATTACTGCGGTACTGAGGAGAGGGACAGTTGGAACAATGTGGTCACTGTTGTCTTCCCCCCAGTGCCAACACTGGGTAAAAAGGGCCAGAGCTGCTGTAGGAGCTTGGCTCCAGACAGTTCTCACTGCTTGCCCTGCAGCCAGGCTCAACCCCTACCCACTCACTGGTGTCCTGGTCACTGCAGACCCAGCCCTGGGCTGCTGCAGGTTCTCTCACTGCTCTGCTATCCAGCTGAGCCTCCTGCCCACGCACTGAGCCAGGGCTTGCTCATGTTTGCTAAGTGAAAAAAGTCCTCGCCCTGGAGCAGGGGGGTGGGAATGCCTTAAGGAGATGGATAAAACATACATCACTGCCATAATAGTGTCTTTATGAGAGTCACAGAGCCCCAAATTAGTGTTGCCCTTGGAAACTGCTGCAAAGGGTAACAGTTGTGAACGCAGTAGGTGCTGCATCAGGCTCATGGTGACACAAGTAGCACCAAAACTGGCTGGGAAGGGGAACTGTAGCCAGACTGAGGCTGTGCAGTGAGAGGTTTCAGACAACGCCAAGGGCTACACTGCACCACACTGGGCAGTTTTCTGTCTTGACCAAGTTCCCCTCTAAAAGTATCAAGTGTGTGTTAAATACTTAATGGGCTGAAAACTGCTGCATAGGCATCATGGCATGGTGCAACTCCCCTGCAGTGACAATGTGCAATTGGGAAATGACTTAGGAGGGGACTTACTGAGTAATTTTTGTGACATTTGATGGAGTTTGAAAGAGTTTTTCTAAAGTTAATATATTAGATTTAAAATGCTTGTAAGTAACAGATAACTCAATTCTTGTCCAGGACAGAGACAAATGGGTTATTTTATTACTGCTTAACTGTAGCCAAGGTGAAGTTGTGACTTCAGTGACCCCCTTTGTCACCATCCTTACCTGTCAGATTGGCGTAGTCGATCCGCTGTTTGATTTTGGATTCTTCAGCTATGACCACTGCGTTCTGGGTGAGCAGCAGCTGTCGTGCTCTTGCTTTGTATCCTTTCCGATCGTACTTGATCACAGGAACTGCATACTGAAACAAGTGTTAGCAGTGCTAAACATGCAGTTTGTTTAATTGCCAGCTACCTCCCCTCTAGCCTGGAGAGCTTGCGATGGGTAGGACCTTGGGAATGGAGACTCCCTATGAGTCTTATACTCTGTTCTGCCACAGACTTGTTGACCTGGAGGAGTTCTGGACAATAATGTGATGCCTATGGCTGGCTGGGCTTGAAAGATCCAGGTTTAGTTCCAGCCTGGGCAGGTTTCTCCTTTCCTCTCTGGCCATGCCAGCTGCAACCCTTTCAATCCTTAACTGCCATAATTAAACTTGCACAAATCTCCAAATCTGAGGCATTACAAGCTTAATATAATATAAAATTCCTGCTGTGTTCTCTATAGAAATCCAATCTTTGGATGTTCTGCTGAGTCACTCTAGAAGCTTGACAGACATATTACGACACACATCTCACCTTAATTGCTTCATTTTCTAAAGCCTGAAGGACTTTGGCATTTATCTCTTCATTACCTATATTAAAACCAAAGAGGTGGGGGTCGGAAAGAAATTTCTAGCAAGAAAAGAGCACATTAATCCCCACCTTCCTTCCTCTTGTTAAACTCTGCAGCGCCTACTCACCCAGTCGAGTGTTGATGAAGAGTCTGGGAACACTCTGAGGGTAATTGTCTTTTTTACCTTTAAAAATCTCGCTGGCAATTACTTTTTGTTCCAGCTGCAAGGACAAAAGATACATTCTTGTTTAGTATAAAATTTCTCCATCATTTACTTCTAGCCTTCTGAATCATACTAATTACCCAAACATTTTCAACAGCTGCTTGTACCTTTAGGGTAGAGAAGTTCCTTAGTTTTATTCCCCCTTTAATCTCAAAAGCATACATCATATTTCTGGTTTGAATTTATCTAGACACAGCATCTAGGCTCTGGATTTTGATAATGCCCATGTTTAAAGTCTCAGAATTCTCCCACTCCAGCAATTCCCTTCACCTCTCCTCTTTACCCTGGACAGTTTGTCCTCCTCTACCCCATATGGCTTTTTGCCATGTTTCAGGTTATTTTCTTCCTCCAAAGCCTTGCACCTACTCCTGGCATTTCTTCAGAGTAAGAACAAAACCCCTTTGCTTTATTTAGGGCAAACACATGTTATGGGTGCTGTTATGTGGTATAAAGTACCTGAGATGATCTACAGGTAAAACGAGGATAAAAGATACTACTTATGGTTTGCTGGGGCAAAGAAAGTGCTCTGCTGAGTTTCCACCTTCAGCTCAGTGTCCAGGCTGGTATTAATCCTTTGTCCTTAATCACAGGCTCAGCCACTAACTAATCTACAGCCTTTCATTACATGTGCTTAATACTTCACAGGCCTTCATATGCAGTGTGCTATACTGTGCAATAAAAGGAAGCTTAAAACAACATTACTATCATCTCCTAAGTTACATCTAACCTGTCCATGTGTACAGTTCCTATCATGTCCCTTTACTAAGCCTTTTTTTAATTATTAAAAAAATTCCCCTCCTACCTTTCCATGCCTAAAATGAACCAAATCTCAGCACCATTTTTATTCCTTTTAGCTCAAACAGCAGCTGTAACTGTTCACGGAAATTTTCTGTTTGGAAAATGACTGGTTTTGTGCCTGCAGAATTTGTAATCTCTACTTAGTACAAGCAGAGTAATGCAGCTGCTTACTTTTCTGTCTGCCATGGGAAGAATAACCGAGCCTTCCAGTATAGAAATTATATAGGGGCCTGGATATATAACACTGTTTAAATAGTATGTATTGAAATATGTACAGAATGGTTCTTTTCTGCATGTTCTAGTCATTTAGGGTTTTTTTTTTTCTCTAACCTAAAAAAATAAATCACAATGTTCTTGTGGAACTGTTGTTAACCAACTACCAAAGAATGCAGTGGCTCCAGAGTTCTTCCACCTCACTGCTGCTTCTGTGCCCTTGTCCCTTGCAGTAAATAATGCTGAGAACCCCCTCCTGTTCTCAGGAACACCAGCAGAGTTTGTGAAATAATGTAAAGTCATCTCATACCTGCTGCTTCCACTCTGGGCTGATTCTCTTGCAGTAGGTCCAGACCATATTCTGCATACAGAGCTGGCGAAGGAGCTGGGATGCCTGGAGAAGAAATCGCACAGTAAATGGCAACAGCTCAAAATTACTGAGAAACCACTTCAAACAGCAGAGACAGATGAGAAGCAACTGCAGAAAATGCATTGCTGAGTTAAAATACTCTTACATTACTGAGAGTCGCTTTTAAAATTCAATCACAGGAAGTTTAGTTTCCACCTTTCTAAGAGAGTTTGCCCTGCAGCATTTTCCACATGCTTTAGAACGGAGGATGAACACCACTGTACACTGCTGTGCCTGCCCTTGCACCTATAGCTGCAATCTCAGCAACCACAGAACTTTGGATAAGCTAACTGGGACCTCCTGCAGTATTTTGTTTTGTTCAGATACAAAACCAATTCTGCCAGATGCAGAATAATAATGGCAAAGGAGAAAGTTTCATTAATGTTCGTCACATTGCCATGGCAGCCAGTTTAACTGTCCAGAGGGACCTTGATTTCAGAAACAAGACAAGAAAATGTGTTGCAGTAGCACCACACTCTCAAAAACATTCAATACTATAGCTCTAATAATTTTACAGACATGCTAATTACACCCACGTGACAATATTTTGATTCATTCTACTGGTAGAGATGCTCATGGAACTTGAGCAAGAACCTGGTTCATTCTCTGAGAGCAAGAGGGTCCCCTCAGGCCTTTGGTGGTCTCCTCTGTCCCATGTGTCCCTCCCTGACCCCGCTGCAGCTGCCCTTACCTCGCAGAGGGACGGTGGGGGAGTTGGCCATGATTTGTCCAAGACATTTTTTGGTAAATTCCGCTTGAGGTTCATCAGGAAGGAGAAGCGGATGTAATCGAGGAAATACTCGTTCTCGGGGCAGCGAGGATGGTTCCGGTAAATGAAACCTTTAATGAACCTGAGGAAGAAGAAAATCTTATTATAAAATGAGAAAAGTGATCAAAATTAGTGAGACTTAGAGGTCTCTTGTGGTTAAGAAATAAAAACCCATTTGGTGGCTTGGGTTATTCTTTACGCACCTTCTGATGGTCTCTACTGCCCACTTCTTCTTGGCAGCTTTTCGGCGTCCCAGGGTTCCTCGCCACCAGGACTGGATTGCTATTGCTACAAAATAATTAATACAAATGTTTATGCACTGAGCTCCTTCATACCAATATTGCCTCTGTACCAAACCAGCATCAAGAGTGCTCTGCAGTTTCTTTTCTCTCTTTTTCTCTCATACCTGAGTGTTTCATGTGCAGGAATTTCTTTCGACGATAGAAACCTCTCCACGTGGCCTGCATTTTTGTTGCTGAAATTGCAAGAAAAAACCCAACAATCTGAAATTGTGGCCAAGCAAAGACTCAACTTTTTCAACAAAAATCCCTCCCTGAACAAAGAACAAAAAAAAATAATCAGAAGACAGAGAGCAAAAGTGGCCATGAAGGTCCTGCAGCATGTGTGACTCACCCAGACTCTGCTTCCTCACTTCCAGGGCATCTTCCGTTGCAAACAATGTCTTGGGAAAGCGGATAAAAATCTTTGTTCTAGAAATAGAAATGCAGAATTATGTTTAACAGGGCAAAGAAGTTTGCTTCCTGCCCTTGGCATCCCCTATGGGATCGCTGATCTCTTCCTCACCCGTCAGACAGAAAAGCCTTATTTAAAAGCAATGACAGGGGAGTCCAATGATTCATAATCTCAAATGAAGAAAACAGGAGAACTAACCGTCCCATTTTGTACTCTTCCTGTTTGTAGCCAAGGTGCTTCACCAGCACAGCCACCCCATCGTGGGGCCGGCCGTCCCACGTGGGCCACGTTTCTGGACAAAGTGATTTGTACCTGTAAATTGACAGCAAAGAAATCTTAGGGAGAGACATCCCGTCCATCCAGGGCAATGGGAAGGGAGAGAGGCCTTGCTTATCTCAAAAAAATAAATCTTCCAGGTGTGAGGGCTGCCTCTCTGCTGTTCAGAGCAGCTCCTCAGCATCTGTGAGACCGAGAACACAGGCAGGGAGCAGCATGGGGAGAGAAGTCCAAGGCAATCCTACCTCTGCAGGAAAACTTCATATTTTCTTCGATATGCAAACCCAGCTCTGCGCACTCGGAGGTTCTCCATCAACCCCAGGTATTTCACTTGATGTCGGACTAGAACTTCATCAAATCGATCTTGAGAGAGCAGGAAAACAGGGCAACATGATTAATGTGTGGCTGTCCCTTCCTCTGGAGCAGAGGAACTGCTTATATCTGGTTCCTGGTTATATCTGACAGTTCTCTTTAACCTCTAACCCATCCTCACGGTGCAAGTCCCAACACAACTTACTCTGTGTCTCCTCTCTTTCCCCCACTCCCCTTTTAATACACATTTATATTTAGTTCCAAAAAGAAATTCTCCTTTAGGATGTCCTATGCATACAGGAGGAAGAAATGAGGGAGAATACAGGTCATTAAAAGGAAGTGATGTAGTTTAATAATTCTTCACTTTAAATGTGACCCTACTCCACCCCAGAGCAGTGCTCCCATTCAGATTCCTGGCTGCTGGTACTGCCACCACCTCCCTACAAGAAGCTCTGGCACAGACCCAAAATGAAAAAAAACTTGTACGACTTCTGCATTTGAGCTCCTTTCCGTGCCAAACTGACTGGGATCTACTGGTCTCTATATAGCTGCTGCAGGAAAAAAGAGGAAGTCACCAGGGTCATACCAGCCTGTTTAGCATCGTTAGGTTTGATGCACCGAATGTAGGAGGGTTCTTTGGACATCAGAATTTCCATGAGTTTGGAGAGGCTGTTTTTAAACTGAGTTGCTGCCTAGGAGGAAAGAAAGAGAACCATGAAATGATGACTTACGGCTCGTACGTGTGACTGCAGGACAAACCTCAGTCTCCCAGCTCTTGGTTTGTATCCAGATTGCCATGTCAGACAGGACATGGCTTTTAAAAAGAGGAGACAGTCCCACCCAGCCCTGCTGTTCTTACCGTTTCAGGTCTCTTTTTGTCTGTCAGCTCTGTCCTGTCAAAACACTGATTTATGATGGGATTCTCAGAGTTGCACATGGTCTGCAGAGAGAGATGTTTTCAGAGATAAGGTACAGAATAATCTTCAGAGAAGTAGCAAAGAAACATGGGTCAAAACTTTGTTTGAGGGTTTTAGTTTTGCTTTTTAATAATAAAATGAACTTTAGGCACCTCAGTTTGTCTTTGCACAGTGAAGCCCTATGGACACACATTCTCCAGGCTGGAGTCTAGAAGAATCTTTTCCCTCAGGTGCCACCCCATTTTAAACCTGACTCCTCGTTCTGCTGAGTATTGGAAATGTCCTCTATCCACACTCACCTCCTTCAGGTTCCGAAAGAGAAGGTCATTGTTTTTATCTAGAAAACCTGGAAGAAAAAGAAACCACTCAGGCTGCCACCCCTGTTCCACAGAAACTTCACAAGGCAGGAGTGTGAGATGGGAAATTAACCTAGTTCATCAAATGATGTGTGGATGTATTCTATGCCCTGATTTTTCTTTACTATGCAGTGAAACTGTTTGAATTCAAAGGGCAGAGGACAGGGAGGAGACAAGAGTGAGAGACAGTGGGGATGATGCACACACTGACCTGCAACACTGTAGGTGACCTCCCCAGCATAGTGCAAAAGCCGAAACTCCTCCCGCCCCAGGGACTTGCGAGTCTTCTGGTCAGCAAGCTTGTGCCTGGTGAGAAAGCAAAGAAGCTTTGTGAGAAACAAACGTTTGCTTCATGGGGGGGGATTCACTTCCAAAGGCACCATGGCATTTGATCCCAGAGTGGGACTATGTGAAAAGGGGGTGGGAGAAGTAAATCTGACTTTTCAAGATCAGAAGTAAATGAAGTTTTATCAACCAGCAAATAATAAAAACAGTATAAAATGTGTCTGTGTTCATTTCAAATGGATGAACTTTCAGCTTCCTGGCGAGGTTGCTGAGTGGTTCTGTGTGCACATGAAATTAGAGCAGAGGCAGCAGGCAAGAGGGCAGTGAGGGTGCTAGCAGCAGGCTGGTTTACTCAGGGGAATGCTGCACAGATCCTGATCTGAGCATAAGAACATTCAGTAAGGATAAAAAGACATTTGGAGCTCCAAAACTGAAGTAAACAATCTGAAAGGTGAAACAAGGAATTCACACCCCCTGAACTGGAGCGGGGCAGTATGGAGGGGTTACCAAAGTCAAAGGAGGGTATCAGTACGATCTGGGAAGCAGATGGGCACAGAGGTGAGCTAGGGCAATATAAACCTTTCAATTTCAAAAGCACTAACACTGCTTAAATCATTCTAATGCATAAACACATCTCTGAACACTTTTTACCAGTAATTCTGCTCCATATTTGAGTTATTCCTAGGCCTGGCCCGAGTCACCAATGCTGGAGATGATCTGGCCCAATACTCCAAAGGGAGAGTTTGTTGCACCTGAAGTACTGGGCCAGATCTTGGAAGAGCCAAGAAGCTGCAAGCCTTGGACAGAGTAGCAGTAGGATGCAGAAGAGATCGGTGGCAAGTGAGTAACAAGAGTCTTGTTGCTCCTGTTGTATTCTGAAGAATTCTGAGAAACTCAAGGCATTTAGAGGTGACAGCTTCCTCTGCATTAACTCACAGTCTAATCTCTTTGCAAAAGAAAACACTCATCATCTTTTCTGTGGCACCCAGCGTACCTAGGATGCTACTGCCACACACACAATGAGTTATAATGTTAACTAGGAGTAATTAAAAGATGTGGGCTCTGTCACACACTTGGATCCTACCACTGTAACCGCCCTCAGCTATGTGAACACTCACGTGAGAAAATGAGGGTGGTTCTTCACAGTTTCCTCCAGTTTCTCCAAGAATGTTGTATCTGTGGCATCCCCAGGTCTCAGACACTCTTCGTCCTACCAACACACATGTTGCAGTACTCATTCTGTGCTTGTCAGCACACAGGCCAGCTCTAACTCCCTCCCACTGCCCCAGCTTGACTCTTTGGCCTTTGAGCAGGCAGGCCAGCTCCTAGTTCAACAAATAAAAAATTGTTGAGCTTAAAAGGAAAACATTTAAAACATTCCAGACTGCCTGGAAGGAGAAGCTTGGAAGCTTCTTTCCCAAGAGCAGAGGGAGGTGATACAATGTGACTTTTAATGGTGTCACTGTTCTGTATATCACTGCTCTCACCACCTGCTCAAACAGTCCCAACATAAACTGTTTTTTTTCTGTGATCTTCCCTTTGTCTTCCACTACACTGGCCCAAATTTATCATTTAAAAAGGTGTCGTCAACTCACCAGAATAGAGATGATGCCTTTGAATTTCTCTTCCACCAAATCACAAATTATTTTGTTATTGAAATACTGAACTGGTTCCCACTACAAAGACAAGAAATCACACTTGGGTGAAAGCAATTCTAGACTAGAAAAAAAAAAACATGAAAATTTCAGAACATTTCAGACAGCATCTTATTTAAATAATCTTCCTGTCAAATTTGAAACAAAGCTTTTTCACTCATCGAGTTTGTTTTCCTTACATTCCCTTTAAAAAGCATTTCTTTAAAATAAGAGTAAAAGATTGGAATGGCATTACTCACTGCTAGCTGTAGCACACAGTTACCAAAGTGTTTTGAAAAGAAAGGAAAAAGGCAAGTTCTTTAATTTATTTACTTTGCAGACCATCATTAGCAGCTCCTTTTCCAATCATCTGTCCTCTGGCCTGCAGGAGGAGCTACAAAGGAGACCGTGGAAGTGATATTGGTGCTTACCGCTATGCCTTCTGACTCATATTCCTCTTGCTCTGACTTTAATGTGAGTTCTATGAAGAGCTGCTGCAATTTTTCATTACAATAATTAATACAAAATTGCTCAAAGCTGAAAAAAAAAATCAAAAACAGAAAAATAATCACTAATGCTGTACCACAAGTAAAAGAAGCTCTAATCAGTGGGCAGCAGCATGAATGTGTCTCTGTGTAAATCAAGAGACATAGAAGAGATTTAGTGAAATGTTTATTTACTGAATGTATAAATTTAGTAAGTTTAGTGATTCTCACAAGAGTTCCAGCAGGAGGGAAAAATGGACACAAAGGGTGGAACACAGAGGAACACAAAACTTTTAAGAAGGGCCCAATAATAACGCAAATGTGGGAGTCTTGGTTCATTGCTATCTGCCAGTCAGGTTCCAGACTCAGACATCGTCCCACATTCTGTTTTATAGCTGTTTTTTCCCCTTCACACCACTGTGGAAAGATGCCAGAACAACAGCCACCACTGTCCCAGAGAGCTGGACAAAGGCACAGCTCAAGCTATCACATGAATGTGCCCCAAAAAGGCAACAGTCTCTTTAAAACACCAGGAACATAAAGAGCTGTGAATGCTAAATACTAGCTGGATGCCCAAGTGTTAGAAGCCCTGTGATTATCAGTTATTCAACTGATTTCCTGAAGCTCAAGGTCATCTCTTTCTCTCTTACTAAGAGAGCCAGAGGTGGAATAATGTCTTATTTCACAATGGAGAAAAAACACTATTATGAATGAAGTCACGCAGAGTTTAATCAAAACTCAAAGACACTGACTGAAACAAACCTATTGTGCTGGAAAACCTCAAATCCATAGATATCAAGCAATCCTAGAACTGTTGTGCTTCTCCAGCCTGGAAACTCTCCTTCCTGCAATAGGGCAAAAAATAAATGCTGGTATGAACACACAGCTATGATCCATCACGGATCTCACCCATTTATTTACATCATTTACTCTTCTTAATGGAAAGCAAATTAATTTAGAAATCACTGTACAGCAGAGTTTACCATTTCTCTGCTCTGCAGCTGAAAGATTTGAAACTTCCTATCACGCTTGGTTGGGTATCAACAAACGAAAGGTTCGTTTACCTTGTAAGCAAGAGACTTGTTAACCTTGTTCACCAGCCAGGAGAAAGTACGTCCGTATATTGCCTTAGCAAGCGCATCCCTTGCGTAGGCTGCCTGCTCCAGGTTCAGGGGACTGATCAGCTGTGTGCAGAAGGAGAAAAATGCCATTCCACGGCCATTCTGCTGAGGGATTAAGTTTCCCTAGTTCATTGTTAACAAACAACCACCCAACTGCATCCTGTCTGGGCTCAGCTCCCATTGCTGTCTCCCAGCAGTACAGGCTGCAAGTCACCATCAGGTTGTGGGACTCCTGCACTGACAATCTCCTTCAACAGGTGAGAAGTGAACTCTTTAGTTCTGGTAAGAGTATCGCTAGCTTGATTTAATTCCACGTGCCTCCTGGATCCCCAGTTCATGTTCTTACCTCTTCCCCTTTTGCTATGATCTTCTTGTGGATCAATGCATCTCGAAGAACAGAGCCTTCCACTGCTAGAAGCTGCAAAGGAGTAGAATTTTGTTAATACATGAAGCAGGATGTTCAATTTATCAGCAAGTTTTAAAAGACCAGAAAGGCTGGTCCTCAAAAACCTAGTCCAGTGAAACAACCCTTTATTTCCCACTCACACTGCAAGACTTCTTGCAACGTCAATCCCTCCCTCTCCTCCCACACACCACCCCCTTTCTGGCAGTGATATGATCGAACAAGTAAATTGGCTTGATTGTTCTGGCACAAAGAACTTGACTAAGCAAAGCCACAAGGCTTCTTCTTTCCTTAAAACCCTTCTCCAGAGTAGGTCTATGCCTACCCCACTGCCTGAAGGTGAAAACCTCCAGTCAGTGGTGGATTAAGTGGTAAATAGAGAGGTCAGTTAAAGGGTTGTTGATGTTAATATCTGCATTTTATTTAGGTCAAATAACAGCAAATCTATTAAAACTTCTAAATCATATTCTAAAATCATACGATGGTATCAAATCCAAAATAAGGAAGCTCTCTAACTTTAATGTAATATATCTCTAACTGGTGCTACTCACCCTCGCTAGGTATTTAATCTGATTCTCTGTCGTGACCTGAGCATTTCCCTGCTCATCAGCAGCAAACTGCACGTTCCCCAGATGCAGAACACTAGCCACAATGCTCAGCAGATCCTAGGATGGAAGCCAGAGGCAAAAACCAGGACGATGAAACAAATGCACAATGGGAAAAGGCAGTGAGATTTCTGTGTTAATTAACATTTTATGAGAACGTTCCGTTGGTTTTTTTCAGGACTGGTGCAGAGAACACATTCGTTCTGAAGGCTGCCTTTGGTCAGAAATAACCAATCAAAGCAGAAAAATTCCTTAAGAGGGGGAAAATCAGCTGTGCTATTAAACATGTCTTACCTCCACCTCGCTGTCATTGAAGCCTATAATGGACAGGGCTCTTCGCACAATCTTCCAATCATTTTTATCATTTATGGAACTGACCCTTGCACAGTGACCCTAAAAAAGACACAGTTGGTACAAATAAGTAAATAATTGTCAAAGATACATTAACTCTCAATGCACTTCTGCCATGTTTCTTTTCATAGCAGACATCGCAGTGTTATTTTTTAAGTGAGGGAAGGAAATGATAAAGTCAACTAAGAATATATTGGTTCTACAATATAACAACATTATAAGAATTACCAGTTACTGCACACCTTTACTAAATAGTGATACTGTTGTGGGCTCTTCTCGAGGCCCAGCCTTCGCAGTAAGTCCTCCTCCCCTCCTTCTAGCAGCTGGTAGAAAATGTGGAAGTTCCTCTCTCCATGATTCTGGTGCACAACTCGGGATTTCTCCAGGAGGTAGTTCAAGATGTGGCCCCCGACAGGAGCCCCCTAAGTCAAACCAGAGACATTGAAATAGTTCATCAACATAAGAGGAAAACACTTCTGCTTCTTGGTGGTCTGTTCAAAGACAAATAGGGCACCAAATGATAGACTACAAAGAGACAGAAAATTATCTGTCGTTTCGTGTCACAATCTCAGCTAAACTTGAGCGGCAATTTGAGTTTTGAAGTGTCTGCAAAATGAGCTGTGAGTGACAACAACACACAGACCATGGCTACAGCACATCCTGAATGGGACCTTGACTTGTGTAAAATTTCTTCTCAGAAGGAATTCAACACAAAGGAAAAGCAACAGAACTGTGAGTGTGGAGGGATCACACACTGAGACACTTAACGACTGCAGTATACTGAACTGCTCAGTTCTTGCACTGTGTTTCTCTTCAGAGTGTGGGCAATTTGGATCAGAATCGAAACAAACACCATGCAGAGTTACACGGGACAAATATTATCTGGGTTATGTGGGCTTACTTTGGGAGTGTCCATTTGCATGGTGCACATATACCCTGAATTAAGAGGATTTCATCTCACTGCCTCCTTATATAGAGAAATGAGGGAAGAAAAAAAGGGAACTGTGTTCTATAAAACCCTCTAGAACCAAACCTTGATACCACAGACTTGGCTTACACCGTTGTCAAGGGAATGCAAAACAATTGCTCCACACACACATCAGTACAAAAAAGCACAGGCAACAGAAACCTGCTATGGCTGGGACCAGTTTTGAAGTATAAGAGAGATTTTAAGTTACCCTGTAATCAAACTGCACATCCATGTATTTCCCAAATCGGCTGGAGTTGTCATTCCGAAGGGTTTTTGCATTTCCAAAGGCCTGAAATGAAAACAATCAAAGAAACTAAAATAAAGACCAAATAAGATTATTTATAAACACTTTGGTGAAGCTGCCAGTTGTTTATTTACAGCCATTAAAGCCTAGGCTTGTCCTTTTTGCAAGGGAAACCAGAAGGAAACAGATTGCTACCCAAATTCTAATGCTGATCTTTATACCCAGCGCAGGCATTACAGATGGAGCACGCCTCTGAAAACAATTTCACCCCCCCCAGCAAGTTTATTTTAATGCCAGTTCATGCTGACAACATACGTCACGTCTGCCAGTCTCTTCAAAGCTCCCTCTTCCATCACAGCTCTTTGCTTACAGACACTCACAGCAGGCACTGTCCCAGTCCCCTCTCTCATGGGGAGCACACCTTTCCCGTGTGGAAATGCCAAAGGGAACTACAAAGACAGCTCAGGACTGGACACTAGAGGACACCACAGCACTAGAAAAGGCACCCAACAAGTGCACTTATCACAGGGCAACGCTGTGGACATGTCCACTACGGGCTTTGGGGACTCGTGCAGTGCACCAGGGCTCTTCCCACGCCAAATGCCTCTCCCAGCCACTCCAGGATGGCTCCTGGTGGACTGCAAAGGGCCAAGTGAGTTCCGCAGCAGACGGCCACTCCTCTGGCTTGGAAGCAGAGTGGGATTCCCCTGTGTGCCGTGCAAACCATCTGCCCACACACCATGAACCGGCGTTCCCAGCACACACTATTGGCTCTGCACAACCAGCTCAGCCGTGCCCAGCGGGGTCCAGCTGCCCCCACCCCCTCAGCTGGAAAATGTGAGTGCTGCTGGTATGACTCAACGTCAAGTTTCCGTGCTGCAGGCTCTCCAGTTACCTCCAGGACGGGATTGGATTGTAACAGGCGATCCTTCACGGTCTCGACCTGCTGGCTGGCCGGGCAGGTCACGGCGTAGTACTGCAGGATCTTCTTGGTGGCTTCTGTTTTGCCAGCCCCGCTCTCCCCGGAGATCAGGATGCACTGATCCTTCCTCTCTGTGCGCAGGGAGCGATACGAATTGTCTGCAATGGCATAGCTGAGGGACAAGGACAACCAGGCATTAGTTTGTGAAGGGCAGAGCCTCCTTGGCTAAGACAATCCCACAGCGCAAGCTCCTAGCAGGGACACCTCAAACAGAAGCCTGTGTAAAAGGATATTGCTTCTGATTGCTGACATCTCTATAGACATCTTAATCACTGAGCCAAGTTTCTGCAGGGTGATAGCACAAATCTACCCAGGTTTCCTTCAAAACCTGTTCTTCTGTCTCCGTCTGACAAGAAGAGTTTCTGTAGCAGACTCAATGGTGCAGATAAACCAACTTTTCTAAACATACATGATCTCTCAGCATTGGTCCTGCAGGACAAAAGAGCTTTACATTCAGGAAACGTCTTGTTTTCCATCGCTCTTTATCCCAGCTTATCTTTTAAGTGACAACACACTCGGAAGGTCACAACTGCACTTTGCTATCTGGGTGGCTCCTGAATAGTCCAACCTCTCGCAGCTTCTCTCGGGCTGTAGGAAGAACTGGATAAGCCAGCACAGAGCAATAAGCATCCTGCAGGCTGCACAAGCCACCATAGGGCAATGCTACCCAAAACACCAGACGTGCCTGTGTCCAGCCAGGGTTCAATACTGTTGCTGGCCCTGGAGCCCTGCTTCCTCCTTTGCTGCTTTTTCTCTCTCTTGTCTTTTCCTCCCTGCAATAGTCCAGACAGGATCACACACCAAGAACCACACACCAGAGAGCAGGAGGATGGGTCCTGCTTACAGAGGGAGCGGGGAGAAGAACCACCAGATGAAATGGAAGAAGGTAAGAGAAAAGAGGAGCAGTAGCCCTTCAAAATGCACTCCTGTAAGATCTCCACAACAATATTTTCAGCTGTCTTCCATGTGGTGATCAAGCAGATGTCCTGTCTTCATACACCTGACAACCTTTTAGTAGCTCTGCTTGTCTTTCTTTTTTAAACTCTCACACTGTGAAGTTAATTAGAAATAATCACACCAAAATAACAGCCATGGCCTTCTCAAATCTATTAATACTTGGTGCTAAGGCAACACCAATGAGCTACCTAGCAACACAACTGCACCCTTACCCCTCTAAAGTCATCAAGTCCTTCCCTTCCCATCCAAATTCCGCCTCTGGAGTATTTTGAAAACAGCTGAATAAATGTAAATTTAATTTAAATGTTAAGAACTGCCTTTAGACTGTATGGGTGGTTTTATAGTACTGCAAGGTCAAGCAGAAATGCAGCAGCCATGCACACCACATACAGAACCACTGCACTTAAAGATGTTTATGGTCCCATTTGTAGTCACCATCTCTGCACCCCCTGGCAGGCTATAAATAGGACAGGATGTGACAGATCACTCTGGGAAGTATGTGGTGTTTCCAGCCCATAGGGATAAACTTCTGTCCCTTGAATGACTACGTGTGACACAATTCCCAGGGAACCCAGCACTCAGGCCCAGCCTTACACTATTTTGACATTGAAACACCAATATTGAGGTATTTTGGCTGTCTGGAATCAGTTTAGAGTATGGGAAAGAGGAAAAAAGACACCTGAAATACTGCAAAAGAAGAAGCAGAAAGTACTACACTCACTACAAAGCATTTCAGTGCTCCTCGGAATATTTTAAAATGCATAAATAATGTAATGGTTTTTAAAGGAATGATAAAAACATTCAAAATTTAAAATATATTTTAAAAAACACTGTTTTCCCAGCTGGAGCAGCACTGGTACCTGGTACCACAGCTCAAGGGTTTGCTTATAAAAGCTGCAGATGTTACAGTTTCTTGCAGGACCAGTTAAAACACCAAAGAGAACAGCCTAAGAAATAATCAGCTGCTGTGTGAGTTTTTTTGGTAGCACATACAGGAATTAAATCACATCTGCACACAGGCACGATGCATTGACACATCCAGATCAAGGGGAGAACACAGATGGTTTGAATGCAGAGGTTTTTCACGTTTAATCACTCCCCATGTAGGTCCACATAAAAAGCCTGAAACGCTATAAAAATCACATTTTTATCATAACAAATCCAACTTCAAGTGTTCAGACTTTCCCAAGTAATGGTGTTTCTCTCCTTCTGCTCTTGCAGTGCATTCTGGTTTGCTCACTCTCCTGGGCTATGTGCCAGTAATAAGAAACAATCCAAATAGTTCGCTCAAAAATAATATCATTTACTCTTCCACGACCTCTTTAAAAAAAAAAAAAGCCATCAGAAAAAAAAAAAAAGCACACCAAGAGGTGCTCAGAATTTGGCCCTCAGTCCTGAAAGAAAACATTTTGGAGCCAAATATCCTCAGCTCTAGGTCACCTTCCTCTTTCAGGCTGATAAAAAAAATTCAAACGCTTTCAAAAATAACTTTAAACCTCAAACTTCTTTTTTTTTTTTTAAATGGGAAATTGGGAATGCTCCCCAGGCCAGACCATGTAAATAAATACATTCCTTGTTCCAACAGGCTGACGGTATCTTAGCAACTAGGGAAATACCAGATAAATATTGGTCAGGCAGTAATAGCAGAGGTAGGAAAGAAACCACCACTTGTACAGACACACTCTTTCCCCTAGTTAGCCCTGTGCTGAGCGAGCGATGTAGCAGCAGGGGAAATTCACAGACCCCAAGTAACCCTGGAACAATGAACTCCTGTCCTGCCAGGGCTGGGTAAGCAGTGTTGTTCCTCCAGCCAGGAAGGAACCAACTCCCTTTCCAAATACTGCTCTTGCAAAGGCAACTCATCCTCTTTGGAGAGAGGAACAGGAATAGAAAGAGCCGTACACCACACCCTCCGAGGGATCCTTTCTATCCCTATGGTTTCTAGTGGTGCATCTGGGACAAGCAGAAGTCCTGCTTGCTTGTTTTCCCAGGTCATTATCACACACGCCTGCGTGGGAATGGCACAAACTGCACTGTGTACCCACAGGCCACTCACAGGTGAGGAGAAACTTCATAGAAGCTGACACCACGATATCGCTCCATGTTCTGTTTACTGTAGATCTCCAGTTCCTTGTATGGATTCACAGACACCAGAACGGAGCCAATGTATGTCTGAAAAAGAGAAGGGAAAGCAGAGAGGTTACAGAAGGTCCAGCAGTGGATTCTCTGAGAGCCCACACTGCTCTATGTTGTTGACATTCCCCAGCACTGGGGATGCTGCTGAGGGCTTCCAAAGAGACCAAGGGTGCTGAATAAGTGACGTTAAGAGAATGACATTGCAGGAGTTACACTAGACATGTCATCCTTGCTGGATAAACTGCACTTTCAAAGTGTTTTAGAGCTTCTAACAAGCAAGAACACTGGATTATTTCTGATATACCATTTAGGATCAGTCCATGATCTGTGGTTCTGTAATCAAGTCCAAGGCTGGGACTGCTGAAAGCCCAACACAGAGTGAATTAATAAAATGGAAGAACGTGCTGTGAGTTGGATTTTCAGTGCTGGCAAGATCTGTAAATGCCACCAGACCTCAACTGGAGCACTGCAATGAGTCCCTGCATCTGTTGACATGACAGTATCCCACACTAGTTCTGACACAAGCCACCACAGTCTGTTAAAGTTGACAGCACCAAATCCAACCGCAGAGCAACGCTATGGTACATCTTCTGCAGCCAACACCCAAATTGAGGTCACTGATGAACACGCTGGCATCTGTCACTCTGCTACTCACATAGATCAGGTTCTCCTTGAAGCGCTTACGCAGGTTTTCAATGAACGCTGCCTCGCTGGTGAAGTTCTCCAGCAGGACAAAGTCCTGCACGCCCACGCGGTCGCGGGCCGTCAGAGCACTCTCCATGGTCAGCCGAATGCCGTTAGTCCCCGCTCCCTGCAACCGAGAGCAGAGGAAGGTTGGGATATCTGTGGTTTTGTACACAGCTCACTGAATCCACAAGAACAATTAACTGCAATTACCCAGGACCACCTATAAACAGGAGAGGGTGTCAGAATAACCCCACTGCTGTTGCAAACAGCAGTCAATGCCTGCTAACACTTTCTCAAATTGCTTCATAGAAGACAAGCCAGCATTAGGGAAAAGTTATTGCTGCATTTCCAATCACTTTAAAGGAATCAATTAATCAAACATGCATTTCATAAAGAGAATAAAACTAGAATTTCCTTTCTCAGGACTCCTTCAGAAGGAGTGAGACTGAAATGCATTCTCTCTACTTTTCTCTCTCATTTCATAACGGGAAGTCGTTTCGAGGTACGGAATCTTTTATGACTAATGATGATTCATCTCATGAGCAAACAGCTTCACATTGCTGACCAATTTAAAAGCTTTAGCAAGATACCAAATGGGAAAATTCAGAACTAATGAGAAACGGGCACTTCTGCATCCCATGGCACTGAATTTACTGTGACACTAACATCTATCCCACACGTCATCAACTCCTATTCCCTCTTTTAAAGGTTACATTTTCAGCGTGATGTGGTTCAGACACGACCATCTTTGGAAAACACAGGTCTGCTGACTGCTTACTTCACTCAACCTCATGTACTAAAACAGGGAGAGGAAATCTGCAAGTGACTCAGTCACTGCTTGCAGGGGAAATTTCTACTAAAGGCAATTAGAAGCAACAGACAGACAATGCACGAGGCACGGAAGACGAGAGAGACACTGCAGAAATCAGAGACAGGAGATGCTAATCAGTTTGCCACACATCTGCCTGCATTTCCTTATCATATTCTTCAATCCTTCTTACTTTGCAAAGTCCTCACAGCAAGCACCCATCCCCTAAATCATCTCCCAAAAGCATTAATGCATTTCACAGAATCTGTTGTTCTATTCTGGGATGTTGCCAACACTGGCACAAACACCACTGGAATGTGTTCCTCCACGGGGTCACTAGCAGCAACACCCAGGCACCCCAAAACCCTGCACAATGATGTAGATGATTTTTGCTGACTCACGTTGCCAAGTTGTTCCTTTCTGTTCCTTCTCAAGATATAATAGTGGTCAGAGCACGGGGACTGATGGCATGCAGGGGAAAAAAACAAACAAAAACAAACAACCTTGGTCAGAAGAAAATTTAGCTTAAGTTTTGTTCAGTAGTAAAAAAGACAAGACCCACAGCAGTATACATTTGGGCCCAAAGGGGTGCAAATTCCCTCAATCTGCAGTTGTTTAAACTTACCAATCACTTATAAATGCAGTTTTGCCTATTTCTGCAAGTTAGAGTTGGCCTCCTTCCCAAAAGCCCAGTGCCTGGGCACAAGTGACTGCACGAAGCTAGGAGCTTTCAGAAAGAAAAATCAGTACCTACAACTTGCTACGAGGGAATCTCGAATCCAGATCCACTCTAATGGCTCAAACACCACAAAGAAGCATCATTTTGCTTTGCCTTTTTATGTTTCCCAATTAGTCTCATGGTCTGGAAGGCCTAATTTCTAAGCTTGGAAAGATCCAGTTTGGGAGGAATTCTGCAGATAGTTGTAAGTAATCTTTTTTAAAATGCCCAAAACTTTTCAAGCTGGCTCCTCTACACATTCAGTAAAATGCTTTGCCGACTTCTTCTACCCTCTGTGCCAAGGTGAAGAGGAAAGGGATAAGCCCTGGAGAAAAGATAAAGGACAACACCGGCAAAAGAAATAGAGATAAATCACATACAAATAAACTCTGCCTAGAAATTTGAATGTTTCTATCAGAGCAGTGCAATCCTGGAGCAGCTTTTGGACAAGGTAATGGGAACAAAGGCAAAACCAGAAGAAAATAACTAGTTTTCAAGTGGGTAAGTTAATGAATACAGTTTTAAAACACAGCTCAAAATGACTGAGAAGAAAACTTCCACTCTCACACAGTTAATCCCAGTTTATATAATCCTGAAGACTTTCACAGAACACGCCACTTCGCCGTTTCAGCAGCTCTTTCATCAGCCACTCCCTCCAGCTCAGGACAGACTGATCCCAGCTGTACACATCCAGCCCAAGGAAGGAGCAATCTATCCTACTTACACCACCGAAAATTGCACTTCAGCTGCCTCCTCTGGGAGAGGCATTTAAGGCTGTGCAGCTTTCGGTTTCCTCCACACTTTTCTCTTATTCAACTGCAACCTCTCTCCGTCAAAAAGAAACATCTGAAGTTTTCAGTCAGTTTTCAAAAAAATAGCTAAATACAACTTTTCAGCAATAATTAAATGTGACCAGGTTCCCTATTCCCCAGAATGTAAACTTGAATCACTGTGTTGTACCCTCCCAAGCCTAAATTCAATGATAACATAAACATCGGTCACAAACCACAGCAGAGCAGTGTGTGCTTCTCTGTGCCAGTTATTGCTTATGGCCAAATCTATCATCAACTGAAAATGTCAACATTAACTATTCCACTGCCAGCAACGTCAACAGATGCAATGCAGAAGGAGGTGAAAATCAATCCTTTTTGCAAAATGGAAATAGAACAGTAACGCAGAAAGAGGAAAGTGGGGAAAGAAGACACTGTTCAGAAAAAAATAATCCCTATGATGACTTTATGCTCCTACTGAATGAGGAGTGGGACAGGAAGGCACTGAATCAATTAAAATAATCAAAATGTTAGTTATTTTACGTTAGCAGGCAGACATCAAATCTGATGGCTGTAAATTAACACTAGAAAACCCAGTTGGGGGGGGTAAATATGTTACAGTGGAGCTAATTATGTTACAGTGGGGCTAATTAACCATCAGAGCAGCTTGCCTATGGACAGGGCTGGCTCCCTCGGTGCCTCTGCAGTGGTTGGATTTCTCTCTGCCCTGTAATCTCAGTTACAACATCCTTTGCCCTGTCCTGTGCAAGAGATCAGCTTGGGCAACTCTGCAAGCCTTGCAGCAGGGAGTACGTATTCCAGATAATTAGGAGAATATAGGCTGTGAGGGTCTGATTAGACCCTTCCTTGGGAAAATCAGCTTTCCTTGAAGCTGCTGGGAGCGTGCAGTGGCAGATGAGCTGTTCTGGCAGTGAGAACATGGGCGAGAGGACCATCCTACCTGCCCTTTGGCTTGCACTGCCTCTAGTACTTGTGCAATAAAACAGACTGGAAATCTGACACGGATTAAAACTAACTCAGATTTATTATTTTGATCCAGGTAATTTCCCCACACTGGTTCCACACATAATCACAATGGCCAACAAGTGGCTCAAGGTTGGGAACCAACGCAGAGATGGGCAGGAGCAAGTATCCCAGCAGCAGGGCCAGCTCCTGCTGTTCTCAAGTGCTTGTGGAACCACCACCTAAGAGGCACATTAGGTGCAGACTAAGGGCTCACCACCACTGAACACATCCCCTCCTCCAGACTTTGCCCCCTGACATGTGTTAACACAAGCAATTACCTGTCTCTAAGGTGAATCCATGCAGCTCACCAAGCCAGCAAAAGGAAGACCAGGGAACAAGAGCTGGTAGTTTTCTGTCAACATAGTGAGTGGAATCACCTTCCCATGGGATCAAGGTGAGTGTCAGACCCAGGGCAAGTAGGGCTGGCAGCATGGGTGCCCCCCTGACAGTAACAGGTAGTTAGGTTAGCTCTGCCATGTGCAACTTCACCCTGCCTATAGGGATCCAAAGGAGGACCAGGCTAAGGATCCCGACCTTTGTAGGATATACCATGCTAACGCCACACCCAGCATGGGCTGCAAACAGGGAATTACAAAAATCTCAGCAATCTCCATCTGATCTGGGTGCCTGTGGGCTTAGGAGTGCCTGTGCCTTCTCCCTCAAACTCACGTTCCCATACTAAAACCGTCCTAATGCTCACTCCTGCTTGAGAGAATACAAGCTGACTTTTGCCACTGTTACTCAAACCCACCCTGAGGTACAGCTCCAAGGGACTCATTCCCACACTATTTTAACCCACTCTTTGCTTTTAATCTCTTCTCCAGAGCTGTCAGCACAACAGTGGCTCCTGGCCAGCAAAGGAAAAGCCGTCATCCTGAATGGTGGGACCCAGCCAGTGTGACTACCAAAGCAGTGCTACTTCCACATGCCTTTTTCTTCTGTGTGATTAAATTTTGGGAAAGCCTTTCAGCTGGTGTAAACTGGTGCTGCTCAATGCAGCCTGCAGAGCCAGGTTTATGTTGGCTGAAGTTCCAGCCTTTCTTTGTATTCATACAAGAGTCAACAAGACCAGAAAATACCCTTCACAACTCCTGGGAGTACAAAAGCATTCAGATCTACACCAAAGAGTCTCCTGAAGGGCACTAGGAAGTCTCTGACATGGCATTGTGAAGGTGTAAATAAATATTTTTCTTCTAAATGATGCTAAATGCCAAAGTATGATAAAGACTTTCCTCCGTTTAGGACTTGGGAGATCTAATACACCTCAAAAATGAAAACCAAGACCTTTTCCGCTGCACAACAAAATCCAAAGTACTTGAGTCACTCAATCTGAGCACATCATGGAAATTTTCTTTCCTGATGGAAGATGGAGGGCAACTCAGCCACAAGCACAGGAGTTCAAGGCTGATGTGAACTGAGCAAGAAACTCCTGCCACTGCTTCATCCATCAGCTGGTCTATGGCCATGCAATACCAGCAGCCCAGTGTGTGTGTAGGTAGGAGTCTGTTACATCAAAATATCCCAGCCTTGGTTATCCCAGAGGGGCACCTGAGTGGTCAGTGTTGGCACAGCAATTCCAGGCAGACAAGTGCTGCTGGCTGCTGAGAGAACAGGCAGCACCTGGCAGCTCAGGGAACTCATTCCCTCCTGGAGCATCCATGAGCACGTGGAAGTCCCAAAGTGAACGGTTTCATATGGAGCAGGGAAGCTTTATGGTCATCTGAGAAAGACAAGTCACGTGAGCTAAACAAGATTTCTGCTTCTAGAAGTAAAAGGTACATTTTAGTATTTTCCTCTGATCATGCATTTTTACAAATCAGCTGGTATCCATCCTGCAGACCAGGAGATCCTCAGCCAGGAGAGGCTGCAGGAAGCTGTGTCGTATGGAAAGAGCCAGGCATCTTTATCTGGGTATCAAGTGAAAGATGATTGATCTGTGGGTTCCAGAAATAGTTTCAAAGCCGGGAACGGAAGAACAGGCAAGAACCCAATGTGAGTGGGAAGGGAAATTCAGATTAGATTCTGGAAGACAATAAGAAGCTTGAACCAAGAACGAACTCCTTGTGGGGAGGTGGCAGTTAAAGCACATTTGTCTCCTGGACAGAATGACATTCTTGATGGCCATGCCAAAGCTGCAGGAAGGAAAAAAAAATTCCTCTGATTTCTACTCCACTCTACAGCCCAAGAAAGGGTTTGGACACAGCACGGGCTAGACAGCAGAGCAGACAAAAATCAACTGTTTTATCCAGGGACTCAAGTCCTGAGGTGCAGAACGGGATAGCTCCTCTTTCCTTTGACTCAGAGAAAGCAATAATGAAAACAACTGAAGTGGACTGAACCAAGGCTTAGTCAAGCACTTGACGCCTGCCGGCGAATCCCTGACAGCTGGAAGTGCAGCCACTTAGGATCCTCCTCCCTCTTGCCACACTGAAAATGAGCTGCACACTTTGGACACAGACCCCTCTGGGTTGGAAAGAGGGTTCCCTAAGAGGCAGCTCCAGGCCTCACGTAAAAATCCTCTGCAACCAACCACATGGATTTATCTGCCCCTTCTAAAGCCACCTGAGCTCAGACAATAATTTATATGACAGATATCCCATGTATTCAGCTTGTTTAGTTAAAAAATGAAATAACAAAAGGAAATGTTTTATTTTGCTTTTAATTATATAAGCCCAATGAAGTTATTTCCCACAAGGTGGTAAGCTCTGAGCAGACAACTTGAGAAAAAACAGAACTGTCAGATTGAACAGGACCAAAACCAGGTAACAGCTCTGATGGCACAGACCAGCAGAGCTAAGGGGAACAACCTCCACCTGCAAAAAAAGTTCAGATGTCAGCAGCTGTCACTCAAGGACTGTTTATATCAATTTTTTATTCTTACCTCTTTTAGAGCAATACATCGCTGACAAAGGAATGTCTGGAGTCAGGGAGCACTTGCCCATGCTCAGAACCTGGTTCTCCCTCTCCAATACTTCCCTCCCAGTCCTAAACCACGTGTTAGAAGCATTTAACTACAGCATACACTACTAAGTGTATGTATACTATGTATACTAAGAAGTTATATTGAAGAGAGAGAAATGCCACTTCCTTGACAAATTCTTGCAAACTATTTATTTTGAAGTCTTCCATATTTTAAGTAGGGACAAACTGGAACACATTGAAACATCAAATAATCAGAGATACAGGGGAAGGAAGCTCATTCTGTTCTCACAAAGATTTGTTACATCCCCACTAGCAAATGCCTCGAAGTTAAAGTTCTGCCTCCTTCACTTTCCAAGCTACAGAACTGTTTCATCTCCCCCCTCCCTAAACTGCAAAGCAGAATGGGAAATGTGAGCAATGTATCACACTGTGTGCATTATTTTGATTATCTGTCAGATGCATGTAGGTCACGGGGAGGTAGAACTGAGAAAGCAAAACCTTAATCTTTTGAAAAACAGTAACGCAGAGTGCGGATGTTGCTGAAATTAATGATGACTCAATATATTAATCAATGACATTTGACATTTGCAACATTTAGAAAAGGAAGAATCCATCTAAGGAGCTCAAATGTAAATCAGAAATGCAAGTTATGATGGACCAGAAATCAAAGCAAGCCATGGAGATCTGCATGGCAAGCAGGTAATGTAATTTGTTCAATGTTTATAACATAATTATACTTTCTAGACTTTGGGGAGGGGGCAAGTTAGGAAAAAAAGAAGCAATTAGCAGTGAAAAGTAAAAGGTAGTTGTAAGAACTGATCTGAAGGAGGAAAAATGTTTACCTCTAGGAGGAGATGCTGATATTTCAATCAACAAGCTAAATATAAATAGCCGTAAGAAAAATGAACTAGGCAAACCAGAAAGATCATGAAGGCTGGAAAAGTAAATGCACTGAATTTCTATATTTAGGAAGTTGACATTTTTGCTCCTGAACAGGTGACACAAGCTGCTGCTGTTAAAAGATGCTGCGGATCACAGTGTGCATAGCAGTACTACCTGTGAGCTCGGGTCAGAGGCCTGTGCATCCCACAGCAGCTTCAGAACACAAACAGATGGCATGAAAAGCAAAAACTCAGATCACTGCCCTTCCAAGCAGGTTCTGCCATCGACTTCCAGATCAGACTGAGCAGGTGAGAGGGGAGCAGGACCTCAAACACTGGTAAGAATCACACATGCACTTGCTCCCCTGCCTCCCAGCCTGCAGGAACAGGGTGCCCACCCTGTGCCCTTAGTCACTGCAGCTGGATTCCCCTCTAAATGCACACATCCTTTTGTCTCCCACTGTTACTCTTCCAGCACTCTGCCCTTCCCCACACCACTGTCCTCCACACACCCCACACAACCATTTCAGACCATTATGTGTTTCAAAGATAGTAAAACTTTCCGAGCAGAACAAGCACTCCAGTGCATTCCCAGGGCACGTGAAGGGCACTTCCACACCCACATGTTCTCTTGGAGAATACCAAGCACCACCCTAGACAACATCACTGCTTATCACACTTACCACATCTAAAACCCTTTCTGGATATCCACTGCTGTACAGAGGTTTGCTGGCTCTTACAGTGCTGCACGCCAACAGAAATCCCAGCACAAGCCTCCCGAGCACTATCACCTCCACCTTCAAATGTGCTGCCACGGGGAGGGACTGAGCAGGTCCTGCAGAAGCTCTGCACTTCCCTTCATCCCTAAAACCTTTTATCAGACAGTGGTCAACACATGGCTATTCAGGAAAACGTGCAAGGATCTCTAGATTGAGCAAGTATGGGATACTCCAGTCCCATGCTAACTCTTCTTCAACAGTCAGAGAACTGCTTATGTCTACAGACAAGATGTTTTCAATCCTTATCTTCCTAAATTTGGTAAGTTTACCAATTAAAGCCTTGAACATTCTTATCCAGTCAAAAGGCCACATGCACTTTTTTATAACGTTCCCTCATTCTTGCCCTCAACATCTTCCAGTATCAGTGAAATCCATGACCCAATTATGCATCATATGAAAATAATCTTTGCATCTCTTTGGCAACTTTTAACCTAACTGAATGCCTCCCTTCCTATGTTATAACACAGAAGAAGGGAGCTCACAGTCTGTCCTCTCTGTGGCAATATTGTATGTATTATTTTTTCCCCTCTTCCCTTACTCATCTCTCTTTCCAGGTAACAATCCTGGCCTTCTCAATCTTTTGCCACATACTCATTTTTCTAAGCTCCTGGTGGTTGTCCTGCAATGCAGTACGGAGCTGTCTGGTTGCCACTAGAACATGAACAGAGTTTTGTTAAAGTAAATACACCCTGGAGGAACTGAGTGGCAGTGAGTGCTCAAGCAGGTATTTCCTGCTGTTCCCTAGGATGGCAGTCACAGAGAAGGACATGAGCAGAGCCCAGCACCACTACAGTTACGTTCACATCCCCATGCCCCTTCCAGCCAAGCAAAAGCTCCACCCTTTCTTCTCCCCTAACGAAGAGCACGGCTTTCTCCCTCTCTTCCCACTTTCCCAGCTCCCACCTTGTCTTGCTCCTCAAAACACGTGTCTCCTGGGTTTTTTAATCCTATTTCAATCCCTTTTCCCACAACTTTCCAATGAAGGGGTCTTTCACGAAGCAGGCTGAAGCATTTCACTTTTCTGCTGAGACCTTGAAAATTTACCTCCCTTCTTCTCAGCCTCGCTACACATCGGAAAGCTGCAAAACCATCAAAACAGCTCAATAAATCTTACCGCGCCTCTGAACTTCATTTCTGCCTCCTGCCAGCTCCCACAGCACTTGCACAGACTGAGTTTACGCTGCTGCAAAAAGCAGGAATCTGAGGACAAGTTCTCTCTTCTGTCAGTTGCCTTTTTCTTTTTTTTCATGACATTTTCGGTGCAGTCAGAACTCCTGCCCTCCCACCAGCTCCTACTGGAGCATCCTGGCGAGGGCGTTTTCTGAAGAGAGGGAGAGGAACTCCCCTTCCAAAGAGTGCACAGATCAGGAGAGGCAGTCCAAGAGAAAAGAAGTCAGCTGTCCTCTGCCTGCGGAGTTCCCGCTGCCCAATGACAGGGAAAAATGGAAAGAAAAGCAATCACAGGCTGGAAAACCTGGGGCAGAGCCCAACATGCAGAGCCACAGCAAACTGGGCAGGAAGCAACAGGCTCCGTTACAGTGAGCTTTTGCACTGAACAGCAGCAGCATCGAGAGGGCTCCCTGAACCCTGAACCCACTCCCACCTCACCCCAACCACAGCAAAACCTCCTGGGCTGATAACTACACTTGTAATCGCTCCCTCAGCAAACTGAAGGACCACAGAGTCCAGGGGCAAGATGGTTTGCCCTGTCTGCCCCTGCAAGGGCTCAGCGTGTTGGCTCAGCAGTATTTTTATTTCAGAAACATTTTGAGACATCCATGCTCAAAACCCCCACTCCATACAGAGGTCCTCCAGGGCCTTATCACAAAATAACCTGCACCTCAAAGTAAGAACCTTCCTAGTAGGACAAAGCCAAGCCACTGTTGCCCTTAGCCTCCAGCCCTTGCAAACAGAAGTAGCCTGTTCAGCTGTCTCTGAGGCCATCAGGGTTTGGTCTCACATAAAAAATTAATGGCCATATCTACACCACAAGTGTGGAAAACCACCACCATGCAGAGATAAGGGCATTCTGACTAAAGTCAAAATGTACACACAGCCTTCACGAGCATTAGGTGGGAAGTGAAAGGATGACAGGCAATGGACACAAGCTACAAGAAGGGAAATTCCAGCGAGAGATTAGGAAATTACTTTCACAATGAGTGCAGCCAAATACTGGAACAACTTCTCAAGAAGTTGTGAGACTCCATCCTTGGAGTTACTCAAGACTCAAACAGACAATGCCTGAGCAACCTGATCTAAGTTGGCCCTGCTAAGTTGGACCAGAGGTCTTCAAAAATCCCTTCCAATCTAAAATTATTCTATGATGCTATTATTTTGCTCCTCAGTGGTCTAAGCTATGTGTCCACACTAAAATGAATTACAGGTATAGCAAATAATGCTGCAGATCTGTTATGGATTGCACATTGCCCTGGCACAGGGTCCAGCTGGTGTGTACCACCCTCCAGGTATTTCAGCCCACAAGTAGCTCACATTATGAGCATACAAAGCTGCTGCCTGGCCAGGTAAGACCCCTGCAGGTTCTTTAACCATTGAATATGCAGAGCCATGAAATCATTCCCAAGCTTGACTGCTGCTATTTCATGACCTGGAGTCAGCTCTGCTTAAAGAGGGTTGTTGATTTTATGTGTTTTTTCTTAGCAAAATGTGTGCTTTTCAAATTTTATTACAGAAAGAGTAAAGTCAAGCTTTAAAGTAAAATATTTAAATCAAAAGGCTACTTGCTTTAAAGGTTTTTAAAGTAAACCAAGACTGTGCATGGGCACTGCTCAAGCAGGAGGCTATTTAAAACCCAAGGAATGTAGCAGATGTTGTCAGTGGTTCGGTGCAGCACTCCTCTCTAATTAGCTCTAACCCAAGGCCCCAGCACTGATTCCAGAGATCCTATGCTGTGGTGGATGTCACTTGTTATAGGAAGAAGGTGCCAGCGGTTACAAGGGTTTGTGAGGAAGCTTGGATAATGCCTCTGAAGAGAGCTGTGGTGCCACCAGCTCTTCTGCCCTTGTCAGACTCCATTTTGAACAATGATCCACAGTACCTCTCAGTTCTTGCACAACTATTTGGCACGATTTTCATTCACTTCTTATCGTCAACCAGCTGAGGAGTTTGGTGAATTATTAACGGAGGCAGCCTCAGGACACAATTCGGGGGTGGGTTTAGCATTGGTCTGTTTCAGAGCATTGAAAAAAAAGAGATAAATACTCCAAAGCCCTGCTCTCAGTGCAGGGGCACGGGTAACATCAAAGGGAATCTAAGGTACATTTCCCAAGCTGAGCCACATCAGCCATTACCCAAACACGACAGCAAGCCCTGAGCCAGGAGTTTTTCAGCTTTAATTACAGCTGTACCTGGCAGCTTTAATTCTTCAGAAGGAGAATGACAGCTCTCCATCCTCATTTCTCAAATCAGCCTAGTTGGAGCCAAACAACAGAGTCAATAAAACTCATGTTACAATTCTAAGTTAGGTATCAGCACAGAGTTATCTTCACATCAACAACTTCAACTTTCCCCTGGTTTACACCTCCTGACACTTCAGAACACAGCACTGAAAATGCCACCTAAGAGGAATACACAAGAGCCCAATATTCAGAAGTATGTTTTATACAAATGTCCCTTGGCTTTTTTAGGCTGAACCCTTTTATTTGTTTATTCACTGGGGAGACCTTTACTCAAAACATTTTGTTTTGGTTTCTTTTTCTGTAGTCAAATTTCTGCCCAGCTCATGTTGGTGAGGAGAACTCCTGTGTGTGGGCTAGCCTAAATTGGGAGGGGAAAAAAATAATTGGAAAGCAGAGATAACCAGCATAATTATGATTTGAAAGATCTTGATCCCAAACTATTAAGGTGATAAAACCAGGCTCTTCCTTTCCAACCACAGAGCCCAGCCCTTGCCTGTGAGTTCTGCTGAGGATGGCTGGCTCAGTCTGTATCACTACTACAGGCAACTACAGGCAGAGGTATGAATCAAGTTTTCCAGGCCTCACCAGTTAGAAGTGACTCATAAACCCTGGATTAGAGCACTGGGATTGCTCTGCTCGCTGCTGATAAGCAGCTGATTCCCTGCATACAATTCCACATTCAAAGCAAGGGGACTGGAAACCTTTCCTGTCAGCCCTGCTCCGACAGGCTCACAGAGCAGTACATGACTTGCTGAGCTACACCCGCAAGCAGTGGCTCTGCTGAAAAAAATAAAAAGAGTTTGGCCCCATGAAACCGGCATCAGCAAACCAGTCTTCCCCTCTGCTGTGCCAAATCCACTGCACAATATAAATCTGGAGGTTAGAGATGCTGGCTTGGGTTTATGCTATTCAAAAAGGCAACGTGGATCACAGCTACATCATTCCAAAAGCAAAAGGTGTCACGTTCATCTATCCATGCATCTCCTTTTTTCTGGATTTTTACAATATTCATAATTTCTGCCTTGCAAAAGAACCAGAGAATAACACACATTCCAAAATTAGAAAGCACTTGGCAAAGATACCATGGGAAACAAACCACCCTAAACAGGCCAGGAATTTAAGAGTCCTTCCTTTTGCAGGTCAGAGGAACGTCTTGAACAAAAAATAGAAATTACTTTAACCTATCACATGCGTCCTCTGCTGTCCAGACTACACTGACCTAAAACTGATTAAAATGCCTCACATTCCTAAGACACCCTACAGCAGAAACTGGAGGTTCTGAAGGACATTTGGCCTGTTACTTTGGAAAAAAGCCCTGTTCCAGCAGAGGATGAACATCTGACTGCACGATAACGGGATAAAGCAATGCCCTGCCAAAGAACCAACACTGAATATTGTAACAGGCTTGATAGAGGCAGAACCTCTTCCCCATACCATCAGCTCTGCTAAGAATTGTCTGCTTCCTACCCTCTTTTTGTTTGTACTAATGCTTCTTCCCTTTCCCCGTGCAGAGAATGGTCAGCTGTCCCCCAAAACAAGTGGTTAGGAACAGAAGCCCGGACCTAGGACATTGGTCCCTGGAGACACAACATTCCTCCTCAATTATAATCTACAAACCTATAAAAGTTAGATAAAAAGCCCATTATACTCACTCAAAAGGTGTCTCAGGATGGTAAAGGTCCTTAATTTTACTGCAAACTTCATGGCATCATGAGTTCTCAGAATTCTCTGATTCTGTGTGAATGTGTTTGCAACATTATAGACAAAAGCTTAAAAATCTGTTAGGTGTGGCCAAAAGGGTTCAAAAACCAGAAGACAAAGAGTATTTAAATTATTATTTTGGATTCTAATTTATGCTCTGTAATGCCTAAAACTGTCAATACTGGTTTTGTTTGTTTCAAGAAAGTTTCAACAGTGAGAACACTAAAGTTCTTTTCTTCCCAAACTCAGTCTTTCACAAATAAACAAGAATATTACCAAAAAAAAGAGACTATTACAAAAAAATGTAGATGCAGATGCACACCTCTCCCTGGACTCCTAAGCTTTGTAAACACTAGCCACTATTTTGATACCTCTGATGATAGATGCATTTGAGAAATGGCAGATTAAAGAGCACATATGCAGCACTCATTTTTAGTTATGGCTCCTGCACCCACACAATAATTCTGAGTCTATGACGTGAGTGAAAACGGAAACTGGGTTAATCTAACAAATTAAGATAAATTTTCCTTGTTGTTGCTCTCTGCTGAACCAGTGAAACAGAAATGGATGACTGGCTTTGACAGTGACCATCAGAACAAAGTCCCACTTCATAATTACCAGATGCCCTTAATATGATGCCAGTTTGTCCCATGCATGTGGCTGCTCTGTCCCACGCACACGCTGCCCTGTGCCACGGCTCTGCGGGCTGTGTTACAGCACAAGACAGTCGCCTCTTCATCTGATTTTACAAACACACCCTCTCCATTCTGAATCCAACTAACTTCAATAGCAAAGAGTTTAAAAACAACAGTTAATTCAGTTGCATTGCTTTGCCCTCGCTTTGATACAATCATCTTAAGCAGCTCCCCTGCAGAGTCTGCAGCAGGAACAAGAGGAGCTGTTTTGATGGAGCTGTTAATACAAACAGCCTGACTCAGTTCAGCTGATGTGCATTCCTCCCAACTGACTTTCTAAACAGTCACTCCCAGTGGCAGGATCTACATCTTCCTTTTAAGGGGAAAAAATGTTTTCACAGGAAAAATTAAGTGTTCAAAGCCCGTGCATATCTCTGTGCTTGCAGTGACCAATCTCTCCTTTAAAAACACATTCTTGCTGCACACGAAACAAAAACTTGTCCCTCCTTAATATATAATTGTTCCTCTGGTTTTTTTTTCACCCTGGCAGACCCAGGTGAAATATCCCATTGCACCATTTTTCACACAAGCCAATATGAAAAAGAGAATTTGTTCTCCTAGGCAGCCCAATGACTAAATCTAACAGAAACAAGGCTGAGAGAGAACAGGCAGAACTTACAGACAAGGCTTTACAGCTCACATTGGTGGCTGACAGTTCCTATTCCTTCAAATTTCTTTTTCTGCATTTCTGAAAAGAGGCTTAGTGTTAGAAAGGGATTAAGACTGGAAAGCATATCATAACAAAAACTTAATGTTCTATCGACACAAGATAAGGAAAGAGTGAACACTGGTGCTCTGCCTGCATGTTAGATGAAGGAAACAGGATTTCCCTCTGCTACTCCCTGAGCAAAGATCCCAAGGAAACGTTTCTAATAATAGGAAATTACTATATAAGGCCAGATCAGCACTAAACTGTTTGCAGTCTGGAAAAGAAGAACATACAAGAGTAGTGAGGAGGGACACAACGGGCAGAGCAGGGCTCTTCACACATCAGTATTCCCTGGGAAGGCAGCGTGCAGTAATCTAAGGTTCACCTCCATAGAGATGGGCAGCATTCAAGCTGTGACTCTTCTCTCCTGAGCAGAGAGGGGCCTCTCCCACAGCCCAGAACAGAAAACTAAATTAGAGCTGCTATGTCCTTTTTCAGTCATGCCCTTGCTTTTCTTCACAGGAGGAAAAAGACAAGAGAGAACAGACTTTTAAATCTACAAAATAGCACCTGCAAAGCAGGGCTGAGCACATCTCTGATACAGAATGGGCAGGAAAAGACACAGCCACGTCCTAAAGTGTGGTGTGGCCAGTGCTAATGCCAAAGGAAGGCTGGCAGCTCCCCTACACATCCTTCCCAGGCAGAGGATCCATGGAGCACAACTGTTTGCTCCTGTGTTTCATGAACTGGACAGCTCTCCTGCTCATTTTGTTTTGAACTGTAAAAACATTGGGCACCTGTGGAAGGAGACATTTAACTTCATTTCCTCCATGTTCCCATGTAATTGTGTGCATTCGTGTCTCGCAGGCCAACAGTTTGAGCAGCAGTTCTGTGTGACTACAGCAAGCTGTGTTCTTCTCAGTGAAGCTGTCAACCTGACTTCTGTCTGGAGCTGTAACTGCAGCTCCAACGCAGACTTTTTACTATCACTTCAGCAGACACAAAACCTGCAAGCCCAGTTAAAGACAGATTTTCCTCCTTCTTATACAAATGAATGGGAGTTCCTACACCAACGCTCACAAAGGCCTCGTTTGGATGAAGTGATAGAACTGGAACATCTCCCTGTGATCCCCAGCGAGGGGTATCTCTCCATCTCTGCTTTGTCTTTGGATAAGGCTCTCATCTCCCAGTGCGAAGAAGCTTGCTGAGCCAACACAGTCTGACCCAGTCCCATAGCTGCCACAGAAATGAGCACAATATACATTCCTAGACAGGTTTATCACCCAGACTTTTTTTTCTGACAGCAATAGATGTTGGTGACAAAATGTACAAATCATTTTGTACCCGTAGCCCTGCTACACCCTCTCTCTCTCTCCTGTCTACAAACGCAGCCCCTGCAGAGCTGCACAGCTCCTAGAGGAACTTGAGGCCAAACCCCAGCCAAGATTTTCAACATGTTTGCTGGTAAAACCTCCTTGAGCTGAAACTGTCAGTTTGCCACAGCAAAGTCAGGCTGAGAGCCTCAAAGCAAGCCAGGCTCCCCTGATGAAAGACTCATTGATGAGACAGGAAGAGTTCTGACAGCATCAGGAGCTCCGCAGTCCCGGTGAGAACGTGGCTGAGATCTGCTATTCCCCACGCTGTTCCAGAGGGTTGCTCCAGTGTAACCAGGCTCTCAGGTATGTTCTTCACCCGTTGCTCATACCTGGCCCTTGTGCCCACACCACCTGGCCAGAAAAGCGTGTGCACTCGAGGGTGTGTTAAGCTTTTCAGGGCGTACATCAATTCAGTTCCAAGAGGATGTTTCATATTTAACTTATCTTTAGGGACATCTTGATTTCTGATGATTTTTAAACTGGCCTTTAATTATTGTCCAATTAAATATTTAACATTTTTGCCTGCACAGCAAGGGGGAAAACAAGTGCAAGCAACGGGCAGGTTTTTCTCAGAACCGATAAATGTAAGTGGTTATGACTCTCAGAGAAAACTCACTACAAGAAAGCATTTATATTAAACACCTTCGTGCCTCTTTTCTCAAATCGTAACTGCTCCATAAAAATTATAAAGCAATTCAGAAAGATGGCCTGTGCTGGTATTGCTTGTGGTCAGAGGTATCTGAAAGTTAATAAATTTTGGAAGAAAAACCAAGCATTTTGGGAACGAGCTCCCTATGGATTTAAGTCAGTATGAAGTCTCAGCTTGAAGCCTGGACCCTAACACTGTTGTCTTCTCTACTTATTTTTCATGCCAAGGCAAAGGCTGCAGTCACTAAGTTGTTTGTTCAGTTTCAAAAAGTCTGCTCCAGGAGAAATAAGATATTTGTCTTGGCTCTAAAAAGCGAGAAGAATCGCAGGTGTGAGACTATGAGGCTGGAAGCAGATATCAACCATCCCTATTAATGTTATATTGATAGGATCCCAAGTTTCCCCTTTGCCACCAATGATAATCGTAAAATTCTTCTCTAAATACAGGAACTGTCTGTTTAGAACTGCTGACACCAACACAGTAAATTTAAGCTGCATTATTTTCTTTACCAGGTTAAATCTGAAACCTAGGGAAGGTTTATTGCTGATTGTGTCAACATGTATCACTTTACAGAAATCCAAGTAACAGATTTATCTACTATATCAGACTGCTTCATAGGAAACAACTGAACTTGACTGACTTGTCCTATGCTGTCCTTTTTTCTTTTAATTGACAACTTTCATCGATGCAGTTTTGCATTACAAGTAGCCACACCCAAACCCAGACCGTTTGGTAGTGTGAAAAACAGTTTGAAAAGGAAACACCTCCCTCCAAAATAGCCAAATGAAATCGTTTCTTTTAGCTAGCATGAAGCTTTTCCTTTTCATAAAGTCTGAACTCCCAGTCTGCTGTCAAAACTATGAACTTTCCTGCTATGGAGACCAGAGCACAGGCAGTATCTAGATTGTATTGATATATTCAAGCTTCCAGTGTCAGAAAAATAAAGGCCAAATGGCTAAAACTTTCCTGAAAAGCACAGGAGAGATCACACATGGAATATATTTCCTGAAATCCTGGGGTTTTTTATAAAACAGCTTCTACAAGAGTGATGTCCCAACAACTACCTTTACTCCCCACTCCTGTTAATAACCAAACCCCTAGTATGGAAAGTTTATAGTAGCATAAAGATGTGTATATCAGTATAATTTGTACCCTATGAGCAACATTTCGTATTGCTACAATAGCAGCTATCACAAGCTTGTTCCATGTAATATCTATAGGTTCCTTCAGGAAAAAAACCCAGCACACCAGTCTGCAAGTATTCTTGCAACATCTCACTCTGCTGCCAGGAGTGGGTGATACCTGGGGAGAAACAAGTTCCTATTTTCCTTCTGGGTGTGAACCTTTTTTAATGCAAACTTAGCAATGCTGTAAGCAAACTACAAACTACCAAGTGGTGCCAAGTTTTCTGAGCCCACAAAAAGGGCACATTCAATGCTTTAGACATTCAAGCAAGCGGAGCAGTTTTTAATGTGATGATTTATAAGTGCAGAGTTTACAGGCACAAGTTGTACTTTCACCACTTTTTTTTTCCTCTGTCCCAAGCTGACTTTGTTGGCCTAAAGCAGGCAGTTATTTTGAGACAGTGAAAAGTTATAAATAAGTTCTAATAAAACTATTAGGAACACATATGGTACTGAACTTCTTTCAAACCCTTCTTTGTGAGGGAACAAAGAGCATTTTACATTTATTGTGATGGCACAAGTCCCCTATGAAAAGTTTAAGGAAAGAGTTTCAACAACTGTCTGGAGGAAAACTAGATCACGACCCTGAAGTAAGAATATCCAATGATCTGTAGAAATACCAGATTATGCTGAAAGAAATGGCCTGAGCAGTTTCCAAAAGCAGAGAAAGAAGTAGACACACAGTGCAGACTGGCTATCTGGCAGTGTGTCAGACTTGAGGCCTGGCAGCCACCAGGAGCACGTGGGCAGATGATATTGCAGCTGGCTTATGTCTGAACTGCTTCCCTTTACCCTGCCTATTCTGTCACTTCTGAAAAGGAGGGTGAAAGCCACCAGCTGAAGGGTATTGTCTGAGGCAATCTCCCTCTGACCAGGCTGACAGGACCCCAAAGATCCCACACTGAACAAGGTCTTTAACGTTTTTGTGAATCGCAAACATTTTTATCCTAAAATAGACAGATCCTCAGTTAACTGTAAACAGGGAATAATGAGTTGCCATCACGCTGGCAAAAGGGTGCCTGGAAAATAGACATCATTTCAGAAGGACATCCCACACCCAGCAGCCTCAGCTTGCACTCATCAAATGATCCAGAATGTTGCTTTCCAACATTTTAAAAATTGATACTTCTATTGAATCAGAACTACATTAAATTGAGATTTCTTTAAATTCAAAGAAGAAATCACGTTGATGTAAAAAAAATAATAAATAAATCATTGGCTTGCAACTTAGTAAGCACCCTTTGAAGCGTAAGGAATATCTCCTCTCCAAGGCATGGTTTCAGCTCCTTGCTCACTCAGAACTACACTACCCCACTCACAGCATTTTCAAGATTTTCTGCATTATCAGGGACACAGATTAAATCAAACGCAAAGACAAAATACACACTAAAGAATAATCAAGGAGCCCATTCCTTTGTGGTTCTCAGGAATGCATGTTCCACATCTGGATAAACACGGGCCTATGCAGTGAATGGAAACATTCATTCCCCAGCTGTGGCTAGGTCCAAGTCTTTCCTTTCTCTCTGATTTCCTCATACTCCCACATTACGTGGTTCAAAAACTGCATAAATCCTGTTGAGGCAGACAAAACAGGTAGTCAGAGGCAGGCTCAGCAATCTTCTCACTGACCCTTTACATTCACCATATAAACAAAAACTTCTGGTCTGTGATCTCCAACTCAAACAAGAGATCCTGAAGGAGTTCCCACAACTCCTGTTACTTGGGTATAATGAGCTGGTTGTGACAGATGTGATGTGAAGAGAAATACCTGTTCACCATCAGGAGGTGAGGACTGGCAACCTTAAGAGACAGGAAAGGGGAAGCATCCACTTGTGCTGCTGCAGATAATCAGCACCTCCTCAAAAAAGTTAAAGGTATTTTTCTGCCTTGAGGCTACCAGCGCACAGGTGGGAGTGCACAGAGGGATCAGGAGACCTCATGGAAGTTGTTTATCTTTAGTTCTTACGCTGTCTGAGCAAACCCTATTGTCCACGGCAGCCAGGATGACGACAGGAACTGTCAGAAGTCTCATCCCACTGGGAAGTAAACTCTTTCCTCGGATTTGGCAGGCATAGATTCTCTGCATCCCCTTGGGAAAAGTGAGAGCTCCAGGGCCATGAGGGAATCTGAGCTCTAACCTGAAAGAAGGGTCTAAGGGGCTCAAAAACAGCTATCTCCCACAGAAAATCAGTACATGTTGTCAAAGACTATAATGTAATAAATACATACAAAATGCAGGCAGCAGCTTTGGTTCCTTTGCTTAAATTTTCTGTTCTAATAGCTCTCAGATATTGCCAGGGCAGCATCATTTGCTATTGTAGCAACAACATGAGCCCAGCCTCAGCCACTCTACAATAATGAGAGGAGGCTGGAAAAGGATGAGAGCTGATACAGTGTGCACAGCAAGCCTTAGATTAACTCTGCTTCACTGAGGCCAGTGGGAGCTTTGCCATCAGTTGTGTTTGAGTCCACCTGTGGCAGGAAAAAAGGTTAAGCTCTTTTAGATCACCTAAAGAAAAAGAAAAGCATCAAAACTTGAGGATTTGTTTCAGGAGCTTTTGTCTGTAAGGCTGAACTAGAAAAAACAGAGGGGCACAGGGAAGTTCATCACCATAAATTATTGATCCCCTGCTTTCTAGACATTGAAACTGGTAATTAAACAAATGGTAAAAAGATACTTCATCAATTATAGAGGTGTCACTTTAAATTACACTTGCTCCAGGATGAATGAAACACAGAGGCTAAATGCTATGGATTCTTCTTCATGCTGGCTTCTTGTTCAAAATCCTCACTGCAACGCTGATTCTAATTCTCTTCCGTTGCTGCTTCAGGGCTGCATGCTCTTTGTGCATACTGAGCTAGATAAGGGGAAATGAGAGTTTTTATTTCACCCATCTTTTGCACACAATGTCCAGAAAGCACAATCCTGCAGTCAGGAGAAATTTGGAGCCAAGACTAATGGGATCCCTTTGCTGCTCATGGGATTAGTTTTATGGCCATAAGTCAAGGTCACAGCCCCTATGAAAACAGACCTCCCTCAAAAATCAGATAAAAAAAAGGTTTTGTCTACTAACAGTCAGTGTGAAATCTATTAAATCCTGAGCAGACATTCAAGACTGGTAAATCTTATGATTTTTAGAAAGTACCTCCATGTACACACCCTCCATGACCCAAAATAACACTGGCAAGCTGCTTCTGAAGCAATATGATGATGACACCAAAGATATCCTTTTAAGTAGAAATCATGTCACAACCATAATGACTACTCCAATTTGATTTATGATACATTTTTATACCAGGGTGCATGCCTTACTGCATCAAATCTCAATTTCACATGTTAAATATTATATGAATGCAAAAACATATTTGCTTTAATACTAATTTTGAAACAGAAACAACATCCAAAGAAGAGCTTGGTCATCTTGCAATTACTGGCACAGATGCTTTCTAGAACCATTATTACATCTCTCAAATAGGTTTTGCTTCAGGAAAGCATTTATTGAAGGCTGAGTTCATCAATTGATTGAGATAGGTCAGGGAGTATAAATATTCTAAGTGAAAGACTGCATGTGCAGCATAAGCAGACAGCTTAAAAGCACGTGCAAAAAAAACCCTAACAGGTGGACACAGCTGGCATCCTTCACTGAGCAGAAGCAGCAGTGAAGCAATAATCCTAGGAGGCAAGATCAGGGAAACAGAAGTTGCTGGTGGAGCCAGAACAGTCCTAGAAGTCAAAAAATTTGTGTTTGCCATGGTGAAGTGGGAAGAAGGGAATGTGGGAGTTCAGTTCAGAGAGAAAAGAGAGAGGCCAAGGTGATGAACTGCAGGAAGATGCTGTGGAAGCTGGAGACGATGCATCATCAGCTGATGGAAATATTCAGAGTGGGAGATGAAGGCTGGACAGTGGAAGTTCTGCGAAGGAAAGAACACCAGCTCTTGGTAGGGGGATGAGAGAATCAAAAGTCTGAGCTGACTCTCCCTACCACTCCCCAAATAATGAGGCTGAAGCACAAGGAAAGCAAGCTCTGCTGTGGGCCTGATGCCAGTTGCTCTATAAAGTTTTCCTTGCCTGTTCTAAGGAGAGTTACACAACATAAGGCTTTATTCATAAGTGCCTGATGGCGTCCTGTGCATACAACAGCTCCTACCAGCAGAACAGTGTTTGTGGGAAATGTTAGGAAGAGTGTCTAAGAGAGATAAAGCCTTTGAGTTGCAGACAAAGCTGCCAGCCCTCATTTCCAGCTTGTCAGAGCAAGTCCTTCTTGAAGTCAGCAGCCTGGAATGAAGAGAATCTGGCATTTGTGCATGTATGTATGGTTCAGACAGTCAGGGCGGAGCGGCTGACTTTAATCATACTTTGCACAATGGGGGGGGAGTGGCAAAGTACAGTGAGTGACGGCTGTTATCTGCTATATGTTCACCAGTTCCTCTTCTTTGACTTTGTATTTCAAGCCTGACCTCCCTTCCTGCTTCCACCAGCCCCTAGAGAAGGAGGGGAAGGGCCAGCACGCAGAACTGGAATTTGAGAGTCCTTCGCGTTCTCAGGATTCCCGGTGTCCATGAAAGGCAGCACAAAGGCCACACACACTTGTCTGGTGATCTGACAAATTCCACGTTCTGGAGAATTACTGGAACAGCTGATGGGTCACAGGAGAGGCTACAGGCAGGTACTACCCTTCCCTGCAAAGCTGAACCCCACTGTTCCAAAATTCACTAATCCAAGTGCTAAGCCATTACTGCCTCTGCTGCTCCAGCTCACCTGCCAGGTGACAATCTTTGTGTTTAGTACACACACACTGAAGTTGTTTCTTTAATTGTCTTTTGCCACTATCTCTATTTTCTGAGGACAAAATAATATCAAAAGAGCATCTAAAAATATGGGCTTCCACTGGCAACTGCTTGTTGGTTTTAACTTGTTATGAAGCCTCTTTAACAAGAGTGCTAGTGTGGTACCAAAAAGGAATAAAGCTCCAAAATAGTACAATCCAGCTGCCCACTACAGTGGTAGCAACAATACTCTAAAGAATTCCAGTTCAAACCACTTTTGAGCCTTCTACGCTCACAATGAACCTACAGTCCACTAAATCAAATGAAGCTTCAATTCCATCTAGAAATAGCCTCTTGAAGTTTCTATTGCAGGATGGCATTCCTAAATTCTGTTTGCTTGGGTGCCACTACTGGTGGTGACAGCAATAGCAGCTACAAATTGCAGGAACTTGCATGTTATGCCCAGAAAGGGCACACATCCAGATCCAACCTCTCGCACGAAAGGTTTTGGCAGCAAAGTGAATTCCTTCTCCCTTACCCTGTTTGCCTGTGTCGATCACATCATGCTCAGATACTACAACACAGTAACCTTGTCCTACTTACCCACAGATACACTCTGCTGAAGAGTCTCACAGGGCCCCAAATCCTTTGAACCTTTACACCTGTTGTAGAGCAGTGCAGAAGTGGGCATTTCTGTGTCCTTAGCTGGGCAGGGTGTCCTCCCTCCAGGCCACCACTGCACTGGCTCCCCCGACCTCCTTCCACAAACAGCAATGCTCTGGGAAGCAGCAGAGGTGCATCTGCTCCAGGGAGAGCAAAACACACCAGAGAGCAGTGCCCAAGTGGACCTCTCTAATCTGGGCTATGCTCCCTGCTATGAACCCTGGCCACTGTGTGCTGCTCAGGCAAGAGGCAGAACAGACACCAGATTCTCCTGACTCAGTGTTGAAGCATGTTTACCTGGTCTGTCTGTACCAGGATTTATCAGTGCCTCTTTATTCCTGAGCTGGTATCACATTAACAGCCAACAGCAATGCAGGTGCTCCATGGGCAGATGGTCACCACACTGCTTAGGAGCTGTAATCAGTATTACAGCTTGGGAATCCCCATTACACGGAGTGGAGAGAGTGTATTCTATTTGTCAGTCTTAATAAAGCCAACACTTAGAAGACAACTAATTACCATTTATGTTCCAAACAGCTGGCCTAGCTCCACGTCCACAGGCTGGGAGGTTTTAGTGCCAATCAGCCCACACACCAAGGCAGAAAAGTCCCCCAGTACGATTGCAGAACCTTCTCACAAACTCAAACTTCTCCTCACTACCACTGACTTCAAGGATCAAAAAGCAGTAGCATGAGAAGAGAATAGATACACAAGCCATCATTCCCACAGCAATACATCACAGCAACTTCTCCAAGGTGAAAATCACACAAAAAGTGTCCTCCAGGGTGCCAGAGTGCAGTCCCAGGCCTAGGCAGCTGACACTACTGTGATGCAGCCCATCCTCAGTCCCCAGTTGTGCTTCTCCTGGTCCTCTCCCTCCTTTGTACTGGGATCGAGATCTGTTCAGCTCTGTGATGAAACAGTTCAGGGAACTAAACAAACAGAAAACTTTTTAAAATTATTTTTCTTCATCATTGTTTTCCAGCCTTTGTTTCAATTGATTCCTGGAGGGGTCAAATGGGTGCTAGCACAGGTACGAGGCAGGGAGTGGAGAACTACAGCAAAACCAATTTAAATCAAACTTCAGTGTAAGCTCATCTTAGATACAGGGGGGAATGCACCCTCCTGGCAGACAAGTAAAGAAAGAGCATTTCATTGAGCATGACATGGGTGAAGCTGTAAGGCTGTGTGGGTGCTTGTTTCATCCCCTAACCTTTACTCACACACATGCCTCCAGATGTTTAAAGCCTTGAGAACTAATGCACATGTATTATCACCAGCAGCAGCCTTCAGGACAAGCCCAGCAGTGACACTAGAGGCTACAGGACTGTCAGCTGTAGCGTTTCATGATCAGGACATCAACAATATAAATTACCTGCCCTGACACATGTGGGTGTGTCACACCAGGTTTGCCAGCAGAAACACGCCTGGCTAACGCACCACTCTGCTGTTCAACAAGGTTGTGAACAACTGACACTTGTTGGCAGGTGCCTTAGAAATGAGGGTGATGGTGCTGGACTCTGCTTGCAAGCAAAGAGGAGGGTGGGAGGGGGGAAGCCTGCTTCACTCTGTGCCAGTTACTGACCCCAAAGAGCCCTCCCATACCCCATCAACCTGCAAATCTCAATCCAGCCCACACTAAACACCGATTGATTTTTCTACTCTAACGAGCACTGCGTCACATTTGTGTTGACTAACCATCAGTTCAGATAAGTGGTTTGCAATTAAGATACTTTGGTTTGGGGCCAGTGAAAGTATGGCCTGAAAAGCCCTTTCAAGAGTTCAGCACAGTGCTAGAGAGAGTAACCAGAGCAAGTCACTGCCCAAAACAGAAGGCCAGGTGTCAAGCTGACAGCTTTTAGACCTTTATACCAGAGTTTTCTTACTTTTCTTACCTTTCCAGCTGATTCAAAATAAAAAGCAAGATTTGTCACTACAGAACCTTCCCCTGAAAAGTAATAGCTTGCTTGTATAATGCTCAGAAAAGATTTCTTTCCAGACTCATGCAGTCAGCCTGCAGCAACAGTGATTTTCTTCCACTCAGGTGGCAATGTGATCCTTTCACAGATGCTATCTATTTCTGATGGCAGACAGATAGTATTCCAGCAAAAATGTGTTCAATAACAAACAGCTAACTTAACTGAAGTCTTTAGAAAAAATAAAACACTTACATGAGTGCAGCTTTTGAGTTACATGGACTTCAGCCTGGACATAGTTCACATTCTCATCCTGCACGGAGCCACTTTGAGGAATTTTCCTCCCATTGCAAGCTGAGAAAGGGGTTTGGATAGCAGCAGGTAGATAGATTCGAGGCTTAAGGTTGGAACAGCTGCCCTGTGACCCCACCTAGACACGGAATCCTCAGAGCAGAAACAGACACTTGGCAACCGACCAGGTTTCAGTTTAAAGACAGAGAGAGATCAAACACCCCCTTTCGCTCTGCAAGCTCTTTGCATACAGAACTGCACATCTCTTGCAACATTTCCTCTTCACATGGTGCCCTCATGACCAAGCTGCCAGAGCAACACGGAAGTGCTCACTCCAACACTCACCACCTGCCAAGCTCTCAGCACCAGACATCCTCTGCTCTGGTAGCTCTCACTGACACAGAAGAGGAAAGTTTCTACAGCAATCTCCAGGAAGAGCAGCTCATCTTTGGCTCTCTTCTTTTGCTCTCCTCTCCTTTATACTTCTTCCTTGTATCAGAACACAATTATTTCAGATCAGGGTAGTTTATACTTGAGACAAGTAATGTCTGAAAGCTTTACCCAAGTACATAAATGACCCATAACCATCAACCCATGTATTCTTTTATTATATCAAGCAAAAAGATGATATTGTGCTTGCATCATTATGTCATCACGTTTTTCTTAAGTGTCCTAGGGACTCTAACATATATGGTTTAGAAATACCTCATAAAAGTGCATAAATTCTGTTATTCCACATTGTTCCTAGCTTTCTCCAATGCCTGCATGAACAGTCATGAGAGCACTGTTTCTTCTGTGAATTGAGGAGACATCTTTTTGGTGTCCTTAAAGGACAGTATTTTAACACAGCCAACATCTAACTGACAGACAGCTCATCTGTGCTTCTGTAACAACCAAGATTTTGAACAATTTAGATAAACGCTTCCTGCTGGAAACCAAAATTGTAACTGAGCACCAACTGAAAGAATATGAGAGCCAAAATACAGGCACCCGTCCTTAAATTATTTCATAAGGCTGAGCTTGAATTTTCTTCAGCTCTGCTAATTATCTGTAGAACCACTACTTCAGGAGGATGTAGAGGCAAAAATGAGAGCAAAATAAGATTGGCTGGATCTATGACATGGGCTTATTTTGACCTCCCAACCTTTTCTTCAGTTCTTCATCATACATTAGTATGCTCTTCCAGTAATCACATCGCTCGGGGTCTTCTCTTCCAATTTTTAATTACGTGGTATTTAGTAGCTCTGAAGAAAAATGAAAGAGAACTGACCACCAAATTCAGAAATGCATTAATTCAAAAGGAAGATCTGAAATATCTTCAAAAGTTACATTGTACCAGTCCAAACACTCTTCCCACACTGCCCCTTCACATGCCAGTCAGGCGCGCGCAGCTGCCCCCACTTCATTCCTGCATGAACAACCCGATGGAGAAACCCTATTATACTGCACTTGGCATTTGTTCAGTACACCAAAAACCAGCCTGGTATACCAACCCTGACTGTTATTATAATCTTAAGGGATGTAATGGGTAGGTAGGAAAGCTACCTGTAACATCTGTGAGAAAACGATGTGCTAACACAAACCAGCAGATAAACAGTCAAGAAACAGCAGAAAACTGCTCGCAACTGAGCTTCAGTGCTCACATAAAATGAGGCAGAAGAAACATCTGTTTTGGTAACTTCCAGTGCTGTCAGAGAGAGAACTGCTGGTTTCCTGGTGCAAACGTGTGGCTTTCCCTCACAATGTGCAGAAGAGGCAATTCTGAACAGACTCCAAAAATCCCAAGAGTGTAAGACAACCTGTTATTTAAAACAACAAGACTCCATGGACAGAGAACAAGGCTTTCTGCTCTCTCGCTTGGAAGGTTCAATAAAACTCTAGGAGAAAAACAATAATAATTTCATGGAATAATCTTCCCCCTTCTCAAAACTGCACCACCGGACACATCAGCTGCAGATCAAAACCTGACTGCAGAAATACTACTTGTAATGCAACGCTGTGTGGTGTTGCAAATACGTATCAGTTCTGGTTTTTAAAAAATGTTGATTATAGTGTGCTGCCTTGCAACGTGTGGAACTGCATATTTCAGTTATTAAAGTTAGCAAACAAGTCTGGCTGTTCAAAGTCATTTCCCTGAGTAAACAATGACTCAGTGTGGACTGTATAATGTAGAAGTTATTAGTTACTGTTAGCAAGATTAAAAAACCCAACTCGCAACACTATACAAAGACATACTTCAGAATGGAAAATAGTTTTCCTCCTACTTCTATGGTTCCAGTTATACTGTTTCAGAGGAATTTAATTTTCTAAAAAGCTAAACAGATCACTATCTCCTTATTGGATAACTGGACATTGACTTAACTGGACCCTTCAGCCATGAACAATGAGAGCAGTGAGTTTACCCTCTTTTCTGTTCTCAGTTTGCCATTATAACTGTGAAGTAAAGATTATTGTTTCTTGGACAGGAACATCCCACCTAGACCAGGTGGTAATGAAAACAGACATAAAGAAAGCATAAAATATTGAGGATATGGTAATGAAGAAAAAAAGGCAATTGTAAGCTCACCCAAATCCTCCGACAAACGCTGGTCTCCAGCTGAATTACAGCTCCTTCAATAATCCTCCTCTTCATTAGGAAAATGGCCAAACACACCTGGTGATTGTCAGCTGGCACAAGGCACCGCAGATCACTCTAACTAATGAAATGCAACCTCAGCTGCTAAGATGCAAAGGTTTCCCTGAAGCCTGCAAACCACCAGAGGCTGTTCTCCAGCTATGAGTACACGCTGTCTCAAAGATCAGGACCACATCCCTGTGTTACCTTTTCTAAGAGTGAAATCTCTGGTCAGATGCAAGAACGCTATGAGGAAATAGAGTCAAACATCCATGGTAAACTTTCACCAGAAAAGTGCCTCCAAAAGAAATTACTGAAATAATAATTTAAAGGCACAGCTTTTTAAAGCAGCTGTAGCTCATAAGGTCCAGCCTGCACCCAAACAGCGGGCTGAGTGCCACCGTAACTGTGGCTTTGTCCACATGCACCTTTTTGCCTAGCAGTGATTTTAGAAAGCTCTTTTATGGAGAAAGAACAAAAACGCACGTTTGGGGCAGCAGGGATAGAAGATGTTTTTGTCATTCATAGACTATCCATTTCCTGGCAAAAATCAGAACACATTTTGACATCACATTCTTTGCCACCAGCAATTACGCTGCCCAATTGGTAACAAAACTTCCCAGTAACTGCAGGCTGCTGGATCTTCCAGCCCCAGGACATGACCGCCTAGAAGGCAAACACTGCAGCACTCCAAAGGTACTGCCAAATGCTAAAAATCTATGTCCATTTATTATCAGTTGAACTGCATTACAGGAAGGGTGGTGGCCAAGCTGGACCAAGGTCAACATACCGGTTAAAGGGCTGCAAGTGTCCCAGTGATGACCAGCTAGCTGGTCATTCACATGTCACCATGTGCTTTCCTAAAGCAAAAACCTGCTAGGGAGAAGTATCCATGCATGCACGAGTGTCACAGGAGTTCTCAATACCAACTTTTATCACCTTCCAGTACAAGAATTTAATATAGGACAGACTGCAGTGATGATATATATTAAACAGAGAAGGTACTGGCCCTGCTGCTCCTTATTGGACTGAAGAGTATTTAAATAATGCAGGGCAGGGTTTTAAAGAATACCAGGCCATCCACCCCCACAGAATGTGACTCAGTTGCAACAAACTACTTGAAATTTGTCCACTCAGAACCTTCTGTCATAATAAACTTTGTTAGCCTTTCTCATTTACTTGCTTACATCTTTATGAATGTTTTCTGGGAAGAGCTGGCCACCTACCCCACTAATGCATCAACAAGGAGTATGCAGAGGAGGGCACAAAATACATGGCAGGATATTTCCCAGCAGGGAGATCATTCAATCCAGATAGAGGCACAGTAAAAGTGGCTCCCTCTGGGCAGAAAAACAACTGCTCCAATCTCACAGAAAGACAACCCATGCAAACCTCATCCACTAGGAAAGATGATGGGAGGTTAGATGTATGGTTTCTATCGGTGTCAGGCATAGTAATGCTAGTCAAAGCCAAGCACATCACTCACAAGTTGGTTATAACGCAGTAAACAACGCAGTAAAACCCCTGACAGAAGACAAAAACCTGCTGCAATTGCAATCGCTTTACGCCAGCACAAAGCACTGCTGCTACCAGCAGAGCCATCCCCACCTGATCCCAGCCATTTCCTCCTGTGCCATCGCATTCTTTCTGCAGGCGGAGATGTTCCTGTGCTCACACAAGGAGCTGAGCCCTGAAACTGCTCCAAACCAATTACCTGTTTGTTTTGCCTACTCAGTTTTAACTTGGGTCAGTTCTGAAAAGTCAACTGCATTGGACTGTCATCAATACAGGTAAGGCAAAGCACAATGAAAACGGTTTTACCCACAGCAACGTTTTAGCAACATACAAACATGACTTTATACACAGTTCTTTAGCTTATATGAAACAAGAAGTGAGGTAGTTATGTTTGTATCACTTACAAAGGGCAGCAGGACACAGCATCCTTAGGAAAGTTCTCTCCACCTCCTTCTCTGCAGCACCAGTAACACATCACGTTTTCCCAAATATAAATTTGTCCTACAGAAGGCATTTGAAAGCACCCTGTGAAGAGTCCTCACCCGTTACTGCTCCAGACTGGGAGGCGAAGTGCTCTGGCCCAGTGATCCTCAACATTTTGCATGCTGGAACTATTCAAAACTGCCAGGTGAGAGCATTCAGCCAAGGGAGGGGGCAATGGCCTGAAACGCCCCGAGCTCTGGTTTATACCTTGCTCTGGGACTGTGGCCAGCTGCTGTGCTTTGCTCCTCCTGCATTTGGTGCAGACTGTCCATTTTGACAGTGGTAGAGGAATTTGTGCAGTTCCTAGAAAGCACGCAGTTCCCAACACAATAAGGGTAGGCCCTGTAAGCAACAGGACCCCACAAACAACAGAAAATTCCCTGAAAAATGTCTAAATACTACTGGAACAAGACTATCTTCCCTCTGCATAAGGGATGAGGCTCATCCACATTGAGCTTATTTGTAGAAAGAAACACCATGTTTAATCTGTTATTAAGCTTTCTCAGTCCCCAGTTTTTTACTCTTCTTCCTCCAGTAGGCTCAGATCAAATTAAAAAAAAAAAAGGAATTCTTCTACCCAGCTTGAATAATTTTGCCATGATCTGTATAATTTCTCCTGTAGATATTACAAATTCTGAAGATGCATCATAAATCACAACCTTGTTTGCTGTTAGTTATGCAAAAGACAACAGAAATCACACACTCTGGATCCCGAGCCACACGGGATCTCTCAATTCCCCAGGATATTATGAATCAGATTTTTTTTCCCCTTTTAAAAATAAGACCTATCCCTATGTCACAATAAATTAGGACAGTGTGCATACAGCCTAGCACTCCATTAGTCTCTGCCATGCAGAACACAAGACATGATTTATATTTACACAGGCCCTCTGTAAAACACAGAATTATACCCAGGATCGAAACCGAAAAGCCTGAAATGTTATGACAGTGGTTGCCACGCCAGGGCCTACTGTAAAAATTAAGAACTCATCATTTCTGTAAGCCTCTGGCAGTTTTTAAAAGTTTTGAAAAGGTGCTGACAATCAGTAATTGTCTATTGCTCCAAAAGGAGATGAAAGAAAAATGCCTTTCTTCCCAACGGCTCTAAGATGTGGTTCTGCTTTTGTGGCTGGTCCCACCAACCAAGCAAACTCTCTAATTTGTCACTTTGTAAAATCAGGCAGCTGCCATCTACAAGTAGCTCCGGAGAACCCTTCCACCTCAAGCCACTGTCACAGAAAGAAAAAATACCAGAATAATCTCTGAATTGTATCTCAGAATATTTTTTCTTCTGTAAACAGGAAATAAACACACACACACACACATCCCTAAGCCCCCCAAACATGAGGATGCAGATCAGGCCAGCTCACTCGGAGAGTTCAAGTTACTAGAATGAGACATTCATTCCGTGCAGAGTCAGATTCCTTCCATAAATCACTGTCACTTAAAGCAATTAACTCCAAGTATATTGGAAAAGGGAAAAACTGGCATCAAAGTAGCACAGAGATGGGGACCCTTGACTCTTAGTGGGGACACAGACCTGTGGTCTAAGCTGGAGGAGTTGCTGTGTTTAGCAACACCTCTGCCTGTAAGAGAGGACTGAAAATACCGAGCTGCCTTCATGGAGAGCTCTCAGGCACCTGTGCAAGCACCAGGAATTACCCCAGCATAGCTGTGGAGTGCTATCAGCCACAGGACGCATCGCCAGGGAGCACACGGCAGCGGGAGAAGGCGCAGAGCAAGTTCGGGATGTACAGAAAGCCATTTTTCGGAAGGATCAGGCAGGACCTCGCTGCCAGGGCCCCGGCTCGGCTCCGGAACCGCCTTTCCCTCGCCCCCACGCCCAGCCACACCCTTGCGAGCCCCGGCTCCGGCGCCACGCGAGCCCCGGCGGGATCCAGCGCGTCCCGGGCAGGAGCTGCCGGCATTCGGGGTGCGAGCAGGGGAGCGGTACCGGAGTGTGCTCGGTACCGCTACGGAAGGGGAGGGCGGGACTGCGGCGGAGCCGTGCCGGGATGCCGGCTCTCTCAAAGGCTCGTTTGTTTCTACCGAGGCAATTTCAGAGTTTCCGGGAAGGTCGCTGACTTGGGGGGGGGGAAATGGCTGAGCCGCG
>VZRW01010113.1:235540-279670 GCA_013398125.1 Aegotheles bennettii | reverse complement strand
CGCCGCACCGGCCGCGGCCCCGCCTCGCCCCGCAGGCAGGAGCCCGCTCGCCCCGGTTATGGGGTTGAGCCCCTCCGGCAAACCGGCTCGCGTTCCTGCTGCTCGGGGTTACAGCCGCACCTGTCCCCGCCAGAGGCACAGCAGATACACCCCGCACACCGGTGGTAACGACCAGCGCCAGGGTGAGCTCCCGCACCATCCGCTCCGTGCAGCAACCCGCATCCCGGCTGGTCCCGGAGGGGTGAGATCCCGGGGCAGCCGAGCCAGGATCCGCGGGAAATTCGGCGTGTGGTTAAATCCTAACAGACCGAAGCGTTCCGAGCTGGAACAGTAAAGCTCTGCACTTTGATTCCTGCAGCTAGAAGCTCCTGTTTGTGTTAAAGCACAATACATCAGAAATCACTGTCCTCTGGGCCATTCCTGCAGCACCCACAGCACTCCACGAACACACACTGCTGTCCTCAAAGTAGCAAATTACAGTTTTATGGACTGTTAATGAGTATTTAAAACTTTTTAGAAAGCTGAACTAACAGCTTTTCTCTCTCTGATGTCTCCCCCAGGATCCCGGCACATGGGATAAGGTTTAAAGGAACAGTTCCCTCTGGGAAAGACAACTCAGTCCCACCAGTGTCCTCTCCTGTCACTACAAACGAGTCAATAACACTGGGACCATTTACTGGAAACCAGAAAATACCAGAATTGCCACTATCTCCTCTGGCACAGCAGAGCTCTCAGGTTTTTCTGAAGTGAAACGACTCTGCCTCACGATTGTGTAACGCACGCAGCAAATGCCTTAGCTAATTTTCAGATCGAGTTTCAGATTACTTACTAGAAAGACAATGCTAGGAAACTGGAGCAACACACAGATGTGTGCTTCAGTACATGATGGCTCTGCCCTGAGCAGTCTGCTACCAGAACTGAGGATAGATCAAACAGTAAATGAATACTTATGGCAGAGATAAACATTCACAGTTGCATTTAGGTACATTTAAACATAAGGAGGATTTAAAATTTCTTTCCACGGTTCCTTCTCTTCAGCAACTATACAAATCTACTTAGAAAATATTCTGAAGCAAAACACACAGAGTGGCCATTCATTCCAAATACTGAAAACTAAAATTCTTTTTAGAAAAGTACTGTGTCTTTCTTAACTATTTACATCTACCCCATGAAACCAGAAATAATCAGCTCATGCATTTTCCATCTGCTTACATACAAACCCTGAACCCGGGCCAATGAAAGTCGCAAGTTAACAGAATGTTCAGTTTCTCGAGTAACATTATTAGTAACAGTCCATTAATAAGCTTCCCTACTACTGAATTTTTGATGTGTGAACCTTCCTATAACATCCAGGGCACGAATCCAGCGACAACATGCACAATCGATATCAAAGAGGATCAACATACGCTCTCTTCAAAGCTCTTTCCCTCCCTTTGTAGTTTGAAGTGCTTCCAGAATTTGAACAGAATCAATACAGCCAGGCCAAACACCAGCTGCAAGTCACATCAGCTTTGGTACGCTGAAATATTCCTGCAGGAAAACACATGTAAACCATTTTCTAAACTCCCAGTCAATTAATGTTAGCCTTCATTGCTACTAATTTCATCCTAGCGAGAGAATACTGTTAACAACACACCTACAGCCACTCCAATGACTAACCTGCAGAAGCCTCATATTTTTGCACTCAGTTCAGGACAATGGTGACTAAGTTGGTTATCATGTAATTAACGCTTACAAGAAGGGAAAAGAACAATAAAAACCAGGCTTACAGTCTTGCGTTTCCCATTGCGACCAACCACACGGATGATTTCTCCTGTAGGAATACGTTCAATCTGCAGTTCCATCTTTCCAAGTTAGTAAATCTCTCTCTCTATTCTTTACGGACAATTCCAATTTCAAAGCACAGCAGCAGAACTCCCTGAGTAGTCTGGGAGAAGACCTTGGCTAACTGCAATCTTTGGTTCAGAGCCCTGTTGTGAGAGGAAGAGACGAACCTCTGTATTTATACTAAGTGTAGGTGTGAGCTGAAACAATTAAGTTCAAGACTAGTTTCCACTAGTTACAATGTGTGTAGACAGTTCCAAGAAGCCTAAATTTATGTTCGTGTTTATTGCCACGAACTTTGCTGGTGTTCCATTTTAGTCCCAGTAGACTTAGAAAAGTCCAGTTGCTGCGGATGCCGTTTCATAGGTACTAGCACGAAACAATTATGTGATAGACTTTACAAACACACCAAGAGATTTTATGTAGATTCTTCATCTTTGCCTCCAAGATACTTGCTTTAGAGAGAGAGCAATAGAAAATACTGATTGCTGCCATGGTAACTACAGGAAGTTCTTCAAATTACTGCAGAACTAGATCATTATTAATTAAATCCTTGAGTAGATAACTAATCATGACAAAGGAAATTAACTTGCACATGTTACTGCACAAAAAATCTTGCTATGAGAAAAATAATCTGGTGAACACCGAACTTGCTGGTTGGGGCCAATTCCTTCTATTTTATTGGAATAGACAAATTTGAATTTTCAGCTCTACTACAAAGCAATTCCAGATGACACCTCTTGTCCAAAAAACCCCATAACCCTAGACATTAAGATTAACAAGTACCTGGGCATTCCAGAGCAGATACAGAGAACATCATTCTGTCCAGTAACCGAAAAGAAATGGCCTGTCACTGTTCTTCCATACCTGGAATTATTCTTATACTTCCCTTAGCTGTTATAGACAAGACTGTTCCAGTCCAACAATTGTTTCCTTGACCAGTTACTTCCCAATATAAGGTTCTACTGAAAAAGAGATTATAGCACATTAAAAAAAAACCCCATCACTGACACTTCCCCAGACAAAACTGCCCTACTCAGTACTTTGGGGCAAATACCTAGCCTATCTTATCTACCCTTCCTATACAGAGAAATGTAGTCTAGAACATGAGGGCTGGTTAACTGGAATGATTTCTGTAATGCAGACAAGAGAATGATGTGCAAAATAACCTCTGAAATTGGGTTACAAGTAAGTGAGAACAAGAGGAAAAGAAGAAAAAGGATTAAGAAAGTAGAGAGAGGTTGAAGAAAATATATATATATATACGCATATATTAAAGAGAGAACAAAACAGAAGAGGGAAGAAAGGAACACAGCGTGCTGAGACCAAGCAGTACACTTTAAAACCACAGTTACGGTAAAGCTTGTATTTGATAAACAATGCTGAAACATTCCCTACTAGGGCTGTCTGTATCTGATAACTGGCAATATCAAAGTATGGTTAACAGGTTAAAAGTTTGCTATTGTAGTTTTCTTCTTTTCGTGGTGCCAGTGAATTCTTATTTTCTGAATTTTCCCCACACCTCTCCATTCCTCTTGCCAGTTTGTATTCCCAGATCTCACACTTCCCCCGACTTCACTGTTTTCCTTCAGTGATTTTTCCCGTGCTTCAAAAGCTCCCACACAAGTTCTCTTCTATATTGCACATAGGAGATGTTCTTACTTTTAACTGCAGAGACCTTGTAAGGGGAAGATGGCAGTTCCCCTGTAATACAGGGAGGTGGAATGTGCACACACAGATACCTGACTTTTCTTAAGTGGAAGTAACTGAACAGACAACTTCAGTGTAGTCCCCGAGTAGCTCAGCTTCTGGAGTAACTCAATGTGTACCGCATAGATTCATCAGGTGGTGAGTGCCACTGCCTTGGCTGAGCAAAGCAGCCACACAAAGAACAGCTTACTCTGTACTACTGTGTGCTCCACAACTCTGAGCTTGCACCTGAAGAAAGAGACACAAAAATGTTTTTCTCCATTCTCTTTCGAGATTGGTATAAAGAAAAAACAGGAGTAAGGAAACAAGGATATTATCTGAGTAATGCGTGAGTTATAAAGCTAAATAACAACGGTATTCATGCAGTGATGAGTACCAGGAACTTTCTATGATCTCTGCATCTTGTTATTACACAAGAAATTGTTTCATTTCAATCACTTTCAAATAGTGAATCCCTGTATTCAAGGGCAGAAAGGGCCATCAGAAATATTCCTGCTAGTAATGCAAAGTTCTTTAAAAAGGTATTGTTTCCTCTCTCAAGGAAAACCTAATTCAATCTTTGTTCAACTGGCCTTTCCACTGCAGTACATTAATTAGACAAGTTCATCTGAGTGTCACTTAGTGTCCAAGAGCAGAGAAGGAAGTAGTGGTAGTAGAAACAATAGACTTTATCAGAACGTATTTTTAGGGTCTAACAAACACGCAAGACATCTTAGAAATATTTCCTGTTTACACAGAGCTGTACTATCTATGTGCAATGATACACTGCACGTCCTGAGGTTAGTTAGGCATCAGAAATATAGGGAAGTTAAATAAGGCTACACTGGACAACATATTTTCTGTTTTAAAATAAGTTCTCTAACAGCAGGGAATTACAAAAAGTTACCCTTAGGTGGAAATTATTTGATAGTAAATTTATAGTAAAACATACAAAATTTAAAATAATAAGTATAGTGTAGCAAACCTTTCACAAGGATAAAAAAGACAAATCATCCTGTGAAAAATTCACTGTGAAAAAATGTATTTAGAAGAATCTGTTCTTAAAATTAAGAAAGTGATTTAAGCGGCTTGAGCATTTCACAAGGAAAATATCAAAACCTCCTCAATGAGAGGGGACAAAACACGACAGGAAATCCACAATAGAAATCCACTTAATACTGGTTTCATTTCAATGGGGGGAAAAAAACCTAGATGAATTTGCTTTGGACAAAAGAAAAATAGCATTTTTCCTTGTGCTTCTTTTGCAGCCCAAAGCCCTGCTGCAAACATTTTTACTGACATCTTCCCATTCTAAGATACTGTTGTATCTGCACATTAAATATAACCAGAGTTTCCTGCAGAAAGGTTACCGTGCCCGAATTAATCCTCCCCACCCAAAACAATTGTGTTCGTTCTCAAATTAATAGAGGCCATGTAGAACACTTCACTGCCAGGATTTATTTTAGTGGTACATGAAAACACACAAGTATAAAAACATTTCCAGTGATTATAACATCCCATTAAAGGTGCTTTAAGAAAGATAAATTTCATCAGAAATTTCATCATTACAGGTCATGGAAGAGTTTGAAAAGCTACAGTAGGTAACAGTAAGCAAACAAAAGTGCTACTGTGTGCATAATATTTAAGAAAGAAGTAGACAGTTCTGTGCTGCATCCTACTAACACACAAGCAGATACAATCAGAGCTGCTGTGGGCATTTTCAGTGAAGTCCTGTGGTTCAAAGGATTAGTTTACAAAATGCAGCTTCTACGTCCAGTGATTGAGAGGGTTATCAGCTCTCAAGGATCTTGAGTTTCTCGCCCATGTAAAGCAGCTGTATGGCTCCCCCTCTGAGCTGCTCATGAACAGCAGGTGCACCCCGATGAGGAGAAACTGGATCTTGGTCCACAGTAAATCGCCAGCTGTGGTCTGGAATTCAAAGACCACTGCTCTTTGAGCTCTCCACAGAATCTCCTTGCATGGAGTACAGTAACACAGTCACAGAAGTAAAATCAGAAAGAATACAACTCAAGAACTGCTCTTTGCAATTCCACAGGGATTTGTCTGATGCCCTACATTGCCATGAAAAGTCACATCTGAAAGATTTAGTGCAAAACAAATTCTTGTAAGACTGGTACAAATGTGAAGTGTTTCTAATATTGTTCCAAAGTGTAACAGGAATGTACAAACTGTAAACCTCAAGGCAGTTTTAATCCATGCAATGAACACAGTGTCCTCTGAGCCTGCCCTCACTACTTGCAACTGGAAACAGTTCCCAACACCAAGCATTAAGCTGAGATATAACTAAAATTCACAGAGGCTACGTGTTCTTAAACCCCACGCTGCAGCTACCTAACCAGCTAACCTATCTTATGGTTTCCATAGTATACAAAGACATCTGGACCCAGAAGATTTTATACAGTGAATGATACAAGCAAGTAACTGCAAAACAAATGTCATGTCAAGGTGCTAAATTTCTATCTCAAAAGAACCCTGAAAAAACTAAGGCTTTGAGAAAAAGAGCAAAAAAGAATTCATTCCGTTCTGAAGCAATATTGCAGCAGCAAAAACACACCAACACCCTTTGCTTTGCTCTTCCACTTGAACCACATCTTTTCTTTTTCATTCATATCCAACATGACAGTGATTAGTAACTAACTTTACTTACCATACACATGGTCTGCTCACCTGTGCTAAGGCATTTCTCCAGTCAAGCAATTTATTTCAAAAATTGCAGGATCCTGGTTCTGTCTGAGCCAGGGACTAGTATAAAAGTGGTTTTGGTTTACTTTTTTAAAATCAGAGGGAGAAACACAATAGGCAAATTGCTAAATTGTTTTATAAAAGAATAAATTAAAAAAATCAGGAAAAAAAGGGTTTTCATAAGTGTATCTCAATCTGGAAAAAACAGAAACAGAAAATCCTACAAAGAGTTATCAGTAAGGCATGAAAAGGGATCTACTACCAAAGAGGAATGGCTGGTCTTTTCCAATCAAAACAGTTCTATGGTTCTATGGAAGATTTTGTTTTCATGTGACTTGCTGCCATGTATGTTTCCAAAAAGGGATCTAGCTTACATTTCAAAGTCAAATAAAATTTTAAAACAAGCTAACCAGCTGTATCTAATAAATAATGTTTTTAATAACTGCATTAAACTCCAAACTTGGAAATTGGTGTTTAAGTGGTTACAGCACAGTAAAATATGGTATTGTAAATAAAATATCCTCTACAAAAAAGGAACAAGCCTAAAAACCTATTACAGATCGCAACTTAGGTTAAATCATTCAGTTAGAAATGTCTATCACCTTAAAGCATCCAGCATTCACTGGATGCTATTTTTACAGTTCTCATCCAGTGCAACAGAGTTACTCTCCCCATAACAATAAAAATATCTGTTTCCACAATAAATTATCTTCTATTAGTTTACAAAGTTTCTGAACAATCCTACCTGTCTTACTTGCACTGTCTTACTCCATCTTCTAAGAATAAAAGCTTATAATCTCTAAGACAAAGAATCACGTGACTCCTGAATTAGGACCACTAAATGCCCTTTCTGCCTTCAGAACTCTGCCTCGTTATGTGATTCCTGATTGTCAGATTTCTGCATCCGACTGCTCTCTTCCTGTGTCGGATCCTTTTCTGTTAGTGTTCTGCTAGGCCGAATCTAGAAGACAGAGAGTAGTTAAAAAACAAATTAAGACATTTAGAAACAGGATGTTGCTCTGTACTACCAATATATTACGTAAAGGTGTCTTACGTACTTGCTAGAAACTGAGAAAATGAGAAGTGATGTATCTATGCAGCAATTATGATTTTTTAAAAAATACACCTAGTATAAACCACTAAACTGATATCAAAACATTGTCATGCAAAAGAAATAAAAATAATAACAACATTAATCAAAGTTTCCAAATGTATTACCTGGAAGGGCTGGCTGACACCAACTATTGACTGCAAATTATTGCTATAGTAACAAAGCAAAAATTCCCCTCCCGTATCAGGTATTTCTGCAGCACTCATGTAAACCTGTCAACAAGAATAAGAACAGGCAATGGGCAATTTCCACAGAGAAAGAAGCTTAGAAAAAAGCAGTCTCCACCATTCAGGATACCATAAAATCGGTATTTACTATTTATAAGCAAGTTTCTAATGTAAGCTAAAAAAGATAAGGACAGAAATAACTCATGAAACTAAGTCAGGGAGGGAAAATTAATATCCTGCACCATGGCAGCAAGCTGACTTGGTTCAGCCCTGACTGGGAAAGAGAATACAGAATCATTAAAAGGAAGAGGATATGGAACAAATAGACCTGGAATGATACTCTTCGGAAAACTACATTGGAAAGAAATATAATTGTCTTACTTGTTTACTGTCTTTGTTAGAAGAGATTTCATCATCTTCTACCCAAGCATAAGTAACATAGTCATTCACATGCCTGAAAGATACCTGCAAAGAAAGATGCAAACTGTCAGCCTTCTGAAGGAAGCAAAAGCTACACTGCATGGAAAACTCCACGTCATGACAGAGATGCTTGCTATTTCACTGAAGTAATTAAACCACTTCACTTTTGGGGCACACAAATCTTGTTTCTGAGAGGGTGCGAGTGCTCTGTTCTCTCACTCCTCCACTGTGCTTTATTTTTGTTCTTTCTTTGCTGTATAAATCTTTTGAAGTGCAGCCATTAGGGGAGGACAATTCCTTTTCACAGCTTTTGCATCATTTTACTTAAATAAAACACCACATTATCATAGCAGAGAAGTTAAAGAATGTGGAAGAGCTTGCATGCTGTGCAGCTAAGCTGTCAGCATACAGAAACTAATGACAACCAAAGATACATGATTGTTTTAGAGAGATTTGCACTAGCAAGAATCTCAATGTCCTATGATAGAAGACCAACAACTACCTCCTCCAGTCACATTCCCCATCTTTTACTAAGAGTAAAGAGCCTTTACTCAAGAGTAAAGAGCCATGATGCTGTAACATCACCTTGAAGAGTCCAATCCAGTCCCAAGCACTGCTTGGCAATTCAGGCACTGCAGAATAGCTGATCAGAACATCACGTTCTGCGCTCCACTCACCCTCAGGATTCAGTGTAACCAAAGGATCTGATACCAGAGGCTTCAACTAGACAAAGGAACAGAATTTAGTCAGTTGAGTTGGTCACTCTTCCAGTTATTCTTTTCAAGTTATTCTCTTCCACACCTGTTGTTCCACACTGTTAACCTAAAAGCAGTTTGCTGCCTTCACTATAATCAGAATGAATCAGAGATTATGACTTCAAAAGTTTAGAAAACCTAATTCTGGAAGGCAAGACTTAGTAAACCAAAATTTTTCTTAACAACTGGAACAGCACCTCAAGCCCAAAAGTTCCTGTAACAGGTTTGTGATCGCTGATGCCATAGCTCATGTGGCTGATATAGTTATTCAAAGTAACAGAAATTGTCTGTTCTTCTTCAGAGAATTTGCCTTCTTTTGATGCGTTCTGGCAGAGATTTTTCACTCTCCAAAGAATTCTATCTGTCCATGCTGGCTTTCTTTTCTTCTCACTGCAAAAGTGTAAGATAAAAGTGAAGTGAGAAGAAAAACAGTTGCCAAAAGCTAAGAATACTGTGCAAAATCTACTCAAAGTTAAAAGATTGTCAGATACACATTAATAAAAGAAGGCAATCACATTCAATCTTCATTTTACTGCTCTGTTTAAGGTTTCCTTAATTTGAACTCAACTCTATTTATCACAGATAAGTTTCATGGGTTTCTGAGAGAGGAGTAAAATGAAGGGGAGAAGGGCATTCAATGGGTTAGTCAGCTTCATAAGGGAAATGATAGTTTCTCCCAAAGCACTCCATAAAAACATGCAGAAACATTGAGATAACACAGCAACTGCCCTAAGCTTCAAATGTACAGTTATTCTGAGAAAAGGGACATAAACTTAAGGAAGACCTAGGAAGAGACTCAACAGTGTTTAATCGTTGGACTTGATGATCTTAAAGGTCTTTTCCCACCAAAACAAGTCTATGATTCTATGTTTGAAATTACTCAAAACATTAGAGAACAAGTTTTTTTTAACAACCAAAATGGACAAACTTATACTAATCACAGGTGACACAGAAATGCTTTATTTAAAGTTTCTCTAACTTGTGCTAGCCTGTAGTTCAAGTCTGTAAGCTGTTGCTGTCTCATAACAAAAGGCTTTAAAAATGCCATAATCAAGAAAGTTCCAGCCGCAACCTGCAACTGTGCTATACATCAAATTAATCATAATTCAGTTTCCTTTTATACCATATCAATAATAGCAGAAGACAAGAGCATTTTGTGGTTCTCTCTGTAGTGGGAGGAAGACTCAACAGCAGCTCTGTGTGGATGTAGCATTTCAAATTGAAATGGAGAAAAGATCATACCCCACAGAAGAGGAATTAGAGTGGAATAGATTGAATTATAAAAGTTAATGAGCAGGATGCGTAAGGAAAACTGTCAGTTTAAAAACTCTGAATATAAAAATCATCATAAAAATGGAAATGCCACTTAGTTCAATATTCTACGTACTTTTGGTTTACCCCTTCCCATATACAAGTCTGACTCACCTTTAACAAGGTGGAAAGATTTTAAATGACTAAGTAGTAATTACATAAACCGACAGAAATCTTTATGAGCTGCCGTATGTCTGCTCTGCTGTGCAAGAAAATACCAAAAGAACAGGTATAAGGTAATACACTCACTATTTTATAGAAACTGGCGTATTAGATGGGAAACAAAACCTCAAAATCTACACTGAAAAAATATCAAAGATAACAAAATACTGCGCCCTTCACATAAAGCACACTTTACATGGGTGCGTGCCTTGAGGTCTGCTATCACCGCTACCCAACCAAAGTATCTCTGCTAGCTTTAACAGCAGCAGGATGCACACAGGATGCATAAGCATATTTTGTTCTTTAGATGAGCCAATACAGATTATTAGGGTATGAGTCTTAGAACATCTTGGTTTGGACTATTGTAAGTATTTTTTGTTAACTGGATTTACTGCCAGTCCCATTATATCTCTTCCCACTCAATTAGGGAGCAAAACATTTTTGGATCCAAATGAATAAACTTGCAATACTAAATGCAACAGCAGAGTAGACAACACTACAGATTTCAGGCAGGTTCAGAAAATCCCTAAAGAAAATCAGCTGTCATCTGATTTTCAAATATTTCACAAAAATCAAATCAAAAGCTCGGGAATGAGCATTGTTTTGATTCTGAAATATTTACTAATCTATGAAATCCAGAAAGTTCTCTTCTTACTTAAACCAAAAGAGGGACTTCCGCTCTCTGGAAGTAAAGAAAAAGATCAGTACAAGTTCCTGTCCAAACAGGGGTCTTATCTTTCTGTTGAAATTTAAGACTAACACATAACAACAAACTTCAGTGTCAGAGAAAAACTTTGGGAAACATAAGCTACTTCATTTTCAACTTAAAATAATTTATAAAGACACATTTACATTTATTTTCAAATACCAGCACAGTATCAAATGGAATGCTCAAGTAGAGAAGGAAAATAAAAATGCCAATTACATTTTTCCTTTTTCTCATTTCTGAGAACCAATGGGCACTTTTAGTACTAGAGAAGAAAAAAGAAATGGCTTAAACAAGAGCTGGTTTATTCTGTAGTTCGAGCCTTTCCGAAAAGAAAGCTGGGTTGTTTCACTACTACCCTCATGGAATCAGAGACTCAGGCTTCTTCAGCCAGAAATATTCACTTACTCAGATTCAACCACTGAATGAGCCTAACAGAATAGCTCAATAGCTATTCTGTTAACCACTGTTAACCCCAGTTAACCACTACACTCAGAAAATTCAGGTTTGCTTACTAAAGTGATATTTGGTGAAGTATCACATTCACTCTAATATTCCGTGTCTAAATTAATCTTATTATGCTCTTACCTTGTATCATATACATCGGAATACAGATCAAACTTGTAGGTGGGTTTAAACTGCAAAGGACCCTCTATGAATTCCTGAAGAAACGCCTCGCTCTTTTTTGCCATATTTAACTGCAGAAATAAAAAGTAACTTTTAAAGATTATGTTTAAAAATCAGAGCTTATAGGGCAATTGGGGAAGGAGCTGAGAAAGCACCTTCCAAGAAGAATTCAACATCTCAGTCAGTACAGCATATCTGGAAAGGTAAATTCAGAAGGGTCTCTGTTACTGCCAGAACTCTTGACACAATCTGTTTAAATGTTTTGCAGCAGTTCCACTCAAATCAAACTCCAGAATAAGCTTCTCTTAGAAATAATTCTTGGGAGAAGAAAAAGGGAGGAGAAATTAAAGTGAGGAACAATTCACAAGCCATGAAGTTCAAAGCAAACTTCAGTGAAACACAGCATTGTAAACGAGTAAGGAACTAAACAAAAGCAGAAAAAGTCTGCAATTAACTAGGGCTTATGACTGTGAAGAGAGAGAGCAAACAGATCTATTCCACCTCATGAACACTCTGAATCTGTGCCCTTTAACAGAAATTAGAAACTTAAGAAGTAATGTTAACTCCTATGTTGCATTTGTGTGCATTAAAAACAAAACCCCCAAACAGATGAAGCCAACATACCTGGTCCTTTTCCCACAGCAGACTGTAACGCTTGTTATTTATTGATTCTCGGACAAAATGTATGCCATAATCTGCTATCCGGAAGTTTAGGTCCCCAAACCAGAAGAGAACACTTTAAAAAAAGAAAAAAAAAAAAGAAAAGCAAGAAACCAAGGACGATTTATAGGAATCTATTAACACGAGGGAAACATTCAGTAGAGTATAAGCCATTACACTAATTAGGTGCTCTAATCACTTATATTACTTAATCTGAACAGTTTAAACACAAACATTAAGTAGTTATAGATAAGCTTACACAGGGATAACCTACTGCTAAACAAAAAAATGGAAAGAACTGAAATAGTAAATTAAGTTCCTTGCATTATTGCTGCTTGCTTATTACTGCCTGGGTATTAACTTCTCTTGAGTCTCCTAATGACTTATATCTCAGATTCAGAATTAAATTTTAATAGTAGGTAAAGTAATTCATAAAATTCATGACCTATACACCAGTTAGTTATGTTAATCTACTGGCTCTAAGCTCTGGTTTAGTGCCTTGGCAAAGCTCTTCAGTGCATGAGTTTGTCATGTAACAGATAAAAACAATACAGACAGAATAGGGCTGAACAACTCACTCATGATCCAAGGTACTTGGAATATTCTCTCCTTCAAACTGCATTTCCAGAATTTTCTCAAAGTCATCCAATCGCTGCTCTGTGTTCTCCATGTGAGCTGGCAAGTGGCAGTTCATGAAACAAACTGTATGACCATAGAGGGACATGCGGATGGTGACTCCACCTTTGTTCCCCTGGCATGGAAGATTAACAACATTGTCTGAAGCTACAGTCAACACCTGAAAATGTAACTTTTAACACCATCTATGCATTTTTAGATCTTGCTATTTAGATGTAAATGAATACAATTTCATCCTGCGCAAGTTGTACATCAGCTAATAAACTGGTAAAATTATGGTCTGGGCTGCATGCTTGCATACAAGTTTCAAACCAGCAAGTCTCACTGCTTGTCAGTTTACTCATTTTTAAGTAACACATATGGCCCCCCTTCCACCATGAAACTATTTAGAGGCACACACCATCGTGTGTCAATCAAGTCTCAGACACTTCCTTACCCAGTATCCATACAGGCCTGTGCGCATGTAGTGGGTATGAACGTCCCGTATGAAAGGAAGGTGGATGTGCTTCACAAAGATCAGAAGCAGTAACCCCTGCATGCGAACGGAGGAGAGCTGGAAGAGATACAAAAGAGGGAATGGTCATTTCCAGGGAGGCGTTCAGAATTCCTCCTTCTTAGGAGCTTTTACTTGAAAAGAACCATAGCAGAAGTCATGCAATTCCCATGCCAAGCATCGCTTCAGTACTGAGACACAGTAAACGCAGATGTATTTCAGTGCTGTAGAGAATACATTCTTAGAGCAGACCTGCTTACAAACAAGCTTGATTAATCTCTCAAATAATTAACATTAGTTACTCCTAGGCATTTGCAGAAACAATGAGCTGCAAACTGCAGTAACTCTTGCCTGCAGTGCCTGTAAGACTGATTTACTGAACACTTTCAAAGCTAAGATCCTTAGGGAGCATGTAAAACATTGTTTAAGCTTTAGGATACTGGGGGGTTTTTTGTGGTTTGTTGGTTTTTTTGGGGGGTTTTGTGTGTGTGCGTGTCTGGAAATAGACTAACAAAGATGTTCTTCATTAAAAATGTATGAAATTTACAATGTTCCTGGCATGAGAAACAAAATTCATTGTGTTTGTTTTAATGATACAGTTTAAAATATAGACATTGCAATATATTAATTGTAGTTCAATTTTATGCTGGATGAACTTAGAGAAAGACTACATTAGAATAAAACCCGATATTAAGAATAACACTGACTATACAACTGCTGGAGAAGTACACAGACTCAGACCAAAATTTAAAACCAGAATTCTTCCTTTCTTTACCTCTATATCAACACAATTAATGATTTCAGAATATATGTTAATGTTTTCATTGCTCGTGACACAACAAAATACTGAGCAGTGTATTGAGATGGTGGATTTTACTTATTAGATGATGCACCAATATTTGTATCTGACCCGTGTAAACAGCATTTTCCTTTCAACAAGTATGTTCAGGAGATACCAATATCTTTCAATTCCTTTATTATTTGCTACACTTAATTTTGCCATGGGCCAGTCCCCAGATGTTTCTCAAGATCCACACGAAACCTCTCTGTAGATCTTGAACATCAAAACACAACAGATCCCTCCTCTGCTGGAAGCCAATAGTCCCGCCAATAGATAGTGCCAAATCAAGCAAAGACCTTTCACAGAAGGGACACGATTCTGTTTATGGTGAAAGAATTGACAAATCCCAACCAACCTAACGCTCTGCAAACAGATCCTGTTACTGAAGGGACACAACGTCTCAAGATGACAGCTAACTCTCTACACCCAACCTTGTCACAGGCCAGCAAAGAAAGGGTAACTGTTCTAACAACAGCCTCTCCTCAGCCAACTTCTCAGATAAGTCATACCATAAGCTCTCCTCACCGCCTGTTGATTTTGACCTGGCCTGACAGTCCCCTCTTATTATTAGAGCTAATCCAGTCCTGCTGAAAACCATCAGGTGGCAGCATCCATTCATTAGTGTGCCCAAAGTGCCACATTTATAAATTGGAATTCAAAATCAACCATGCATACCACTAGGAATTCTTTCTAACTGTCTGAACTCAGGGCCTGAATGCCAGCCCACGGCCAGATTCTGCACGTTTATCAGCAATGACTTACACTAGAACGGAACAACATTCTTTTTTGCCTTTTTATAATTCCCTATGGATTTTTTGTTATAATTACAGTTAAAAGAATGGCACAACTACTGAGTCTGATTAGCATGCAGATAATACAATCATCTCAGCAAAATCACCCTGAAATAATGCTTGATTTAGAAGACCAATAGGACATTCGAAAGGCTTTTAATATCTCTTTATCAGAGAAATTCAGGATATCCTCCTACGTTTATTGTTTGCATTATTAAAATAGCTAGTATTTTACCTGACCATGCCCCAAATATTACCAAAAATCTTGTCATTTAAACATCATACAATGTTCTAGGTCTTCAATCAAAAATAAAATTCTCAGAAAAATATATATACCCACTAAAATCCTGTTTTACATATATGCAATTTATTTTCACCTGCAAACAAGTTGGAGAAAACAAAAAAAAAAAAAGAAAAAAGAGAAACCTTACCAATCTTAACGAAAATCACTGCCATTGCTTGGGACATTTAGGGTGAAAACAGGTACTTAAGCAGACTACATTAGAAGCATCACAATACAGTTCCCCAATATTGCACAGAGCAAAAAAAATTTCTACAAACAAGAGAAAGATAGAGATACTGTGGCCACAAGAAATATGCTGTTGAGTTTCAGTTTACATCACATTTCATTTTAAACAATCTTCATTACTTTGTTCTTTGAGAATGCATTCTCACTACGACAGGGGTATTTTGCTATTCCTCCCGTGGTTCTGCAGCACTGACATGGGCCACTGCCACTCTATCTGAACAACTTCTTGCTGTTTGCTATCTGAGCTGCAAAAGCATCAAAACTGCCCAACTTCCCAAATGAGAAATTAAAAACTGCACAACTGATTTTTACTGTTAAAATTAAAGACATTAACAGAGAAAAAATAAAATTGCCTTCATCAACAAACCAGGAAAACATAAGTGTGGTGAAGAATCACTTCTAACATACATGCACCTATGGAAATGACTGACAGCTGCAAAAAACACCATCAATTTATATTTTACGGTGAGTTTGAGAGAAAAAAAATCTGAAAGGAGCTAGGGAAGACATTCTCCTTCACTGCTGTGACACTTAAAGAGATGTAAACAATTACCTTGATATATCCCAAGGGAGACAATACAGTCATGAAAAAAATGCTCCACGGATCATCAAATGCCAAGTCAGACAGAAAATTTGTGATCCTTGAGTTCACCTCCTGTAAGCTGAATACATCAAGATTACTCACATTGTATCGCTTCTTTTTGACAGAATCCACATAACCTTTTCAGAACACAGGCCACACCATCCTAACAGATCTCTAGAGTTCTGCTGCTGTTCAGTTTCTCACTTACAAGCAATTTAACCCACCCACGAGTCTAACACAGCTAACACTGAGAAAAGCAAAGTTAAAGGAGCTTATATACACCTGAAGACAGAGTTTAAGACAATGCTAGACTCAAGATATATTATGAGAAATAACCTGACTGTCAGGTCTTTAAAATTTCAAGAAAGTTTGGAAAAGATGATGGCAGTGTGTGCCTAATAAGTTTACACTAATTCCTTTAAAACCTGCTCATTTTCTATAACTTTTTTATCAAAATGAACACGCCTCTACATGCCAACAAAGAAAACAGCAGCCCAAAACTTTTCCTGTGTTTAGAAAAAAGATATTCTGTATTTTGTCACAAAACAACAGCAGAGAGAATATTCTCTTGCGATAAATCATCTCTGTTCTAAGTCACTAATTCTAGTCTTCACCTTCCGTTAGCAATAATGTTAAACCATCTCCTAGGCAGTGATTCACACTGATACAGTCCTCCCAGAACAGACAGTAAGCTGCTGAGACGTAACTGTTTTGCAAAGCAAGTTCTTCAATATATACTTACCCTATAACATACATATCTGTAGCTGGGCTCAGTGAATTAAGCTCAAGTAAACTGGTGACATCAGGAGGAGGAGAAGCTGTGCCCACGTTCCAGGTAACTAAGTGTAGTCTACAGACAAACAAATAAACAGAAGTCACGTAAAACCAATGCTAAAATTAAAACGTGAACAGGTAACCAACCCTAAGAGCATCTAATTTCCCCACAGAATTTCCATCTGTAGAAAACAAAGATTTTCTGTCACTTTTCATCAATCAGAAATCTGTTTATTAATTAGTATTAAAAAAAACCCAAACACAGAAACAATCAACATAGAGGGAACAAAACCTGAGTTCTTTCCACTTATTCTTCAGCTTTTTCCCCCAGATAAGGAAAGCTTCATCTAGAGTGTGAGACACTTCTTCATGAATTTCATCATCCGAGCTGATGTCCTCGATGCGAGCCATGAGCTGGGCCACCCGCTGCCGGAGCAGCACGCGGGCACTGGACCCGCTGCTGCTGATACTCACGGACCGGCTGCGCAAGTTGCGCAGGTTTTCTAAATCCTTTAAGGAGAAGGCTGCTGAATCTTGAAACGCATCTTGGCTATTGGAGGATGCCATTTGCTCAGAAGAAAATAATAGCTATGCTCTGAAGGACTAGCCCGTTAAAATCCGAACTATAAAAGCAACAGATGGCTAAGGGTCTTCCAGATAAGTTTTTGTGTGAAATTCAGCATCGCTTCTAACGCAAAAGGGCAAACGTAGACGCAGCAACACCAAAAAAACCACCTGTAGTACTACCACCACACTCAAGGGGTTGTTACAAAAGCTGCAATCCCATCCTTCCCCACACAGCGAATTGTTTCTTCATAATAGATTTAATGTGGTTAATTCTATAAGCTCAAGATTTAAAAGAATTTATTGTTGATTTGAATCAATCATGTGCCTCCATCTGTAGGCTAGTAGGAATGTAATCTCCAGCTCCCAAACCTACAAATACACAGTTCTGACCAAAACCAAGCTCTGAGCACCATCAGAAACATTCACTTGTCACAGGACTTGTCCGTTGTTTCTTTATAAGATGGTAATTTCAATATCAGAGCTTCTAAAAAGGGATTCACTTCACCATCAGTCTTGTTACACATCAGACAGATTTCAAAAATAATAAGCTGTTATTTTTCCATCCATCTTAGGGTCCTGTAAGGACCCTATAAACACTGATAGTTAAATAGTGAATGCCATTATGAGGTCCATACTTTTATCCCCTAGTCAAGTGCCTGCTCAAGGTGACACATGATGTACATGGAAGAGCTGGAGAGTGACCTTGCACACCAGACTAATTCAATGATCCATAATCTCTCTCACCAATAGTTTCTGTTTGTAAGACTACACTGAATCCAGCCAAAAGCTAGTCTAAAACAAATTTCTAGAGGGAGGTGATGGAGGGGAAGGTATGTATGCTGCAGATCTAGTTCTGCCATCAGAGATGTGTCACTTGGGAACTCTCTCCAGTTACTAATTTCATAATACAATTACCTGATTAAATAAAACTGAAATAATATTGAAGCCATCAGTCACTACTGAAAAAATTAAATTCCTCAAAGTGCCCCACATCTACACTATTGATAAGAACACAGGAGAGACTGCAGTGCTAGAATTTACACCAAGTGGAAAAATACTTGCAAGAATCTCCAGATCATCCTTAAAAATTCAGTTCCATTGTAGGTTATGACTATGCCTGCAGAAAAAACTTCATAGTGAGTATTGTACATGCATCTGCAAAGCAAATAATGTACAGCATTATGCAGTCCCAAATGTGCCATCTACTGATGCTCCCGACTGCTTCACAGGGCTGTAAAAGTATGGAGGGGAGATGGGATTTTCACCTGCTGCCACAGTGACAGCCTTCACCAAGGGAGGAGGACACTGCTCCAGCTGTCCTGGCAGCTCTCAGTACCGCTGGAGTACAGCCTCAAGGATGCTTTTTGCAAACACTTCCCTAAATACAAGCAAACTAACGATACTATTTAGTGTTCCTGATTCCTGAAACGATTCGACAGCAGAGAATTTTTTAGAGTCAATTTTAGAGCCATTTTTTAGAGTCAATACCGTGGTAAGATAAATTTAAGATCTTTGGGCAAATATTAGTGTTTTCTGCTTGTGTTGGGTTTGGGTTTTTTTAATTTTTCTGTCACGAACTACTCGAGTACTTTTTTGGGCAGATCTCTCCAGTGATCCCAGCCCACAGGAGGAGGCACCACAGAGACACAGCGCGAAAGCAGGAGCCACAGATCCATGCACAGATCCATCCTTCCTCCCGGCGAAAAGCTGCACATCTGAGGCAGCAGGAACACCAACAGCGAGCGCAGATCCTGCCCTCATTAAGCGGTGAGCGGGTCCCTGCCAAGCCCGGACAATGCTCAATGGGGCTCCCTGAGGCGCCCCCAGCGCTTCCAAATCGGAAAATCAGCTTTTCTCCTCTATTTCATATGACTGCGAAACATCGCCAATTAGTCTAACTCTGTTAATAAGCAGAAACACAAGTTTCGCTAATTCTCGTCTAATTACGCAGCGGCTTAGCTACTTTTTCCCCCCTCACTCTGAAGAGCCGCCCTCAGCCCCGCGCCTCACACCGAGCCCTCCCCATCCGCTCACCTCAGCTCCTTCGCGGCTCCGCGTTCCGCCGGGCCCGCGGCTTCCATCTCCCCCTCCACCGGACAGTGAGGTTCCGGTCAGGAAGCGCTGTCAAGGGGAGAGCGGAGGCCCCGGTCCGGCCTCGCCTCACCCGGCCCGGCCCGGCGCAGCCCGCGGCCTCCCCCCCTCCCCTCCCTTCCCCTCAGCGGCGAACCCGCCCGCTGCCGGCCCGCGTGACGGGGGCAGGGGAAGGCGGGAAGCGACACGCGAGGGCGCCCCCTAGCGGGCGGGAGGCCCAGCGGGTGCCCGCACCTGAGGCCTTGGCTGCCCCCCCCCCCCCCCTCAAACACCCACAACAAAGGAGGCGGAGGCGGGAAGCTCTGTCTAGTATTTTTATTAGATTTCGTTTCCAATATGCCTGTATTGGAAGATTTAGGAGACAAAAAAGGCACAAACTCACATTTAAAGAAACAACGAGATAACCTAACCCATTCTACAAAGTGTGTGTTGCCAAAGGAAAGAGCACGATGAACCCACCAGAACATGTCGGGGAGGCCCAGCGGGGATGAACCCAGAGAGCTACAATGGGGAGGGGGGGAACACCCTCGCTACAAACCGGCCTGACCCGGGCTGCAGCGGGGTATCGGCCTCCAGACCCCCCAAACCCACCCAGCACCCACAGGGGAGAGGGTCCCACAGCACAACCATCACCCTAGAACAGACAAAGAGCCCAGGCACAGCCCCTCTGAGAGCTGGCGGGTTGAGGGGTTCTCAACATACAGCACGGTAACGCTACGCTAGCAGGAACCAAGCATCGAGACTGAAAGGTCTTCACAGGATCTGCCTATCCCAAGGCTGAGGGATGCTTCCACTTTGGGTTAAATCGGAAGGAAAGCAAGCAAAGGGCAGGGAGCGGGGGTGGAAGTATTCAGGCTGGAGTTCCTGCATTCCCCCCCCCCCAATTTTTCCACTAATCAGGAAAGCTTTGTGTGAAAGCTCTTACTCTGAAATCAGAGGATCAAAAAGGATTGCACGGTGGAATGTTACAATCTGCTTCCCCAGCGATTAGTGTCATCGGGTAGAAAGCCTCTTGGATAACACAAGTTGAAAGAACAAGTGTGCTATGTGTATTCCCAGGTTGTCCTCGAGTGTAAGAATCCCTCAAAACATAACCAACAAACACGAACAGAAGTCAGTGCATAAATTCTGTTAAAAATACTTTAAACTGAAAGACCTGTAAGTGGGGCCTGCACTCCTAGAATACTTCTTGAACAGCTACAGAAGACGCCACGAAACATCCTGGTCCCAAATAGCCTCGCAGATTAAAATTTAGTTTATTCACCTATTTTACAATAAATTTGTTTCACTTCTGCCTGGTGAGATTGCTAAAAATCCCTCAAACCCCACTCCCACCCCACAAAACCGTCTGAGGTCACTGAGAAGAGCCTGCCAGAGTTACTGGTACAATTCAGAGCTTATTGCACTTAGACATGAGTAAGGCAAAACAACAAACTAAAAATAAAGGGATAAACTGCCCCCTCCCCAGGAACCAAACGCCATCCTCTCTCTCCAGACCATGCCTCATCTTCCCTCGTGCTGGAAACAGTTCAGATACCAGCACGTACTTGTTCCACATGGCAGAGGATCATTTCGGGATCTCCTGCTTGCAGGAACATGAAGGGCTGAAGGAGTCTTACAGAATGCCAGAAAGACTCCTCAAAAGTGGTGATACGCCCACAACTGTGTTTGGCAGTCAGTATTTCACATTAGTGCCACCAAACACAGCCGTGGAAAATGAAGTTATTACTACTGGAAAAAAAAATAAATCAAACATTAGGCCTTAGGCATAAGCAAAGAAATTGTTGGGGTTTTTTCTCATATGTATTTAATAAAGCAGCATTTCTTTGATTCTGTTCTGCTTATTTGATTGTCTAAAGCTGATATCAACATAAGGATAGTTACAGTAAGTATTTTAGTTCATTAAATAACCACAGCTCTTTACATTGTTTAACAGTATCCTTTGTGTTTTATAATAACTGACAAATATCCTAGAAAACAACTGCAGGTCTTTTTTATAGCATGAAAGGAGATATTTTAGTAAGTCTTGCAACGGGAAGAATATTATTGCTGAGCAGAACCACCGACCCAGGCACCTGGATGTAATCAGATACCAAGACTTTACTTGTACGCCAGCTTTTGCTACATCCCAGTTTGTCCAGGGAGAATCACATTCTTATTAGTCAAAATAATTTTAGCTCTGTAACTTACAAGAAATCTTAGTAAACAAAGAACCAGGAAGTTGCAACATATGTCAAGCAACTTTTCGTAATCATTTTGTTAGACTGACACACACAGCTGAAGGGTAACATAGCTACATGGGCCAAAAGGACCACATTCCACTGAATTGAAACTCAGCAGCTAAGTGCTGAAGGCCCTAGCAGGGGGATGCTGAACGCAGCTTCTGTGCAGTCTTTAATTCATGTGTGCTAAGACAGAACAAAGTAATGCTGTGCAGAAGCCACGTATCACGATTCATAGCAGACCAAGAACTATATCTGGCTACTCCTGATTATGTATTCAGATTACATGCCATTAAATTTCTTACCCTGGGAGCAAGGGTCAGAGCGTAGCATTTTGTGGAATAGTTCTGCACTCTAAAATACTGACAGTTTCCCTCTCCAAATAGACATTCACAGAATGGTGAAGGGCTGGGCAGAAACAAAGGTGGCAGTTTATCCCACTTGGAAAAAAAAAAAAAAAAAGAAAAAAAAATCTAAGTCACCACATCACAAGACTATTTTAGCTAAAAATGTCACTTGGAAATCAAACAGGGCCACATGGAAATTGGTCTGAACACAATGAAAAAAAAAAAGGGAGGGAGGAGTCGTAAATACAGCGATCTCTAAGTCACACGTCTCCAAGGAGCTACCTCCTTCATATACGTGCTAACAATGGAGTGCTTAGTACCAGACGGGACGGTCTATTTGCTCACAATATTAAGGGGCATCTAGAATTAGCTAAGGGAGATTTAAAATCGCCTGCCGATTGGATATAGAAAGGCTTGATCCAGAGATGGTCCGTCAGTTAAGAGTGTGGATTCCCCAGGCCTTCCTGATGACTGTCTTGCAAACTAAAATAAAGAGACAAGGGGAAAACATTTTAGAATCATTTTGAAAGAGCAGCGTGCCAAAAGAAGTTCAGACTGAACCTTCAGAAAGCAAATGTGGGATGCACTGTCACCAGTGCAGACAATGGCAATGCACCACTGTAGCACTACATGTCAGCACTAACCCAGAGCAGAATTTCCAATGTAGCCTAAAAATGACAAACAAATTGTGATTTAAACAATCTAGCTACAATACTATTGAGAAGAAAACAAACTCATTTCTCTAAGTACTAGAGTAAATGTGACTGAAGAGGAAACTGAAAAGGTTTAAGTTGCATTAAAAGATTAAAATACATCTATCAGAAGACACCTCTTCAGACACTCCCTCACCTTGTGTTCCCCACATACCTCACTCATCCTGTGCTATGGTAACAGAGGTAAACAGTCAGTCCTTGACAAGGCCATGTTCTGCCCCACCCCATTCTTTCCAAGGATAGCTAGGATGGTGTTTTACTGCCCTAGAAAAGTTATGGCTAGTAACTTGGGCTTCTTTACATAAATGGACAATCTCTTCTTTCTCCTTGCCTTCTTCACTTCCCTAATACTATACCACATTTTTGTATAGTGTCTAAGAAAAATCCACCAAAACCAAACCTCAAACTTAATACGCAATTAAACAGAATAAGGTTCAACATTCTCAGCACTGCTTACACATTATCATCCAGCACTTTTTTTAGAATATAGTCTAGGGATTTAGCCAACAAAGGCAAATTCATATACGCTCTCCAGTGTGACAGTCCCTCCCTTGCCAAGTTACATGCTCACGGTTAAATAGATGAAAACAAGTCAAAAGCTTTAAAATTGTCATTGCTGCTTATCCTGCAATGTGCGAGTGTTGCTCCAAGCCCCTGGGTTGTTAGTAAATATAGTTAACAAGCAATGTGACAAATAAATTCCAAGCATATTGGCAAGGAATTTTCAATTTCCGAATGTATTCTCAGTATTTGCAGGTCCAATTTATTCTTTTAGGACTGACAAAAGTTTTTCTGCAAGTCATGGAAAGTAACATACGCATTACAGAAATAAGATCAGCAGTAAAGTCTACAAAACATTCTAGCACGTTTTTCTCACACTTTTCACTCTTTCTTCAAAATAGTTCTGAAACAAGACTGTAAACTCACTCGTCAACCTGTCAGTGGAAGAGGTTCATTATAAAAACAATACCACAGATTTGACTGCCAGCAGCTATGAGCAGGATCATTTCTTACTCAAATGTATTTTTCTCCTAAATAGAGCAATACAGACTTTTGTCAAACTCTCCTGATACCTACAGTGCACGAGGAAGAAGTCATGTTAGTCATCTGCAGCTGACATTCCTTTCACTGGATCTTTTTCTCTCATCTGAAAAGGAAAACACTGTTCAAGTACTCAAGATTCTCACATGATGTTATCTCAAAATGTATTGGTATGGAAAGCTGCTTCCTTCATGTAAGACACTGATTATATCTAAGCATCCCAAATCAGTTTTTGTGATGCCACATTTTTGGTTAAGCTGCAGGTCTCCTAGGGATCTGGCATCATTATCCAAAGGGCAGAGTGTCCATGAAACAATAATGAAATGGCACGAAGGAAGAGAAGGGTGCAGTGCAGGACAAATCATGGAACAATGTACTCATTATTACCAAATTTGTGTTTCTCATAGTAAGAACCCTGTTACATACCTCTACTACCTGCTTATACTACTTAGAGCTAAAAATCCTTTTACTGAACTGGTTTTGGAAACTAATGAGGACAAAAATGACCATTCAGTTAATGGAAGATATTAAAAGCAGTAAATGAATCATTGCCACTCACACCCTCATTACCTGAGGTTCAATACATTTACTGGCTCAACAACAAACAGAAGGGGAAGTCCATAATGATTAGGAGATGCCAGCACAACAAAGTCATAGCCGTAATCATTCAAACCACAAGCAGCGTGACCTAAATAGCAGGAGGACAATACACACTACGCTATGACAATGCAGCAGTCTTTCCTCTCTCTACTGTACTGGATACAAACAATTTCTCACACAGCCCACACCTGCCCTGTTTTTCCACTGACCTCATCCAGCTGTCTCTTGGTCTCCTCTTCCATCCTACGAATGTCCTCCATAGTCAGATCAACCCACTTATCAAGCCAGCAAAAGAGCTGCCGGTGGAAGTTTGTGAAGAGACGCTTTTCTTGCTGCAAAAGGAGGAGGAATAAAACATACAAGTAAGCTTACTCATAGGGCAATTAATATAGATCTAACCAGATCATAACAATTTTCAGAGATGTGTACACTGAAGAACCAGCTCCCTCACCCACCTTTCTATATAGCCGCCACAAATGGAAACTGGAGGTGGCTAATTTTTATTCTTTTAACAAAATATCTAGAGCCTTGAATTCCCAGAGAAGTGCATTTTTGTCAAGCCTAGACAGCAGCCTTCACAGTGCATTGAAGGAATTACTGAATGCTTTAGTAATTTCCCTTGATTTGACAGTATTTTTCTGACTGAATAAAGTGCTCCAGGTTGGGTTTACTCAGAACACAATACTTAGCCTGAAGGTGCAGGAAAAAAAGAGAAATAAAATATTTTTAAAATAATCCTTGACTTACTAGAAACTGGAAGCTAGCAAGTGTAAAGGATTGACATGCACCTATCCTGCTTTTTTCTTTTGTGGTGACCTAAAAAAAGCCCAAACTTGTTTTCCACAGCTGAAAACCTCTCACCAGAGGTAACTAACATGTACAAGCTACTTCAAGTTAGGAGCAATTTACGTCCACTTTATAGAAGATAACCTAGACAAAATCATTATATCAGACAATGTCTTTTGAAAAGTTCTCATAAAGGAAGGACACTTCAGTTTTACCAATTATGGTTTCACATTTAAGAACTTGCTCTCATTAAAAGCAGCTCTGTTTTGACGCAAATACGTAGCTGAAGAGGCACTCAAAAGAGAAAAGAGATTCAAAACATTGCTTTGTTCAGGGCTTTTGTTACAGGTATTTGAAATCCTGCAGCAACATGGTCATTCTGCCTTAGAGTTCTGTTCAGATTATCTCACCAGAGAATTGCTTTTGCAGAATCAGCACTGTAGTTTATCAATATTAGCCACTGAGAAGTCTCCATGATCTGAAGTCATACGCATTTTATGAACATGGCATTGCCTGGAAAATTGCACTTAATGATTTTGAGGTCTAGCATCCTGCTGCAGTCCATGGGTTATGAACTCTGCCACAGGAAAAGCTCTTTTCAGGATACCAATTACTTCTGCTTTCAGTTAATGAAGTTAACACCCAGTTTACCTTCACACATTAGAGTCAAAACAGTTCAACAGCCAATTCACAGAACAATCAGCCAGCCCTGTCCTTGGATTAGCAGCAAACTGAATCAAACTTTGGCTGATTGCACTGTATCAGAGGTCTTGACTGTACTGCCTGAGGTGGCATGACTGGGTTTCAAGTTAGTATCTCCAGGCAAGATACACTACTAGAAGAAGCTGAGGTGCTAAAGCAGATGGAAGATGAAACATGCCTCATTTTCACATATCTCCCCATCAAAGAGCTCACTCACCTTCTGTATAAAGTTCTCAACTTTACTTTGCAGACCCCACCACTTGAACTTGACTGTTACCAGTTTGTAAGCACACATGTATGGACAATCTGTCTGTTTCCCCAGCTCCTTCTGCAAAGACACAAAGACACTCACATCAGGACATGGGTCAAATGTCTCCAGGAAAGCAGCTCCTTCAGTCATAATTATAAAGTCTTTCCACAATTCCTCACAACCATCTTGCATCCTTACACCTTTCCTATCTTTTATCAGCATGTTTTCTAATGTATTTGCTCACCCGTTTTCCAGAGTATTTAAGAACATTAATTTCAGATCACCAGCTGAGTTCTGCCTTTCCTTCTACAGAAGTGAATCCAATGTTTTACATGTGTACCTTTGGCTCCAAGACCCAGTATCCAATATTTCAGTCATGCAGGCTGATACAGTTCCTGAACTCATGCAATACACACCTTCCAGTTGGGACCCAGAGGTCCACGTCCAGTCTTAACAGATTTAAATTTTGCTGGATCTTCTTCTGCCTTGTAATCCTATTGGATAGACAAACAAGATTAAACACAAATTATCTTACCGTCACCCAGCTGCTCACTGTTACAAAGGATTTATTTTTCTGGTGGGCAAAGACTAACCTCTAACTGCCTTCTCAAGAGCTACTGTTTTCAGACTTCAACATTAGTTCAGGCACTCTTCAAGGAAACATATTTCTCCCCCCTGTGCTGTGTCCTAGACCTATGTGAAGAAGTGGTAACAAACTGATATGACCTTTGTAAGGACTCCTTTGGGGTAAGACTATCAGAAGATCTGTAAACCCTCAAGACAGGTTTCCTGTAACCACTTGTTCTTTGGGAGCTGAACACTGCTGCTGCAGGAAATAGCTACACTTTCTGGAGCTGTGGGATCTAATATTTTTCACAGCACTGTATCAGTATGATGCTCCATATCACACCCTAGAACACAAGTGCAGTCAAACTCACAGTACCACCAAAAAGAAAGAGGCACCAGTTATGCCCCCTACTGCACAGGACATAATTTGCAGCATTACCCTCCTGCATCTTGGATTAAGACGGGTGTGTACTCTACTCCTACCCCAAATTCTATTAAAATTCAAATGAAAACAAATTCAGATCATCATCAGTTTAGTGCCAAAAGTGATCAATTGGTAGCGTCTTCTTTTGGAGTCTTCTGGTCCAGGTGAATTCTCCTTGCTCTCTAGCAGCATTTAATTCAGAGTAGTTTGCACTTGCAGATGCAGTTTAGTACCTGTCTAACCTATCAGAATCACATGCTACTCATGTTTCACCAATTCATCTTTATTGGAAGGAAAAGCTAAAATAAGTACTAGTTCTGGTTTAATACCCAAGGTTAAGGTCGAGAACGGGTAAACTAGCCATATTTGAACAGTATCAGAAATACTAAGTGGTGAAACTCGAGCAACATTCTATTTTTATATAGTTTGTTTTTTTCCAGTACAGAGCAGACAGTCCCTAGTTTCTTACAGTAGCTGCAGTGATTCTTAGAACAAAGTATCAGCTACATGATTTCACGATACACTTGTGAAGCCATGGGTCAGTTTCAAAAAGGAGGCAGTTTAAAAAAAAAAAGATCCAGTATGGAAAGGGCAGTGCCATTTCTTGCTATCCAAGCATTATAATCAGCTGCAGTGCTGTAGAACTACATACACACAGCGTTACATGCACTGTAAGGCTAAGCAACACATTTTACCTACAGTCTTGGCACAGCGTTTTGAAAAGCTCTTCCTCTAGCTTGCTTACACACTTTTAAGAAATGCCCTTCCTCCTCTTTCCATCCTCTTATTTGTCCTGTTACCTGTGACCATCCCTGGGCCTCCCATACTAGGAAGCTCTTAACCAGCTACTGTACCTTGGGAAGTACTTGACTCCGATCAGCAATGTCTATATAAAAAACTTCTACATTCTTCCATACATCTGGCTCCAGTTTATGAACCTGCAGTGAAAGTACAAGACTAATGTCACTGACTCAACTACAGAACACTCCCATTCTAAGATCATAAAAAAAAATAACAAATGGCTAGAGATGCAGACACCCAGCATTCCCCAACCATGTACAGAGAGGACACACCACAGTGAGCACACAGTACGAGAGCTTCTAAAGAAACAAAGATGCTCACACAGAACAGGTATTTGGGGGACAATTTTATTCAGCATATATGAAAATATATGTAAGAGGAGGGAGTCCCTGCCTTGCTAGTGTGAGAAGCATTTCAAATCCAGGAACACAGCGAACAGACAGTTCCACACAGCAAATCTCTAGCATGGAAAGCAGCACTGAGACATTACAGAGATGGATGAAATACATGACACAAGTACTTACATTCTCTTGTGTTCCAAGATCTGATTTATGCCAGGTTTCAATTTTGATCAGGAAGTCATCCTTCATATACTCATTCTGTCAGCAAAATAAAGCTTCTTGTTATTCTTTGGATATACAACTTGTCTTCTTATTAGCTAGATAAGCATAGGAAAATCAACTCAAAGATTTATAACTTGATTGGGGTTTGACTTAGGGAACTTCAGAATTATCTGTAAAGACATCACTGCTTTTAGAAAAATTGCTTGATCATCAAATAAATAAAATCAAATAAACCACAAGCTGTTCACTGAAAAAACCATAAGTTTCATTGTTTTGGTGAAACATTTGGAGTTTATAAATAGCTTTTTCTTTAAAGAGCTTTTTCTTTCTATTTAGAGTTTAGAAGGGGTACCATAACTTAACCAGGCAGAAATTGTCTTTTCAAAGATTATTGATCTAGCACTGAGTACATATTTGGATGCTACTCTTCAAATGAACAATACTAAACTGATGTGTTGAGAGCTCTTGACACTGGAAAAGGGAAGGGAGAAGAAGCACAGTTCTGCCAAGTAAGCAAAAAACTTTCCATTTCTCATGATTACTGTGAGCAGAAAAGGACTTCCAAAGGTAACTCTATCCTCCCTCAAGGGAGCAGAAACAAAACCACAAGCTAGTGAAATGCTCAGCACGTAAAAATGAAATATCAAGTTCAGGAGGCAGATTACTCCAAGAGACATAAAGGTATGAGCTAACTTTTTAAAAATCAGTTTATCTAAGCAATGGTACATTCCCATATGTAAAGCTGAGCATTTCTGCAGTACAGATAGATCTCTGTGCCTAGTTCAAAAGTGTTTGTGGATATGCCACAGTTGGTAAGGGGGGTTAATCTACATGAGCTTACAATGACAAAAGCTAAAGAGCCTTTAGGTCAAGCTAAAGAGCTTTGTCATACGCTTCATTTCAGACATTACACATGCTTCCACAGATCATCAGTAAAAACAATACTTACTGTAATAACTGCTCCAAGATACCAACACATGAAAAGAAAGAGATACAGCACTTTAGTGAAAAAAGAATGTACAGCAACCATCGCCCTCCTCCCCCTACCAGCAAAACAGGGACAACTTCAGCTTCCCAGGGGGCTGCTGATACTACTGAGGAAAAAATCCTGAAGTCAGTAAAAACCAGCTACCTTCACCCCCTTCTCCTCTGGAAATTCTCAGACTCAGAGAAACCCAGAGGAGCAGCAATTAATTATGTACTGCCACTTCTGCTCTCTGAACTCCAGCCAGCTGGATGAGAAGATGGAATGAGTGTGTTCAGATGACGGCATTTTACCAATCCTTTCTCAACTTGCAGATAAGAAACCTCTCCGTAGTTCTGAAGCAAACACATGCTGGATTTCAGGCCAGTGCAGACCTCATCACTCCTGCATGCGGTAACCAGACCCTCTGCATCTCTGCTGCTCATGGTAACTAAACTCCCTGGATAGTAAGGCTCAATTATTCAACACAGAAAAGCAATTAAAGATCCTGTAACAGTCAGCATCTGTTCTACCTGAGCCATCAGAGTACATCAGCAATTCTACTCTGAGAATAAGGATGTCTGAAGCTGAACTTTGCTGGTTTGTTCTGAAGTTCATCATGAGGGCTTTACTAAGAAGCAATTTTGTTTTAAAGGTACTATTACAATTTGCGAGTTTCTAACCTAACACCCTACAGACAGTACCATCCCTTATCACCCATCATGCACATCCAGCTACCTTAATTGCTACTGCTGTGCCTTGGACTGCTCTAAACCCCTAACAATTTGAAAATTGCTTTTTAAAGCAATTTACAGAAGGCTAATTATTTAGACTGACATGTTGGGGTAAAGGGAGAGAAAAAGCAAGCAGAGCTGAGGCTAATTATAAACGGCTGAATTCCATCTCAAAGAGCATTTCATTATTTCCATAAGAAGGAGGTTTTCCTGCTAGTCCACACAACACACTGAATAAACCAGCAGTAATTATAAATCAGAGCCTTCCCACCTTCCCATGACTATGCACCACGACTATGCAGCTGCCTTTAAAACAGGTTTCTTCACCTTCCCAATTTCTTCTCTGTGGGGAAGACTCTTCATTTGTAAAGCAAACCAATTAATCTCTTTAGAAATGTCCATTAAAACTTAAGATGCTCAGCTTGCTACAAATTACAGCCTGCACTTGAGGTGTTAAAGCAGCAACTCCTACACATCTCAGCTGCAGTTACAGCTTCTCAATTTCTTGACATTTGGCCACAGGCGTCTCAAGCTGACACCCAGAAGAGTGGAACACACATCAAATAGCTTTTCTAGAAATTATAAGCAACATTAATATTTAAATCAGACTGCAGAAAAGAAGCAAGGACACTGTTCTCCTTGGCACCAGCCCACTGTTATAACTATTGAGCAATCCTCACTTCATTTTTACTGCAGAAGTTGTAAATGCATACAACAACAATCTCATTTACAGTTCATACCCTCAAAGGAGTAAAGTAAGGCTTCCATTTAAAGCACATAAACCCAACATATTACAGCACAAACGAGTGTGCAGAATTGCAGGAAGTTATAAGCTAGGCATTTAAATGCCCTCAACCTGCAGTGCTTCTTTGATAATGGCATATAATATTCATATTAAAGTAATAATTGAGCTTTTGAGAGGAGATATAGAAAAATGTGAGAATGATATTCTCATATAATTAAAAAAAAAACCCTACAATGCACAATTAACTAGAAGTACTGCTTTATTCAAACCTAGAAGGCTGTATGTGATAGTTGAGAAGCGAGTAAGCAGTGCTCCAGAGAGCAGCACACTAATACCACCCTGGTACAGCAGGGCACAGGCAGAAGTACCACTAACTCCTACACAGTCAAACCAGGTTTAGTCCTTACTGCGTCCCTGGCTCTGAAGTTGCAAACTCTAGCAAGAGGACTGAAAGCCAGCAAGGCATTTTATGTTGCACAAAGATTCACATGAGGCCATCCAAGTCTTCTCACGTACAACCAAAATATCCGAGCGTGTCCCAAAGTAAAATGTAATGCACAAGGCAGCCTACACCACATACATGGGTTCTTCCCTCCTGCCCAGCACCAGCAAGTGAAGGTTTTGGTAACTTTCCTGAGCTTTTTTTGATTCACGTCAGGCTGGCAGATTCTCTCAACAGATTTGTCAGCCTCCGCATAAAAACTGCCTTCTGCTCCAACCCCCACAACAAAGCACTTTCTATCTCATATTATATTGGTGTTTATTACAGTTGAGGATTTTTTTTTTGTTATCATTTCTAGCATACCAAAATCTAAAATTTCTTCAACTGTGTTGGAAAGTCTTGTACTTGATTTTAATACCACATTTTTTCCACTTGAGCAGAATGTTAGTGGCCTGTGACTGAAGAATAAAGCATCTAAGAGTGACAAACAAGCTAACCCCATACCTTTGTTTCAGAAATTGGTGGAGAAGAAAAAGAGAAGGATATAGCTAGGCATTATGTCTAACAAAACCTACCGGAGTCAGCTTAGTCAGATCTGTTTCCACAATTTAAAGAATTAATGAAAGAACTGTTTGTGTTTAAACCACTTCAGTGTACTTGTCATGGAAATAAACTAGACATTTACCACCTAATTAGGGAATATGCAGCAAGAAAACTGCATAAGAATGAGAAAGATAGGCTGTAAATAACTTTGTGTCAGCATCTTGAATGATGTGACACATTAAAGATTCATTCTGCAGTTGGTGACAGTATCTGAATTTTGTATTTGAAATAACCAGTTCACTAGACCGCTGCGTGTCATTTCACGTACTGAAGTAAAATTATCCTCCTCTATTGCAAAGCTTTTGCCTTTTTTAAAAAGCCTTCATTTAAAATTCTCTTAAGGACATTGTTGAAAAACAAATTTTTCTATATAGAGTTTCAGGAGCAGTTGGAATTCTTAAGTTTACTGTCCCCATAGCAACTGTGCCACTACCAAATAGCAGAAAATGTATCCTGCAAAGACACAAACAGCACAAAACACAGGCAAAAACACTACGTAAGTTTGGAGGCAAAGTCAAATTTGCAGTTTCTACAGCATCAAAGACCAGAAAAACAGTAGTGGTTAAGCACTTTGACTGCAAACTTCAGTGAGTAAATAAGACACTAACCACTCCTGTAGAAAATGAGTCTGACATTATTTCACCACAGCTCCCAGAGCCTAAAAACAGACTTTAGAGATGGATTCACTTTATGCTTGTTGGATGAGATTTGGGTACCTATGTCAAGCTCCCAGCCCAGACACAACCACAGCATGACCTGTCCAACCTTCACTAACCTTGGATTGAGTGTTTGAGCAAATATCAATCGCACAACACTGTTGCTCCCATCAAACTGCACTAAGCAAGAGGCAATCAAGATCCTTCCTATTCCCCTCTTGCATCTTCCATTTTTTTCCCCACCAGGCTATGCTGTGCTTGAGTACATAAAACCATCCCTCATATATTCATTTCACTAGTGTCACACATCCTTTTCTGTAGGACTAACATCCATTTCTTGGTCTGTTCTTTTCCACTGTCATTCATTAGCAGCACATCAGACAAGGGCATTTCTTTTAACTACACAGCACTATTATTTTGCTTTTCCAGACCACAGAAAGGGCTCAGAGAACAGAAATCTAAGGTAAGAGCTGAAATTACTTCCCTACTGGGTGCCTCCTTCATCATCTCCTCCTAACCTACCTCCTACCCCCAAGAAACCAAAAAGCCAGCAATCCACAGTCCTTCCCCACGAACTCACCAGTTCTGCAGTAGGGATAGGCATTCCACGCTTTTTCATGGATATTCAGAGCTCCTTCAGGGGCCAGCATTCTCACAAATGTTGGCACTTTGCTGCAGAATTTGATAATAGACAGACAGACATTGATAAGAACTACATGTAACAAGAGCTACGGCCCAGGCACCCTGAGCCAGGCAGAATAATCACCTGAAATGCAGACACTACAGCCTTGCACATGTGCACACTGGTGCAATTGATGGGGTTCTCCTCACCCCCAGTCTGATGATTTTCAGAGACTGCTGAATTTGACAGGCTAATCTAAACCTTCTTTACACAATAAAAGGAAAGAAAAAAAGAAGAGAAAAAAAAAGGAGGCTGAAAACAGATTGAAATCTCAGAGGCATTTTGCTCTTCAGCCAAATTCAGGTATCAAAATATGGGGTAACAGGATCATATTTGCTTTGGAAAGCTCAGAGCCAGATCATCTTGGGACAACAGCCATGCTTACTGGGGTGGATAGGTGTAACAGTGGTGCTCACTTCCAGCTGTATCATGTGCCAGCTGCTGTTATGCTCCTGTCTTACGGCCGTGTCTTTCAGCCTTTATATAATCTGTGATTTACCCAGTCACTGCAACCCTACAACATGTTCATCTTGCCCAAGGAACCTTGCCTGACTCTGGGAATAAAATGTTTCACATACCTCTGTAAGTGGTAGATCTTGTGTGTGTACTGCCCACGCTCTCCATCTCTTTCGTAGGGTTCGTTCACCAGGACCTCCACTCCTTCACCTCCACCAGTTTCATTTTTACTGGCTTCTGCCACAGAATACAGCTGCCCCACTTGATACTGAAGAAGTTAAAGACACAGTATAGTGATAGCTATAATTTAGCACAAGTAATAACTTTACCAGAAGCAGCAAAGGATAAATTTATTATTATCTGGGGACAAGACAGAGAAAAGGAGATCCACGTGTGTCAGCATATGCAACTCATTTAATTTCATTTTGATACAGAAAGCTGGAGTGGTAAGTTAGAAGAAAAGCACTGCCAATAGGATGGCCACCTTTAACCCTTAAAATAGTTCCCTCTAACCCTTAAATCTCAGGCTTCAAACCAACACAAATTGAGGAGAAAGTAAAACAGACTAAAGAAGCATCAGGACAACATTTAAAGAAAATGCAGGAGGTCTCAGGCATACAGCAGCAAAATCCATTGTTTTTAAACCTTTTTGGCACACAAGTGTCCCAATTGTTCAGGTCAAATGGAGAATAAGCACTGCCAGTACTAAATTAGCAAGCATACAGTACTTTATCTGGAAAAATCCCAAAGAGCTTCACGTGAAGTTTTTTGACAAAATGGCAGCATCATTTCCCAGGAACCACTCAATCTACTTCACACTATACAATCTCTTTCATAAGAAACAGGCCCAAATGTTTCACAGGGAAGAGCAGAGAAAAATCAAAAATATGAACAAAAGTGAACATTCTTCTCTGCAGAAGATGTGATGACCGATACACTCTTGCCTCTGGTAGCTAAAAAGGGGGATGCAGAGCTCAAAAGAAACGTGATCCAATGAAGACAATTGACACAGGCCTCTTTGAGGTGAAGTCAGATGAGCTAAAGCACTAGGTCACATGGAGTGTTCAAACTCAACAGAATTAGGTCTTCAGAACTGAAAGCAGCAACTGTAGCCACAGGCAGTGCAGAGAGGCAGCCTGAAAAGGTCATCCACAAAGTGTCAGGGACCAGAAGTGCAATGATATTAAAAAAAACCGCAAATCACAACTCCCACAAAACACCAAACAACCAACAAAATCCCAAAAAACTCCAAAACATAACTCCAAAAGCAATGTAACACTGTTTAGACCTTCCTTTTCCCCAGCACAAGGCTGTGCATCAGAATCAGGACAGCACTTGCCACTCCCTACGCTGAAATCCAGGCTGGAAAACTGAAATACTGCTCAGAGCCGACAACCACCAAATACTGCACTGGGCTGGTAACTCCTCAGCAATGAAGGAAGATTTCTACAGTGGTTAAATTTGGTTGTCAGAGCATCCAAAATAAAAACGGTACCCAAGCTCTATGGTGTTTTGTACCATCTGGTGCTAACAAAGATCAAGAAAACATTTATTCCTACTGGAAGAGCAGTAGATGGTAAGCCAAAGTAATAAGTCTCAATGTTCTGGCCTCAGTTAATCTGGGGGAGGGCAAAAACCATAGCAGAGGGATTTAAATAAGTGCTCTACCCAGTCCCAACTTCAACACACAGGCATATTAAGTTAGCCTGACTACCTGTTAGACTATCCCTGAAAACCAAACCAAACAAACAGCCATCCAGTAAAAGTTACCTGTAAGAAAAACAATCTACAAACCACTTTAAAGCTAAGAGCAACAGCTCTGGTGGGTGTCTCCATTAAATACTGGTCCAGGTCACACAAACACCCCTCACGTGACTGGAGAGTTTCTGCACTGTCACCAGATTTGGTTTCAGTCTGGATTTTGGGTTGCAACACAACTCTCTGCCTCCTGACATTTCATACACTATGCTGCTTTCCTTATGACTCCCTACAGGTGACCCACACAACACAGAACACTTGCCTCCCTTCAGAAGAGCAAAACATGAGTTGTGAAATCTTAGAAGCAAGTTGATTCAGTGAAGAGCCACAAGTACACTCGTAGAGAACTTAGCAGGAGTTTCACAACTGGAGCATTAGAAGGGAAGCCCAAATTGCTTTGTCTGCCTTTCAGCACGTCTCAGGACAGATCTTCGGGGGTGCAAATTAATTCTTCATAGTAAGTCTCTCATTCATTTCTTCTCCCTTTTAAATACATCGGTCAAAGTACAGATACTAAGAAGATAAGCCCTTTGGTTTGGCATCTTCACCACTTAATCTTCCCTGTTATTTCTGATCCTTTAATCACATTGTTAAAAGAGGAAAAGGCCCAAGTAAAACTCTCCCAATGAACAAATCCCACCGCATCTACCTGCAAAAGTTCACAGAAAAACAGATTCCAGCTCCCCTAAAGTCCAAAGTCCCAGGCAGACCCATCTTTGCAGATCCGAGAGCTCCTGAAAACCTTCTTCTCTCCTGCAGGAAGATCTCCCTCTTGATCTGTGCCACACCACCTCTTACACAGCTGACAGCATATCTTCATTATACCAAGTTTCTTTCCGAAGGCCTGATCTCAATGTAGCCATCTTCAATAACAGTTATTCTCCTGCAAGCAGCTTTGAACACAATTAATAAATAAGAGTCCTTTGTGTTTGGCAAGCTCCTTCCCATGTGAGAGGAACAAAGAGGCAGCACAGAATGTGTACACACAACTCTAATCCATACCAGCATTTCTAAGTAGCAGCTGGCAAGACACCCACACAGCCACTCGAGTCCGTGCTCTCAAAGTTGGAACTGTGCAACGTGATGTTGGTCGGGGTACAAGAGTAAAGTTTAATGCCTAAGATACAACAAGGTTTTTTTCTTTTTGCTCCCTGCACTGTGATAATGTGTAAAACAACACAGGAGTGCAGCCTGCAGCCTGCGCTTGAGCAGGATCACATTTTGGCAGAGTTTCCTAGCAGAAGACAGTCTGCTACAGTCTAACTCCTACATCCCAGCCTTTGAGTTTTAGTCGTTGCCAGGGCTTCTCCTCCACCGTTTTGCTCCCATCTTAGCAGTTACTTGGCTAACTACTCAGTGCTGATCTCTTTATTCATCAAGTCACATCTCCCCAGTGTCTTCCTGATCACTGGTTCTCTCCTAAATTCCTTACTATTGGTTAAGCTCAGGGTGATGGTACTGAACACCAAATCCCTAGCACACCACAGAAAGACACAGAAGACTCCCTCAACCCTATTACAGTGCCTCAAAGTCACAATTCATTTCATTCTCTATCTTATACATTGGCATCAGACTTTTGGCAGCAATTTACATGCTGGAAGTGTGAATTCTTAAAAATTTCCCATATTGAAGTGAAATCAGGAGCCCTCTTGCTAGCCAGAGATGCTTAACGAGCAGCTACACGGTCAAGAGCCACAAGTCTCCAGAGCCATATTTAAGAGTTTTGTGTCCAAGGAAATGCTTGAAAGCAATGAAGTTGTCACAGCTGTTTTGTGGAACAGACAGCAGTGTCGTCACCAAGCGACGCACAGATGTGTCAGCATCTTGCCACGCAGGACAGGCATGAAGCAATACACAGAGCAGTAGTCATTCCTTGAGTCAGCACTGGAAACAACCTTTCTTCTTAAGCATATCTTGAAAACCACCATCTCACAGGAGTACACATGCAAAGCTAAGCAAACTTTAAAACTCTTTCCGCTTAGGGAAGTGCTTCCTGAAATCCAGCCTATGGCATGAGAACCACCAGGCTTTGAAAAGGGGCATCATTCAGGGGACACGGTGACAATATGCAAGCTTGGAGAAAAATTAAATTTGATCCAGTTGGCAGTCTATGCACAATCCAAGTACTTTAAGGTGTTCTCTCTGGTATCCCTCACACAACTCTTCTAATGATGTTTATTTGCTCTTCACTGTGTAGACTTTCCAGTATTCAAGTCTCTGGAATTCCTCTGATCCAGAGGATCTTCTGAAACAGATGACCCCAAGGCACCCTGAGACAAGGAGGTTGCTGGAAACTGACAGATTTAAACACCACCCGAAACCTCAGTTTTCCACACAGGCAGCCTACACACATGGCTCAGACATGCTTGGCACTGAACAGCCAGCCAGGGAGGGAAAAGAGCACAGCAAGGGACTCGCTTTAACTGGATGAAGGCTAATCCTAGTATCAGAGAACTCAGAGAAACCCTGTGCTGGGTTCCACCCAGTCTAACTCCCTCCAAGAAACAATCTGTATACTGATGCTTTGACTTCCTCTTTGCACAGGTTGGTATACAGGAGGCACATCATTACAAGGCAGGGCGCCTGCCAGTCACACTACGGTCTTCTATTTATTGAGCTCTCAACTATCTTACCATTTACCCATAACTTTCTCTAACTTGCAGGTTTGCATCCTTTGCTTGCTTGCTAAAGCTTGTCATGTTAGTCCTTTCTTTGTCAAGGACTTCTCTACACAAGTAGCACGCAAGCACAAAAAAAGATCCGAACACACCTACTCTAATACTTCAGTCAGACTTCTGTTAAAGCTCCTGGAAACAGAGTCAAGCAGGAAGTGTCTGATCTACTGGTAAGGAGTGAGCAACAAACAGACTTCGGCATTAGGAACCTCATTAACACAGCACATGAACATAAAACGAGCCTCTGATCAGAGGTCGAGGCTTTCCGTCAGCACGTGATGCCTGTCACAGCAGACTGATCCACAGAAACAAGGAACTCAGCTTAGACATTGCTTTTCTTCTCTTAGCCAGTCTCCTGGTTGCAGGAATACACTACACCCAGTTCTAAACTGTGTTGTCAGAGGACTAGAGAGCTATAAAAGGGATGTACTTAAAACAGCACTGCCCTGATCCGGCTCACCACTGTCTCTGCCACAGTAGCTGCTATATTCAGGGGGGGGAAATATGAACAAGAATGTTGTTCACAAGGAAAAAAAAATACATCCAGAAGAAGGAATCTACTGCAGAAATGCTACAGACTCAGGCATTTCAATTTCTCACCTCTGTTGCTATTATGAACATCAATAAATTGATGGTTTCATATGGTCAGTGTTCTGCAAGAGCACTGCTCAGCACAGGAGGGAGGAAGGAAAGGTAAGCTGCAACCCCCAGAGAAAACAGCAGGGAATCAGCCCCAGACCTTGCACAGCCATTCCATGGCCAGTTTGGCAATCAAAATGACCATCTCCATTATAAACCACATTTCTTCTCTCAGTTAGAGCTTTACCTAAACAAAAAGAATGTTTTCTTTCTGCAAAAGCTAGAGAAGACAGGTCTTAAAGAATCCAAAGTAAGATTTACACATTATTTTGCTATATCAGTCTCACAAATCAGAAGAAATTGTTGCTCTGTTTAAAACAAGAGTTACAGCAAAACACAGTTTAAAGAGTAAATTAAATTTGTACTGAAGCTTCCTCTTTATGTAACAAAAAAAAATTAAAGAGAACAACAGTATTAACCAAAAGGAAACAGCACTTTAGAACAGTCTGACAAGTCAAGATTTGTAATCAACACATCTGAAAGTACCTTATAGGAGAGTATCGGTACCCTCAGGCTTAAAGAAATTCAATTATTTGGTCAAAGTAATGGTGAATGAGTAACAGCACACAGGGGTCCTGAAGGCAGCTGTATCATTCTCTCGCATTTTCCAGCTTTTGTTCATATATACTGTTTTGATCACAAGCTTATTTACAGTCCTAAAAAAAGGCAGCGACAAGAAAAGGACTCACCTCCTCCACGGACACCGGCAGGATAACACGGCTGAAAGGGGATACAGAAACAGAAAGTTAACAAATATCCCTGCAGCTGCAAAACTTCTGTGACACATTCCTCTCAGCAACGGCTACACAGCTCTCCTCTCCCCCCAGGATTCCAGCACCCACCTAGTGCTTGCATCTCTAGCACTTATTCTTCAGTCCCAAGACTATTTATACAGGAGCCTCGCAGGGAATCAATCCATGATAGAGCATAATTGCAATCCGATACTAAAACAGTGTAATTCTTATAGACCCTTACTGGTAGCATCTTACCAGCCTACAAATCTACGCAGCATCAAAACAGTTGCATGTTCATTCTCACTGTGTCCCTTCAACAGTCACATCTCATTTCTTGTCCAGTTATTGTCGAGCATTGCTATGTGCTTCAGCAATTTTGCAGAGATAGTCACAAGCCATGGCAAGGTTTGTTTATACGTCCTGTATCCAGCAGGAAACACCACTAAATAGGGAACGACACGCAAGGCTTCCTCAGAGCTGACTGTGAAGGTGGTGCCATTTCTATACATGAGTCACTTTCTTTTTTTCCACATTGTGCTCTGAATGCCTCTTTGAATCGACTGACTAGACTACAGAGCAAAAACTGCCAGAGTCACACTGAGGTTTTTTTTAAAAATACAAGAATAAAACTAATTTTAAGACTGACAAAAATGCATGCATGTTAAGGACTGTTCAAACACTATGTACATCTCCAAACCTAGATCTGTATTTGTCCTCTGCTTTCACTAAGGATGATGTTGAAACAAGGAACCAAAGCAAGATACAGATATGAAATGGATAGGATATATTCTATATATGAATTAGGATAAAATGGGACAGAAGGAAGTCCTCTTTATTAATAAACTGATTTTAAAAAGCAATACTGGTGAAAATTGAGATTTTTTCCTATGCTAGAGGAATGTTACCAGTAAGATACCACAGGACAAATTGTAAGAGAGGCAAAAGTTTACAGATTATGCAAGATTATTTATGACAGCAACTCTTTATGCTGCCTGCAAAGAACTGCAGATGAAGCTCAGTGTCAATAAAAGCAGAATAATGCATGATAGGGACTTGTTTTCCCCAAATACACGGGATTAAAGAGCCCCACATTAGCTATCACCAACAAATATCTTGGTGGCCTTATGGAAAAGCATCTGGAAACATCATCTCAATAGCAGTTCAAAAGTAAGCACATCAGAAACTGGAACACCATACACACAAAAAAAGACAGTTATGCCACTATAATCTCTCATGCACCAATATCTTGAACATTCCCTATAGTTCTGACCACCGCATCTCAAAGAGGATACAGAACAAGTGAAGGAAGGCAAAAAAGATGATCAGAGAAGAGAGAAAGCTTCCATGGGAGAAGAAAGTAGTTAGACCACGCTTTTCAGCTTGGAGGAAAAAACCAGCAAAAGGGTTGACATATGGTAGAGCCCTTGAGTGTCATTAATGGTGTGAAAATGTGAATGGAGAAGGAACAATGACAGTATCTTACAAAAGAAGGACTCAGAATAAAAAGCATTAGGCAGCAGATTTAAGAGGGATCAAGTGTACTTCTTAACATGACACATACTTAAGTTATGGGATTCCTTGCCAAACACAAGAAGTACAAGCAATTTTAAAGTGGAATTTGATCAATGCATGGAAGTCCTTACGCCACTTACTGGTAGGTACTTACTACTTACATATTGTTTCCTAAAAATATCTGCTAGAAGGCAAGATGGAAGAGGACCTCTAGTTTAATTCAGTCCAGTTACTCCTTACATAAGGGGGAAAAAAGCCCAGAAAATGGATTTCCACGGGTAGCCTGTGCCACCAAGCATGACATTAGGTTAGTTAACTGGATAAAACTGCAGTAAGAATGAAAAGAGGGATAGGATGATAAGAAAGTGAGAAAGACCAAGAAACAGGGAAGAAATAATGGCTTTGGATGGAGTTCAAATATTTTTCTATACAAAACAAGTGGTCAAAAAGATTGATGTAAGCCAACGAAATTCCACGTAGGAAAGTGAAAGACACTAGATCTGAATATTATCTTAAGAGTTCAATGTTCATGAACGAAGAAATTAAATAGTTTACAACTCGTGTAGCCTAGCAAAGAATGCTGGGGGATGACTAATGCTCATAGGTAGTCAAGTGATAAAGGAGCAGGAGGGAAGACAACTCCAGGGGATCTGGAGGAAAAGCTTCACAGGAGCAGCAATGGGAACACAGACTCTTAACTTTGGGACAGAACTTGATCAACTTATGAGGAATTAGACCATGCGGTTGCCTGCTACATCAAAAGCCTGAAAATTATGGAGAACACTTAAGATTTCTCCTAGATGAAAATCTGCCTCAAATGACAGCAAAGGGAAGTACAGCTGCGGGGAAGGTCAGTGTCATTATCGTCACTTCACAGGAAAGGGAAGCGAGACTCTACACTCTGATTCTCCTCAAGGTCTTCCGATGCAGTTCAAATCAAAATAGGGAGAGCAAATGAGACCTCAACCAGCATTTACAAACCCTGCAACCAAGAAAACACAACCAAACAGCGCCCAAAACCCATGCAGCTTATCCGTAGTGTGGATAGGTAAAAATGAAAGCCTGAAAGACTGACAGGACAGCAAGTGAAAACGTTAAAGCTATCGCTGCATGATCACCAGCACCAGAGACCGTACAGAAGAGATGATACAGATTGATAATAAAAGATGTGACATCAGGTTTTTGTTATATTGCTCTATTTCTGTAACACCTCCTAAAATACCTACAGAGCACACAATCTGATTTAGTAGGGAGGATGAGATAAGGGGTCACAGAGATGGAAGAATCTGCTCGGATGACATGCAGTTACAGCTCACCTGTATTTTTATTACCTACACCAGGTAGGCAGTAAGGTACCTGTGTGCAGTGTTGGAGCAACCAGAACTAATGAAACAACAATAGCAAAGCACTTCAAATATCCAGGTCACACCAAACCAAGTAGTTTTTCTACATGCCTTAAACCACTGCTTCCTGGAACATGAGATTTAGTCAAAAAACTTGTCAAATAGCACGGAAAATGGGCAACTTTCACATACACAACATCAAGGAAGGTTTTTACTGGAACAAACAGAGTGGCACAACTCAGAACGTGCAACTGTTAGAGCTCGCTGGGAATCCCTACAAGTCAAAAATAAATGCTCATTTTTAAAGCACAGCAACAACCTTGACTGTCCTTAGAGCCACACACGCCTTGAAGACACGAGGAAGGGATGAAAAGAAACAGGACAACATAGCTAACAACAAGACTTAGGAGGTTTGGTGACCCTTCTGAAAATAGCAATTGAAACCTGTAAAAAGAAACAAATTCAGTAATTCTGGTATTTTAACCTGTAGTCTTAGCATTCACACTTCACATTTTGCTTCTGGAACAGGCAGTGTGAAAGACCCATGGATACATTGACTTGGTGAAGGTAAATGATAATGGGTAAAATGACTTTTGGAAGTGATGCTCACCAGAATTAATTTTTCGTACTCTCAGAAACCTGAAAATTCAAAGTATCTGTGTACTAACCCTTACAAGATGCCCTGTAGCATACCTCGCTGGCAAGTGAGCTTTACTGCAGCACAGGGCAAGGGGTTGTAAGCAGGAGCATGAAAAACATGCATGGACATGAACAGAAATAAACCAGAGAGACACTATAAAAGTGCATTAACTAGCTAAATTAATAGGAAAATATCAACGAAACAGATGCTATAGAAGAACAAGTTAATTATCTTTCCATGCACCTGAAACTAAGCCCTCAGCCCAGGTTTCTGTCTGCTATCCAGTTCAACACAACAGAAGGCAACAGTGTCTCTGTGTTACAAAGACCAGCTCTGCTGCTGCTCTTCAATTCTACACCCCCATTGCTGGATAAAAACAGCAAGTGCTTACGAATCGGTGAAAAAACAAACAAGTTAATAAGGATTAAAGACAACTACAATGATCAGTACGACCCTCAACGTGGTTTTAATGTTTAAATCCGCAAAGTAATGGCTGTAAGGAGGGCACTGCCATGTAGGTAGAAGAAAAGACCTGAAAACCCACTTTATCATTGGGATCACTGGGATCTTCCATAAGGGGGGAAGGAAAAAAAGAACACAAACACTACAAAAACAACCCTTTTTCATCAGTCAAAAGGAGTTGAAAAGGACAGAATGCACTTAACTTAGGAATGCACTTAGGTTAACCTTAAGAATGCAGGGAAGAAGTATGCGCAGGGTTCAGAGGCACCCAGCCAGTCCCAAGGAGCGTAGTAAGCCCTGAGCAGCTAACGACAGGCTACAACAGGGAGGTGACAGGGGCACACAGGGCTCAGGACAGATCGCCCAGCCGGTTTGTCACCTCTCCGTCCCCAGCACGGGGCACAACACCCGCAGGAGCCTCAGGCACGGCCGAGAACTCCTAAGGTGAGGGTTACAAGCCAAAATAAATACATTCCCGAGCTTATTCCTGGCGCGTTGCTCTCGCTGGAGACTCCCGGGGAGGAACCGCAGGGCTGAAGGAGAGCAGGGGGGTGAGAACCGGGCTTGCGTGACAAGGAGAGCGGGGCAAAACGCCACTGCCCCCCCGGGCCACCCCCGCACGGCCCCCC
>VZRW01010113.1:201687-235149 GCA_013398125.1 Aegotheles bennettii | reverse complement strand
GGGGGGCACACACGGAGAGCCGGGGCGGCGCGCGCAGGGGCGGGGCGTTTCTGCGGCAACGGCTGCGTCACCCCGCCGCGCGCAGGCGTCTTTTACCTCAAGGCGCGCGCAAGGAGCAAGGGGGGGGCGGGAAGGGGGGGAAGCGCGAGACCTTCCCGCCCTCCCGCGGCGGCGGGCGCGAGCGCGTCCCCTCAGCGCGACCCCCTCACACCCCCACATCCTCCCCCCTCGGCAACAGCCGCTTCTCGGGGGTCGCGGCACCGTTTGGTGGCCGAAAGCCCCCCCCTTTCTTTCCGGCGGACCGATCCGGTCAGGCTGAGCGTGTCTTCTGCGAACGGGGCGGGCAGCAGAGCGCGATGGTGGCGCCGGGCTGTGGCCCCGGCTCGGAGCCGTGCGGCGGTGGCTGTGGCGGGCAGTGGCGTTTTGCCCCGCTCTCCTTGTCACGCAAGCCCGGTTCTCAGCCCCCTGCTCTCCTTCAGCCGTGCGTTTTGCCCCGCGTTTTCAGCTCTTCTTCCCTTCTCAGCGCTGCTCCTGAGCGGCACCCACCCGAGCTGCACCTGGCTTTAACGATACCCCAGCTATTTATCAGAAAACAATTGCGAAAAGCCCCTTCTTACGTGACCTGCACTCCATAAAAAACCAATAGCTAAAGAGCACTGGCTTTACTACTTCATCACTGGGATGACAAAGCCAATCCTTGCTCTATTTGGAAAAATAAATGGCTGTACATTTGGCATTGGGTAACCGGGATGTGCAGCATTCCCCCTGGCACCCTGCATCTCCTAACGCCACATTCCATCATTTCCCTATCCGACACCAGTTCACCCTGGGTAACCGAGCTCGATCTTTCTCAACCCGCCGTCTACATTTATTTTTAAGAGATTAAACATTTTTTTAATCCCACAGAGAATAATTGACATCTGCCTGTTAATTAACTAGTTGACTAACCTAGGGAAGAAGAATGGAAACACCCAAGGTGCCCTTTGGCAGATGACACCGTGGAGAGCATTCATGCTTGCACAGCCTCAGGAACAAAGCAATACCTTTATTAAGGAAAACTAATGATTAACTTAGTACCACATTTATTTTTAGATAGTACTGCAAGACCACACATCACCTTAAACACACACAGAGATGGCACAGGCCTGCCCCAGGAGCTCACAGTTCAACTTGGACAAACACCACAAAAAAATTCAGTGAACGGAAGGTGGGGGAGGATGATGCTGTCAGGAGGAGAATTCTCTGAAAAAAAAAAGCCCCAGGGCTAAAGAGCAAGTGACAGAGGGTCAGGCACAAGCAAGTGACAAGCAGCAGGATGACAACATGGAACACAGGACACTTGATAAAACAGATGGTACAGAGGGCAGCACAGGTAGAAAAACAGGGACCTGTAGGGTTTATAATTAACATGGAAGAATGCAACTACATAACACATCATTGTTTCAGCTATTCCAAAGAAGATAACATTGTGAAATATAAATCAGAAGTGGCTTTTTTATTATTTAGAAGAACAGTCTCTTCCCAGCAGGAATCCTACTGTAATACTAGTTTCCATTATGAATACTTTGCACTTCTGAACTGGGAAGTAAGGAATTCCAAAAAGCTCTGCAGATGCAGAAGACCCAAAAGGAAAAAAAAGTGACATTTATAATCTTTAAATTTTAATTTTTTACTCTACAGTACCTGCTTCATATTTTGTGGCAAATTTTCCAAATTCATCCTGTCAAGAGGGAAACCTCCTAATTTAAAACATTTTCGTGGTTTACTGTCTTAGTTAAAAATCTCATTGTCCTATTTTCCCTTGTAGACAGAGCATGAAGAGGCCAGGCTTTGTTGTGGGAGTGAAAACATTTCAATGGCTGTAGCAGCATGGCAGTTAAGTTGGAGTCTCAGCAAGATTTGCTCTTTTTTTCTTGCAGACATCTGTGTCCAGTTTCATCTCCAGGATCCAGATACTCTATAACAGTAACTGAATAAAGTTGTAAGTGTCCTATTAAGCAAAACAGCTTGGATTTTCTCTGCTACTCTTGATAGCATCATTGCATTAGTGCTCTAAGGACTGTGTCAATAGGGTTTGGGTACTGACAGATTAGTGGAAGGGGAAAAACTGCCATCCCTCCTTTATCCACTCTGTTAATTTAATTATATATATATATATTTTTTCATTTTTAAATACAGATGCATATTAAATGCATGTGAGAATGTGTAGAGGCCAGGAGCAGTGCTTCCAGAAGGTGCAATCACCTTCACACGCTTGACTCCAAGCGTTCCTACGAACCGCAAGCGCTCACAGATCAGGTTTCTGCTTCATTACATTCTGTTGGGGATGGAGCTTCTCTGGAGGAGAAGAGCTCTTCCCGTGACCAACCTCCTTGTATTTCATACAGATGAGGGTACAGGGATATAAGGGGCATTAAATAATAAAAAATCTAGCATTCAGGAATTATGAAAGCAGTTAAGCACATTGACCTCTATTTGAGCCATCCAGGTAAACACATTATTGATTTAAATTGATGTGATTCTCTAGTCTTTGGTAGCCCATTTACTTTTTCCACAAGGTGGCTCATGCACATAGAAGAGTGGATCAGGAATCTTCTTGGTCCTGCATCGCCTAGGTAGAAAGCAGTAACTGTTTTCCACTCCAAACATAAGTAATCCACAATTACATTTCCATAAGCATCAAAAAACAAGGCAAGCTGCCCATGAACAATCACACATTAACAGGACCATCCCAACAGTTTGTTTCTGCACTGTGCAAGACAACATTTAAAAGAGGCTGAAGCCAGAATACTCTGTCCTCCAAGGGTCTCACTCCCACAGGAGTTGCAGCCTTCACTGATTGTGGTGTAACTGCTTAGAGTATTTGTACATCTTGCATGCAGATACAGGTTTATTTTTGATAAATTTGAGACTCATTTTAAAATTAGCTTGGTTCACAACTGCCAGATTAAATTAAACCCCACAAGATCAGACCAGTGTTTCACCTAGCCTAAAATGTATTTTCTCCATATTTGACCAGTTCTTAAGAGACAGCGTGTAGAAAGGTAATCTTTCCTTGGCATAACTTCCTTATTTACAGCAACTTAAAATCTCCCTGAGTTAGTAGATGCATCAGACCACTGTTGAACCAGCCCCCTTTTTTAAAAACAGTCATGCTTGTGTTCCCTACTACGTTCTGCAGCAATGAATCCCACAGCTTGGCTTTGCACTGCATGAGAACACACTCCTGGTTGTCTGTTCAGCCCTGAACAACTAAAACTCCATTGTCTACCCACTAGTCCTGGTGACTGCAAGCCAAAGGCACACTTTGCTCTCAAGCTTGCAAACAGGGCCTGAAACTGTGACTCAAAGGCGTGAGCTCTCTTCCTCACAGCTGACCAGCAGCTTCTGAACACCGTGGCAAATCACAGACAGTAAGCACATCTATCCATCATTTTATCAGATGGAACAGGGTTAGAGGATATTCCTAATAAAGGGCAGGAACGGGCAGCTGCAGGAGGGAGGTAGATGGCAGGAAGAAAAGAAAACTTAGCTGCAGCAGCATCTCCACTGCAAGTTCATGAAACTCTGTGTTCCAGCATTTTGCCAAGTCATTTATTTTGAGTGGCATAAGAGGAGGCCATCATGTTCAATGTTGTGAAACTGAGGTGGAAGTAATGCTGAGTTAGCACACTGACACCCCCAACAGCTGTCTCCAAGACACTGAGTCAGGACTGTGGCTCACTCACCTGTCTGAGCTCTCACTAAAAAAAGATGCTTAATCTGTAACTATCATGTCACAAATACCTCAGAGCAAGAGTAGGAATCTTCTCAAAATATTTAGGAATTAAGGATAGTGATATGAAATGCAGAAATCTGCAGAAAGTCCCCTCTGGAAATCTAGGCAAGCCGTACCACTGCTGGTGGGTCTCTGACCATGTACTTGAGACAATGCCAGATGAACAGGAAAATTAATCAAAACTCTGCCCCCTTAGTTATTGCTCAACACAAAAGACAGCAAAGCTGGAAAGGTCGATAAATCATCACCAAAACTAGAGGCCAACAAAGGATGAAAAGTTCTAGAAGAGTCGAGTGTTGACAGCAGGCAGCAAGGCTGTCTTGGAATAAACACATTTAATAAAAGCAACACATTAAAAAAAATCCACAAATGCATAAAATATTCAAGTGGCAAGTCATTTCGAAATGAGGCTAACAGGTACCATGGAGTGGAGCAGCATCTGCACTGCCCGCAGGAGGCAGTGACTGGAGATGGCGCTGCTGTCCCGCAAAGCTGTCTCCTCACCCGGTGCTGTCACCACATGCTGGCAATGCCATCAGCCAGGGACTCCGCAGGGCTCCCAGCCATCCTGCTGAGGCCCCGTGCCAGAGGTCACCGAGCTTGCTATTTAGGGTAGGTGAAGGCATGGCTGGGCTGAGCACCTGCTTGCTTCAAGCCACCACCAAAGGAGTTAACACCCAGCTCCCAGGTAGTTTCTCAAAGGAAGGTCCAAGTGCACTGTTGTTTCTAATCCCCAGCTCAGAGCTAACGGGGCAGCGATGAAGTCTTGTACTTTTCCGGGCAGACAAAGAAGTTGAGTGACTTAACCCCCCTCCAGCAGGCTTTGCAGTAATGCAGGAGTTTGCTGTTCAGAAAGCACCACCACTGCATCTTCATAGCTGTTTTATTTCTGCCCTCAACCTTCCTGCAGCTGTTAGCTCAGCCCAGTGCACACACTGCTGCACACCCACCACTGATGTTCATCCTCAATGCTGCACAGTCCTGCTCCAAGCAGGTCTAAATAGTGCAGTGGTTAACACTAGTTGCAGGGCTACAGAGGCTGAGCCACCCACCTCAACAAGAAAGTTAAGGGCAGAAAGGTCATGTTTAGACAAGACTTAGGAAAGCCACTATAAAAATAAGCAGGTTAAGAATTCCCTTTGTATTCCCTTCATGGTGAACAGACGTGGGGCACCTTTAACCCACGTGTATTGCTCTGTAAGTCAGCTTCACCATACAATCAATCACCACGTACTCTGTCCAGACAGAGCATCAACATTGTAGAAGGCTCTTTAATTCAGCCAAACCGGCAGCTTTTTGGTCAGTCACAGTAACCTGGTGTTCAGCAGCTCGGGGGCTATCATCAGAACAAAGTACATGAACTATGGCTAGAGGAAGAATTACATCATCACATCACCCTGCTTTATGTCCACAGGATCCAGTTACCAGACACAACGGAGTGTTCTGCACTCTTGATTCTTTTCAACAGCAAGTCAGCTCCTAACACGTGAACACCAAGGTATTTGGAGCCCCAGAACTCAGCTTCAAGAAGCTTCTTCACTTTACTAAATACATGCTGCTGCTTCCCTCCCGGGGTCACGTTGGAGGGAAGAAGAGGCAAAAGGCAACAAGTCTCAAAGCACTTCATTGGTAAACAAGATCCAATTCCTATCTCAAAGGTTCCAGGACCGCAGACAGTTTAAAACACGTATGGGTGGTTTGCAGACCATGAAGAAAAGGAATTCCAGGCCTTTGAAGGCTTACTGTAGGACCAAGCAGTCCACGAGGCTCTTCATTTCAGTGTGGAAGGCAGATCCATTGCTCACAGTCTGTGTCATTTGCAGTAATAAAAGGTTTGGGAGCTGTCAGTGCTAGCAGCCAACACTTAGCAATACACTGAAGCTGTGCTCATACACATAGGAATAAAATCCCTTTCCCTGCCTCAGAAACAGGCTGGGGTATGTCTGGATAGACAGTTAAAACCACTGGGTCCAGCTACATTTCAAGCAGAAGGACCAGTATGAAGCCTCGGGGAGGGAGGAGAGTGCAGCTTGCATCTGAGACAATGTCAGCCAAGGTTGGGGGAAGAGGGAGAGAAAACAGACTCCAGCGTGTTATATCTGCGAACTCAAATTATGGTCTGTCTTCCCTCTTCCCCCATCCCTCTGTTCCTTCTCTCCCCATTTCCTATGCAGACACTGTCGCTGGAGAGTGTGATCAGGGTATAATTTAAGACACAATATTTGCGTGGCCTTTATAAAAAGCAAAAGTGTCCCATGTTCTGGAGTAAGGAGTGGGAAGTCTCCTCTTGCCACATATCTGAGGAAAGCTCAGTCATGATGTCCAGCCCTCACTCCAGTGACGAGAGAAGACTGGCAGAGCCAGGAGAGAAAAAGCCTGGCTTACACCACAGGTAGAACCCACGGATGTGGTAGGAACCTGTACAGGGGAGGTTGTATTTGAAGCACCAGTTTAAACAAAGGCTTCCTCGTTGGGAGTACCGTTGATTTTGAAGAAAAGCTTGGCATCATCCATCTTCTGTTTTCTTTCTCTCTCTAACCTGCGCCTGTAGCAAACCAGGTAGATTGGAAGGCAGAAACCCAGGAAGCTCATGACAAGCAAGCCAACGTTCACCTGCAGGAAGACAAAACAAAATTAGGCAGGGTAGGAAGATGACAACCCAGTCATGTATGCCAAAGTGTCAGAAGCCAGCCCACGTCACCTGGCTGTGGGCAAACCAGGAGACGCCCTGCTCAGTGTGTACTGGCAACAACCTCTGCCATGTTTATATTTACTGTCCACTCCTGTGCTCAGAGCACCACATGTACAAGCTAAATGCTGTAAACATTTGTCACTTTGGATCATGGCTGTGGGAATCCTGCCCCACAGAACAGGCATGGCTGTTTAAGCTGCAATTCTGTACACCAAGTTTGCTGAGTGAAGAGCAACAGGCTGTTGGGGTGGGCACATGTAGCCCAGAGACCACCACTCTCTCCAAGAGCACCCACATCATTATTTTATTGAGCTGCCCAGACAGACTCATCAAGACACACCAGCCCTACCCTCAACAGCCACTTTGGCTTTTTGTACATCAGCAACACAAAATTTACTAATAGCTCCAAGGGAACAGAGTATTTCTACCGCATTTTGATGTCCACACAGATTCATTCACTCACTCTTACCTGACAGATTCTGACTCTCCACACAGAACTGTGAGCAGAGCCTCCTCCCTTCCCATACACCAGCATAAGAGTTAATGGTTTTCCCTCCCAGGGAATAATTACTCACATAGGGAAGGATCTCCTGGCCAGCAAGCAAGGTAACAACAGACTGAAGAACATTTAAAACTCCAGCTGTTTTTAACCTTGGTCCACGCACAGGAGTTTTGGCACAGGAGCCAAAATAATCTTAACCACCAACACTTTACACTAAATTTAAGAAGAACTTGCCCAGAGAGGGTCTCCTTCCAAAGGTCCCGTCAATGCCATAAAAAGAGGCTGCTGCAGAAGGGCGAAAAGGGCACTGATCAACGACTGCAACCCTGTCAAGCTGCCAAACTGAGTAGAGGGGTATCTGTCAACAGAGAAAGCAACAGCATTATTATGTATCACCTTGACTGTTCACATCACCCAGATCAGATGACATTCCCAGTCAACTAACAGAGCAGTCTCAAGACAGACATATGAAAAACTTCGTTTTCCTGAACGTGCATTTAACTGCAGCTTTTTTGAGTCTTTAGCTATACCCAGTGGAGTGCACAGTGATCTCCACAGCCAAGTGCACCCAGTAACAGGGTTGCAGCCTTCCTCTCTGGACTATTTTCATCCTGAGCTCTCAAACCTAACAAGAATCAGACCCAGCACTTGTTTTGCAGCTGTACTGTAGGCAGGTGGAAGTGTTTATGCAACTACTGTTCCTATTGCAGAGGGAGAAGTGTGTTGATATTTACAAGTTAAAAGCAGGGCCTCTTTATCCAGCTGACAGCATTTGTGGCTGAGCAATCATTTTCATCCGGTCATAACAATTTGCTCCCTTTAGAAGTGAGTGAAACCTGCACAACAGGTTAGCATGTTTTCATTTTTAGAGGACAAGTCCGATCCTATGTCAAACTAAATACTCTTGATTGGAAAGTGCTGAATATCAGATACTACTAGTGGAAAAATAAGTTTCAGGAAAGGTCTGACATCTTTCTCTTTCCATGACTGAACAGTATTTAAAAAGGGTCAGGTTAAGCCAAGCTTGGAAAGAAAGAAGTGAATCAAAACCTTCAAATATTCAAAGAAGTCACATTCAAGGCAAAAATACCTCACTTCAGGAAGTTCCAGAGTTGCAATGGGGTCTAACAGGATTAGTTTACAAGCAAGCTGATATGTATAGCACCAGGCATTTACCTTGCCTAAGAAAAAAATCTTTTGCTTCTAGCTGCCAGGGAACCAAAAGCTTATGCATTTTTGAAGCAGAGTCTTAGATGCGTTTTGTAGTGTGGATTCCCCAGACACTGGGACTAAAACCTTTGACAGAAGGAGTCTGGAGTTAGAGTCTCCATCCATGAAGATATTCAAAACCCAAGTGGACGCAGTCCTGGGCAACCTGCTCTAGCTGACCCTGCTTGAGCATGAGGGTTGGACTAGATGGTCTCAAGAGGTCCCTTCCCACCTTCACGATTCTGCAATTCTCCGAAAAATAACAGCTTCTTTCTGTTCCTCTGTCCAACAGCTCAGGACAGAGGGGCAGATCTGTTTTCAAAACCAAAGACATTGCTTAATAAGGAAGAGAATATTTAGATTCAGCTGTTGATAATCTTGATGAGTTGGAAACAGGATGGACCATCTGTCCTGTCAAAGGGAGTAGGCATCACTAATGGTATCTTAAGCAATGCTTTACCAATGTAATTTCAGAGCAGACCAGTAGCAATGTATTCAATTATGTTAATGTTTTACCTGGACACATGCACATAGCTACTCATTATAAGATAAAAAAGCCTCGAGTTTTTACTATATAACCTTAGTGTGGATGGCCTAGTCTCACCTGAGGCCCATACACAGCAGTGCCTGCCTTATTGCAGTAGCCATGCCAAAGGGATAAGCTGTTTCTAAACAAGGAAAGCATCAGCTAGGACTTCAGTCCAGCTGTCATATCCAGTAGTGACTGAGGAAACAAATTGCATCATTTTTCCCCTCTGTCCACAAAGACTTCACTTCCTGATCTCCCTCTCGCCTGGACAAGCTTCTCATCCCAAACCAATTTACCTGGCCAGCCACATATTACAGGTAAGCAGAGACTTACACAGCTGCATAGAGGCCTCCAACAGCTGAGTGGATGAATCCTCTCACAATTGTGTGCAAAATGAAGGAAAGAATCTGAAAAGAGAAGCAGAAAAATGTCATGTCCTAGACACCACCTAGGCGTGCCAGACCCCAACACACAACCATTCCTAAAAGCTGTTCTCCTTTCTAGTACAAAGCTGGACTTGAGGAACCCAGAACCAAAACCTGAAAGATCAGCACAAGGGAAGAAATTGTTACTCTCCTCTAAAACCACTGCTTTTCCTTACTCTGCAAAGGCTACCCTGTAGTGCCCACTGAGGTTAACCACACACAAGACCTGTCACATTTGTAGATGGCATTGCTGCAAGGACGTGTCCCCAGCAACCCACAGCCAGGGTCACCATGCTTTTTCATTGCCCCTGTGACCAATTTAGTTAATTTTCCACAAGTTATTGCAGACAGTATATAAGTGTGAGCAAACTGTATCTGTTTGCCTACGTCATCAAGGCATGTTTAAGTATAGCATAAAATCACTGAACTCCTGCGCCAAAAGCAGGCGGTGCCACAAAATAAATATTTTAACAGGTTTATAATCCCACGGGTACCATTGGGTGTAGCGTTTGATGCAGAAATAACCTCCTGTATATGTCGGTGTCGTGCTGCTTACAGCAGATTTCCTGACCATCAGCAGCTTAAATCGAGCCCAGGTTAAACGCACAGGCACTGCTGAGAGGTTCTCAGTAGGAAAGTGTTTAACACAGCTCAGCTGCAGCAACTTTTAAGTGTGAATAAACTGCAGCTCAACTCTATTTTAACTCTAGCTGCTTCTTTAGGTTCTCTCAAGAGACAAACTGCATGGTACTATTTGTTTCAACCCCCAGACTGGTGTTCCCAAAGCAGTACAGAAGTCTCCCAGCAGTGCCAGAAAGCCCTTCTGCCACTAGCTGGTTCTGCTGGCTTGCAGAGCCTCCTGTCACAGAACTGACACTGCCAGCCCCTCCAGCACACGCACCCGTTTGACCTATTCACCTGCAAGGGTAGGTTAGGAATAAGACAGGTGATTCCAAATCCAACCAGCAGGAGATTTGTGAATACAAAGGCATTGGTGGCATTGGTGATTTTCTGGATCTGACGATCACGCTTTTTCTTTTTCTTGTCACCTCTGGAAGGACAGCAAAAGCCATGTTACAAAAAGCAGCTACAGGAACTCACAGCAAGACTCTCCACATACCACACCACTTCTATCTAAACCAGTTTGGCTAGAGGTCTACCTAAGGAGGTATTGGGATCTACATCATTGGAAGCTAAGGAACATCTGGGCAATTATTTCAGTGCTGTTACTCTTACTGTTAGGCTAGAAGGGATGTCTGAGCCTCCCCTGCTACAATTTAAATTTGCTCTTCTTGACTGATCTTAGTGGACATGGAAGATAGTTTGGTCCTTTCCTCTGCAATTATCAGGTCTTCCTTCAGGCTTTCTTTTCTATACTGAAGAACCAATATTCTTTGAGTCTTTCATCACAAAACCCGTTATGTGGAGCAAAGGTGGCCTGCTCCATGGCCACATGTCCCGTGTGGTGCACACTACGCACTGCTCAGCGTTGCTCTCCTCATTCTCTTCTGAGCCATCATCGCATTCTTTCATTCGCCAGTCCATGATGTACCCGATCACAGGTGCTGTCAGCAAGCAGAGCAGTTGCAATACCCCAAAAATGGAAGTGTAGAGAGCCACTGCAGGGGAAAAAAAATAAAATAGGAAAAGTTGTCAAGTTGTCAGTCCAAGCGATACCATAGCAGCAACCAAAAAAGACAGAAAAGAGATCCTCCCCATTGCTCACCTCTCTCATTACGAGCCCAGACCCCATGTACTCACAGGCTAACAGGCAGGGCTGAAGGAGCTGGGACACCAGAGCCCACTTTAACATTTAACCTCCCAGAGGCAGGACATTAGAGGGAGCATACTGGGCACATATGCTTCAGCCACTCTGATCCTGCACTAGGTTGGGCTCCAGAAATGGGACCCAGCAACTGCTTAGTGCCCATGAGGTTTATTCTGGCTAGGACCAACAGGGAAAGCTCTTACAAGCAATATATCCTACACAGCGAACCCTGCCTTAGTCATCTCCCCTCCTGCCTTGCTGGGAGCTGCAGCTACATCTTCTCCAGAAGGGAAGCAGCAGCAAGGACGAGCCAGGCTGGGAAGGTGAGGACTAAACAATTTTGTGCTGAATGGACAAGTTTGGAAGCAGGGGGAAAGGAGATTAGCAGCAAAAAGCACGGAATCTCAGAGCAAAAACTCAATCTGATGAAGATTCCCCCATGTGTTCAAGATGGGAGAAGTGTCTGCGTGGCCTGCTAAGAGAAAGCTGATACCAGCAGACTTAGAAGAAACTGTCCCCTCCTGTTACTGAACAGTTCCCCCACCCTGTGATGCTTTTTCCACTTTCTCTCTGCAGCCCACGTGATGGATCTGCAGGCATTGCACAGAGGGGCTGGTGAGTCACGGTGTACCACAGCTCTGAAATAAAGATGTAATTCTGAAACTGCCCAGCTCAGCACAGAGTGCTTACAAGTTACAGCACTAAGCAGAACAACCAAAAACAATTTTAGATTGTCCCCCCCAATGCATTTCTAGATCTAGCCAAACTAACACAGCCAGGATTTATACCCAAATCAACTTGGTGATGGAGAGAAGTCTCCAACAAGCCTTTCTCTCCTATACAGTCGTAGCAAACCCCAGCAGGGCTGCCTTGCTGTGCACAGGCATGGCACTTCATGATACTTCCCTGGCTCTTCTTGCTGGCAAGGGAACCAAAAGGAACTTCCAAACTCCAACCTCACATTCATGCCCTCACCACCTCCGCAAAGGCAAGCCCTGAAGTGGCCCCACTTCCCATCTCATTATAGCAACTGCTGTAGCCCAGAGAGACAGGTGGCATCACCCTCTACAAACACTCCTGGAGCTGATTTACTGTTGTCTGGTTATTTTTTAACAGAGGGTAAGAAGCAAGCCATGCCGTCACGTTTTGCCTCTTCATGCTATTCTGAACACTTAATCTTGGGCTCTAAACAGCAAGAACAGAAGCCAGCTTGAAGCAGGGAATGAAACTTATGGAGTCAGGAAGAAAAAGGAGACCATAGCTGCTATAAAACAGGGCCTCCTCAATTTATCTGTCATCTGAAAAAAACATTCTGTCCTGAGTAGAGGGAAAAAAAGGAGAACCATACCCAGCAAATAACAGAAGTAGATACAGCAGAAGCCTGAAGCAAACAAAGGGTGTGCACATGGGCACAACCCTTTGCATCCAGCATTCTACATCTCTTTCCCTCAGAGCTATCCTCAGCAAGCACCTCATACAACCGAGTTTTCCAGCCCACCCTAATTCCACCCAAGGGCTCCAAGCATTACCAGATTTGAAAGCAAGGTGACAATTTCTGAAAGACTCAGCCAAATTTCAGGCTCTAGATGCAACAGGTCTTCTCTCTCCTGCCTTCCTACAACACAACTATAGTCATTTACAGGGCTACTGAACTCCTGAGCTTCTTCCCCATCTTTTGGAGGTTTTCAGAAGTAGCCACAGGCTGACTGCTTTTTCCACCTCTAGGAATCATGATAGATCTAAGTCACCATAATCTACACAGGAAGGAGGACCTTCAAGGACTAGGTGTCTTTACTACCTAGCTGAATGATTTTCCCCACATCCTTGTCTCTTGTTCTGCTTCCAAGAATATTTAAGTTTTCTTTGACCATAACACTTGTAGTATTGACTCAAACTCTTCTTCCCTTGTGAGTGCTCCCGAGAGCAGCTGCAGGTGGAGGGAGCTTTCTAAACAAATCATGCTCAAGTAAATAACTGCAAGAAGAACGAGGAATCCAAGGGAGCTGTGTCCCATCCTCTCCTGATCCACAGATTACATTTCTAGAGAGCTGCACACGTCTTGGAACCGCTCTCGCAGCCTGACACTGCTGTGACCAGACAATACCAGTGTTTTGCTGATGCCATGGAAACACCAAGACAGTGAACTGCACTGCGAGCCCAGGCTGCATTCAGGAGGAGGAGGGGGAAAGAGGCAAGAAAATCTCAAAGGTGGCACAGAAAAAAATGCAATACACCCAAAGGACACAATCCCTCGTTAAAATAACATGGAGCTTGATCCAAACAGAATTGGAAGGATATAAAATTAATTCTAAAATACCGAGGAGGGGAGGAAAAAATGAAAGGGAAATAACAAGAGCAAGCCAAGGCAAAAAGAAAGGAAAAAAAAAAATCAGTGTGAAAGAGTTACAAGGTAAGCAGAAAACTAAGCTGTGTTGGGAAAGGTAGCCAGTGTGAAGTTTGTCCTGTTTACTGTTTAATGTCCAATTCGGCTCTTGAGCCAGGAGATAAAGAGCTGAATGCTGCAGGCTGTCAAAGGCTCAAGGAACAAAGCAATTCAGGGAATGCCAGGGCACTTGGAGTTTCCTTCCCTCCCCCAGAGCTCACTCCTGTTTTCAGAGAAGTGCCTCTTGATTTATCAGCTTCATGCAATCCAGATTTAACAAGTTCAAACTGGATCTTACTACAAAGGACAGAAAAAAAAACCCCCAAGTCTTGTTTTGCAATCCTGGGTATTTTCAACAACAGTAAACTAATGTACTCTTTCCTGTTTGCTCCATGTACTGAATCAGAGCTATAAATACGAGGCCAGAGCAGTGAGCACCCCTGAGCCTCCCCAGCACACACCAAGCTGCGCAAAACAGCTATGACTTCATTTCTCCCACCCCCGGTTGCTGGGCTGAGACACCTAGTCCAGTCATTAGTCATGGAAGTCAGCTGCTCCGTGCTTTCTGCTTGCTTAGGATAAGCAAAGCAAATACCTGGTGAAAATAGGTTTTCCAATTAAAAAAATTATCACAGCCCACCCTGAGAGGCTGCTTTCAACAACCTGTCTGGGGAAATAACATGGAATAGTATTTAACAGGCACCGGGCTAAAATTAGCCTGACATTCAAGTGTCTACCTCACTGCCCCTCTGTCCTGGGCAAGTTCCAGCCCTCCACTAGACCCTACCAACAGCTGTCAGCCACACGGACACCAGTAATTGCCATACACGGTGTAGGTGCTGAGTAATCATGCTCACCGACCTCTTGCAAGGACCAAGTCTGGGTCAGGTCCCAGTTCCAAGGAAGCAGATAAAAATCTTCAGGTTACCCTACCTTGACCTTCATCTCCAGACAGAAACTCAAGGATGGTATTCATGGCTCCCATGTAGAAGATGAGCCGCAGCTGAGTGACACACATGGTGATAAGGCTGAGCAACAAGATAGGACTGAAGACACTCTTCATAAAGGAGGGAGAAGCTGCAGAAGGAATAATAGAGTCTCTGAAAAAGGCAATGACCCTCATAAACATGTACAATTTCAGCAGAGGTTTTGGCCTCTGGGTTAGCAGGTCTTCTCCTAGCTAGTCCATCACTGCCTGCCAGTGGCAGCACCAAGGAGTTCACAGTTAGCAACTACCTGGTGCCTTACAAACTCCCATAATGAACAGCAATAGATGCTTGGAGTTTGGCTACCAGTAACTGAGGCAAGGGAGGAGGAAGGCTCACCTAATTCTGTGGGTTAGAGCAAAAGGAAGATTCAAACCTTTTGCTCTGGCCATACACCTGATTAAGGAAGGCTTGGCTGTGATGGCAACCATCTAAGAGAGAGCAGTGACCAACCGCACTGTCCTTCCACAGCCACACCAGTTACCCATGCTGTTGTCCCCACCACCAGGAACACCATATGGTGTATTTAGGCAGGTATACAAGGACAGGATCCCTTATATAACTGAACTTGTATTTAATTAATAGTGGCTGGCATGTGGCAACACATGGATTATATATATTGCTATCTCGAACAGATCTGGAGCAGAGCAGGGAGGCCGCTGGCCTTGTGCCAGCACAAGCATCCCTGGGGCACCCATGGAACCACACCTGTGTTGTCAGGCTGGCATTTCACTTCTAGGTCCACCGTAGACAGACAGAGCTTGTTGTTCTCTTGCAAGGCTGTCGGCTCCTTGGGGCCCTTCATGGAGCTGCCCACACTGAGACGGCGGCCCACAGTCGTTACTTGCTTGTAAAACTGCTTCCCAGTGATTTTGTGGTCAAATCCCAGCCAGCTGAACTTTATTTTCACCCTGTTGGGCAGTAAAGAGCATGACAGCTGCAACACAGGATGGGGAATCAGAGGCAGCAAAGTTGCAGGAGTCAGAAAGGCTATGTGTAGATTCAAGGCACTAGTTTCCACCTACAAACCCACAAATGGTCTGGATCCAGAATACAGAGAGATACTTCCCCTGGGCCAGTTTGGCAGAGGTCAATATAGAAATACTTATGACTACTGACAGATCATTTTCCTTCATAATTCCTATGCTTTGGAAAGTTCAGCTTTCCTCAGATATTCACCAGTCAAGACGCAATGCTAATGGCAGACATAAATCCTCAACCTAAGAAGGAATGGCAGCAATAAACAACAAGAGGGTTCCCTGTCCACACCTCTAGATTAGCCGTGCCAGCACCTTCTAGAGGATTAAGAATGGAATTAGCCCTCAAGGCCAGTCTAGAGGACACTTACGTATAGTCCATGTCTTCTGGTCCTGGGAAAGGCTCCAGTGGCCAATTGAAGAAACAGTTGAGGAAAACTAGTCCTGCACAGCTTGCCCAGACAAGCAGAATAAGGATGAAGGAGACCCCAAAGTCATATATAACCTGGAAATGACAAGGGAATATGGTTTTGGTTATAAGAGCGGAAAGATATGACAATATTCTTTGAATGAGGCCTGAAAGGAAGCTGCGGGAAAGAAAAACATGCTCCATTTAAAATGGGTCTAACTCAAGTGGCAACAGAGACCAGTTCTGGGACGTGCAGGCTTGGAAAGAGATATATATTCACATCTTTAACAGCAGCTATAGCAACAACAGGACCTCCAGCTGGAACAGCATGTAGCTGTACTACAGATGACTGCCAAAGGTTTCCACCTAGGACCTTCTCCTTGGAAAGCCAGCAGGAACTTTCCAGCACACGTGAGACTGGCTTACCTTTACTGTATCACCCTTGCACTAACTCTGCAGTGAAACATCTCTTGCTCAGAACTGCTAGTGATCTACCAAGTTCAACCCAAGTGACCATCTCTTCTGTCCCTTCAGTGCTGTTAACTAGCTCTGAACTGTGTTCAGACCAACCACTTGTGACAATCACAGATTAAATATACACATCTATTAAAATACACGTATACACTCCTTAAGAGTTGAAAAAAACTTTTCATAAAAAACATCATCAGCTCTTTACTTTTAACACCTTTAAAATGTTACTGTATGAGCAAACAGGCTGTTTGCAATATCAAGTTCTTGAGACAGTCACTTGGGAAGTCTTCAACAGACGGGAACTGAATCTTGCACATCTCTAAAGAAGCGCTTTAACAAATAGTCCCTCTTTCTTGCCACATTATTGCTAAATGGTGCAAAACTCCAGCACAACACCACCAGTCATGAGTCACGATCCCATGGCCTCACCTTGATTCCTGGAAAAGTCACAGCAGAAGAAGCATAGGAGCCAATCATCAGAGCAATGAACGTGGAACGAAGGTCACCGAACATGTTGGGCAGCTGCGGGAAGGAAAATCGGTTGAAACAGGCTGCTGCCAAGGGCAGGGGAGAAAAGGGAAGGAAGCTTTCCTCTGGAGAGATTGGCATTTAGTATTAAGACTCCTGGATACCAGAAGCAGCCAGTTTTACTCAAGAATGACTTAGCTTTTCAGGATATTGCTCTGCAGGTGGCATTGGTGTCTCCAGTGTCAGGGAATATCTACAACCCGAGATTTACGTGCCACTGCCTCTTTCCAGACTGTCAGCATACTTTGCCTTGGTTACCTTTAGCATAGGAGTGTTTGCTCCAGCCCTTGTGCTTTCATTAAAAAAAATCCTTACTCCAAGTCTGTAGCCACCACCTCTTTTCCTCTCTCTCTCAAAAAAAATGTGCCCCAGCTCTCTACATATCACCCTTGAACTGCCAGGTTTGTTTATACACCTTGGGTCAGCACCCAAATCTTTGCAGTAGACCAGAAAGTTCCTGTTATAACAAGAAGGAACAAACACTAATCGTGTTGCTGTTTGCATTTCCATTTCTAGCTAGGTCCATGGCCCCTTCTGTGAAAGCAGATTCTGTACGAAAGGGGCTAAAGCTGGTTGGATCTCCTTCAGTTGGATGGCTCAGGTGCCCAAGGAAGGCAATCACAAACACCAGATATCCAAGGCTTTACTGCCCAGCACAGCTATGAAGCTGCTGAACTCTGCAGCAAGAAGCAGGCAACAGCACCTCACATTGCTATTCCTGCCACCCACCCCACTTCACTGCTGGGCTCCTGTCAGGTGTGATGGCATTGCTGAAAGCAGACCAGGCTGGTTCTGCAAGGATCTGTTGGGAAAGCAATGCTCTTGGTAGGGACAGCTAGAAGCAGCTCACAGCAGCCACTTCTGCTACCTCAACAGCAAAAGCACTCCCAGGCTGGCTCTCCAGCCCCTGCTTCCATTCAGGTCCCAAAAGCAGCGTGGAGCAGGCAGAAAGAGCTGTGAGACCTTCCCACTCTCCTAGGAAAGGAGAAACCCCCTGCTTTCCTAAACAACCAGAAGTGAACAAGTGTCCATCACTCACTAACAATGGCCTGCAAACTCGGAATTACAGGGAGAAGCTTTGAGGTTGTAGGCTACAGAGCTCAGCTGGTTCCTCCTGGAGCTGGTCAACAGGCAGAGATTCTGCTGCAGGCAGACAGATTTCCCTCCCACCTCCTTTTTTAGGTCACTTACTCCCCAAATTCGCTTCGGCATCGCTACCACGTCAGCCTCGGAGGGCCTCAAAGCAGGACACTGCGGGTGCCTTCTAGGACTGAAGGCATAACCAGCATTTTATCCATTTAAAGATGCTACTGAACAGAATGATTCAGAGAACATTAGGCTGACTCTGAGCAAGCAAATGCTGTCATCACATCCCCCTTCCACTGCTGAAAAACAAATCCATTTTCCCCAGGAGCAGCATATAAGGCAAGCAAATCTGGCTTGTGTCACGGCAGGACCAGCGTGTTTACAACACAAGTATTCCTGTGCAGGAACACTCTAGGATCCATCTGGCTGTTTATCATCCCTCCGTCTCACTGCAGAGCTTCCTATGCAGTCTCCAGGTCCTCAGATAACCCCAGCCGGGGAACCGCAGCAATGATGCTCTGAGCCTGATGCTGCGGGTGAGCCCCGAGCAGACACACACACAGCAGAGGCAGAAAACACCACGCTCCTCTGCAGCCAGGATCCCCACACCCATCCCCAGATCCCTGCATGCGGGAGAGCTGCCAACAGGCTGCTTTCAGGAGCTGCAGACAGGAAACGGAGAAGGATCCAAAGGTCTGTTACCAGGCACAAAAAAACCCCCCTCTTCTTGGAAGCAGTGGCCTAAATACACACCCCAGAAAACAGCATCTGCAGAATGCAGCATCTGCAGGTTGCAGAAAAAAAAAAAGGCTAGTCACCATCACCAGGCAGGGCATTCATTTCAGCTCAAACACCCCCAGCCTAAAATAATCTCCAGAAATTATAACAAACAGCCGCTCCTGCTGGGGAGCTCAGAGCAGGGCAAGTGCTCCACAAACACAGCTGGCTGCTTGGCTCGGGCTGGTTTTCCCCTGAGATCACAAAAAGCCTTTTTTGTACAGCAGACAAGCAGCTCCCAGGTGGATCCTCCTGCTCCAGGGGCTACTGAAGGCATAGAGCAGGTCTGAAAGCAAGCAGTCCATGTCCAGGAAAACCCAAGCCTGCTTCTGCCTCAATAGGGACAGAAGTCCTAGAAAGGCTAGAGACTTCCTAAAAGCCTATTTGGCACCAAGCAAGCAGCTAGATTAAAAGAAATTTGACATAGGAGATTTAAGGTTTTATCCAATCCAATCAAAGCAGAAACTGCAAACACTGAGCACTTGGGAGGAAAAGAAATCCAAGACTACAGGAAGAGAGAAGGCAAGAGGAAAAAAGTAGTCCATGCCCAGGCAAGAAAATCCTCTCTTCCTGCAAGTGGCAGCACTGGTGGTGCCTGTGCAGGTCTCATCTAAAGACCAGCTACTAAAATAACACACAATATTTATTACGCCATTTTTCATGGTGTCTTCCTAGCAGCAAGCACTGGAAAAAATGAACCAGAGAGAGGAAAAAAAACCCACGAGCCACAGAGCAAGTGGGCTCTTTGTTCTTCTGCCACCCAGAAGATCTGATCCTCATTCTGTTCTTATCCCTGCAGGTCAGGAGAGTCTCCTCCACTAACTTCTGCCCATTCTGGTATGACAGCCCCAATTCCGCAAGACCTACAATGACAGAAACTCTTACACCTTCTGCTTAAAGGTCAATAATACTCAATTTATTATTAACTTTAAGTTACAATATCTTTAAGATGGGGCATAAATTTCATCATACCATAACTGTGTTTTCCTGGAGTCCCTTTATGACAGGTATTCAATCCTAAATTGATAATTTCCTCTTACAGATTATTTTCTTATCTGCCCTATAGTGAGTTTAAGGCCTTCAATCACTTTTTATAATTTTTTCAGCTTTTCCTGGAGACAATTCATATACAAGAGATACCACAGTAGTATTACAAAATCCAGTTTCCCCCCTCTTGCAAGGACTGTTTGGAAAAACAGTGGAAGACAACAACGGATTGAAAAGTAGATTACTGGAGAATGGTATTTTTGTTCAAGCTAAACTTTGTTTTCCCTATCAGGGGTATATTTGGAAGTTATTCAGACACTAAAAATATGTTCTTCAGGAAAGCCTCACACTGCCCGCTTTGTCCAAAGCATATGGAAATTCCTGCTCCCATTCTCCAACAAACAAAAGATCACAGAGCCCTAAGTTTTCCTAGTATTTCCAAGCAGAGAAGATTCCCTACACAGAGATTTCCCCCCCTGCTCCGATTAAAGGGCGCCGTTTGTGGCAGAAAAATAAGAGCAAAGCAGCTGTAATTCTTTGAAAGGAAAACAGGACAGAAAACAATCTATAAAAGGCTCTTTGTGGTAATTTATCACACATGTTTATTTCTTTGCATGAAACAGCTCCGGAGCAGAACCAGCGCCAGATTCCTGTGTTGCTCTCAGAGCCACCAACACAGATCTGTTTCCATTTCCAATCTTCACTTATATTGGCTAAGACCAAGTCACGAGGCAGAAATCTCCCCTCTGCATTTTAACAACAGGCACAGGCTGACCTTGTTCCCAGAACTGGGAACAGCACCGCTCCCTCACTCCCCTCCTCCCCAAACCACAAGGCAAGGCACCCAGGAACGGCAGCTTGCTCTGGCTCTGCAGCTTGCCATGTGTCTCCTTGATACCCTGGGGACTTGTTACTGAAAAAGGTTTTAAACCCAAGAGGCAAAGCTTTGTGGAGTACTGCCCCAGGCCATAATCCTCAGAGACTCTATAAATCCCTTGCACAGGCACCGAGGATCCCCATCTCCTGCCCTCCCATCAAATCACACCATGCCCGCACACACAGGTGTGCCCAGAGGTTTCAACACCACATGAAGAACCCCAAGCCACAGCACCTGAGGAGCATCCCAACTGCACATGCAGGTGTCCCCAGAGGTTTCAACACCACATGAAGAACCTCAAGCCACAGCACCTGAGGAGCATCCCAACCCCACACGCTGCAGGGGCTCCCATGAAGCAGCAACTCGAACCCGCTTGGGGTGGCTGAGGACCAGCTCCTGCACCACTGGGTCTGACCCATTCCCTGGAGCACTTCAGGTCACCCGCAGCTGGCAGGAGAAGGAAGTCACCTTGCTTTGACTTGTGCACACCCATGTGTGCTCGGCAGCTGGTGCCTGTGGCAGCCAGAACAAGCTTACTTGGCACCAGGGGTTGATTAGCACTCACCACCTCTGTGTAACGAACGTCCTTAAAAAGGTCTTCAAGTCTCCCCTTCCAGCCTCAGCCTCTCCTGGGCACAACACAGCACGGCACATGCAAGCCACACCGCCCTGAGCTTGCAAGCCATGGACCTGCCATCCCCATGTCCCTGTTTCCATGGGCCACAGATGGAAGGGACCCACAGGAGATCACCATGTCACCAAAAAAGACAGCTTTTGACACACCAACTGTGAGCACCTCAGCTTGCAGGAAAAACCATGCAGGGACAACACAGTAAGCTGCCAATGAGCAAAATACACCTGCTTTTAACAGTCACCACCACAGCTATACTGTGAGCAGGTGAAGAAGTGCTTCCCTCCCATTTCAGACTATTTTTGATCACATTCACATGCCTCAGGTCCCAAAATCCCTCTGTGTGGCTCTGCAGCGAGGCACGGGCAGTCACTGGGATTTGAGAAGCCAGGCCTGAAGCCACCTCAGCTCTTCACAAAACACACTGGTGTCTGGAGAGGATGGGCTCCACCTGAGGTCTCCCTGTGTGAACTCACAGCATCACTGCTTGCTTCAGACCTCCTTAAAGCTTGGATCTCTTCTTGGAAGATTTGACCTTTTCCCTGCAGCCGTACTTCCTCAGTGCTGCGGACCTGGCTCACTAATGAGGGCACTAATAAGTGACTTTGCTTATTTCCTCTGCTGAAAAAAAAGCCACAGTACGGCACATCCAATATATTTCTGCCCTATCCTGCCCTCCCTCCTATTACCACCAGTGGCTCTAAAATAACCTGTGACCCCTTAATAACCACCCAGAGACACCATGCTGGATCCTCTCCTCTCCCACAGCAGCACTAATGTGCTCCTCTCTTCCTTGCTTTTATTTGAAGTGTGGCAGGATGACATTTGCCCCATAGTTCTTTGGGACCACAGCCAGTGAAGAGCAATACATGCCAAGGAGAGACCGACACCTGCACAGAGTTTTGAAGAAGGCCTTGAATGTACGAAGGCAACAGCGGCAGCAACGTCACAGCACACAGTGATCTGTAAACCCAACCCCTCCCAAATTTAGGTCTCAGGAGCTCAGCCAGTGTCTGAGCCTTGTTCAAGCAGAGGTAACCTTAACAGAAAGTTTTACTTCAACAGAAAGCTCAAGGTAATGCAGCCCAAATCTGAAAAGTTTCCAACCACAGCTCAAGAAGCATCAGTGTTTCCCAGACTGATTTCTGGGAGAGTTTCCACCCAGCCCTGCTTCAGCCACACCGACAAGGATCAGGGTAATGAGGTACAAAATAAAGCAGCTACTTGGAGGATGACTCTGCTTCTGTCTCCAGGCAAGAAGTACCCCAAAATATAGAGATCCAGCTGACAGTTGTTGACCAGTGCTTGCAGTACAATCCATGGACTGAACAGATCCAAGCGGGCTGTGCAGATGGAGCCAGGTGCACTCCACAACGTGGCATTTCTAAGGAAACCTGCAAGGGACTCTCACCCTTGTCAGAGTCAAAGCTTTTGTGCTCAGGAACAACTATTTTCCTAGGTCAAGACACAAACTGGGCTTGCGGAAAGCTGGTCATACCCAGATGCAAGGGCTTGTGCCCTCCCGATTCTTCCTGCAGTATGTCAATGCTAAATCCAGTGCAAACATGTCCAGCCTGTGCCAGGTAACCAAGCACTGCATGTACAGGCAGATGACAATGAGTCCTAGACAAAAACACTTCCTATTTTGGCCCCCAACTTCACCTGAGATGCAAGGGGCAGGTAATAAAAGAGGACTGGGGAAAAAAAATAACCACCTAGTACTCAGCCTTTCAGGTACAAGAGTGACTGACCCTTTGTACCAAAAACCCCATGTGCTATTCAAGCCACAGGCAAAAGATGCAATTTGTTCTTCCCTGCTAGCCCAGCTCACAGCCACAGTAAGGAATAAAATAGTCAAGTAATAACTCTTCACTTACTGTAAGTGATGTGAAGGTCATGCACATCCCACCAAAGCCATTCAGGGCCAGCGCAATGAATATCAGCACAGACAGAGCTGCAATAAAAAAAACCACCCTTAGCTTTTACTGGGATGGAGAGGAAAAGGAGACAGAGCCCTAAGGGCTTTGGATCTGACACGTATAAACCCCAGTAGATCAACACCCTCAGGACATGTCACGCTGCTCCTGATCCAGCACCCATGGCCCCAGCCACACAGAGGGGGAGGGCCAGGGCTCTCCTCCAAGAGAGAGCTCAGGATGGGATCATCTGTCTCCAGGATGGATGGGTCTGTTTTCTCTAATAAGCAGACTTGCTGATGCAGCTTGTCTGAATGAGTCTGAAAAGGAAGATTTACTTGAAAGAACTGGATGCAAAGTGTCATCTTACTATCTGGTCTCGAGGAGCAACTTCCATCTATCCCTGGGGAGAAAAACGATTACACGTTGTGTGCTATTACCTATTTCCCAAGCCTGAAAAAGCCATGAACGTGTTTGGAATTGCTCCTTCATAGGACCTGGCCCTGCCCACATGCAAAGCCAAAAGACCTGGCTATCTCAGATGTCTGGCCCTTGCTACATTCTCCACTTATGGCTGTGAAACACCGGCCCTCCCCGGGGCCACCGAGCTCCCACACGCCAGCAGATGCTTGGCTTGTGTCTTCAAAAAGACCCCAGTAAAGCACTGGAGGTGTGACAGAGCACGCAGTGTCTACTTCCCCAAAAAAAACCCCACCAACCCCAAGCCAGAGCCCCAAAGCCCTCCCAGCTCGGCAGGGAAGTGCCTACTTACAGTCTGGGTTGCTGGCACCGTAGGCGATCAGCACACAGGACACAGCAAAGCAGGCACTGAAAGGGAACCAAAACCACGAGTTTCTCACAGCCAGCCTTACACACAGTGAATTACATCTGCTTCTGCCTCCTCAGCACCTCGCTAAGCAAACGCAGTATAATTTCTGCAAGAGGGAGGGAAGCTGGTGATTTGGAAAGAAAAATCCAGGGAAATACCCAAATACTACAGATAAACCCTGCACAAGGCTGAGGCAGCAGCTTTTCCTCCCTGTACTGACTCTTGCTGGACCCCAACTCCCTGCTGGCTTTCCAGCACAGAGCTTTGCCAGTCCTCAACCTCGAGGTGACCAAAGACAGCAGCAGCCTTTGTCCTGAGACCCAGCTGTGGTCACAGCACTCACAGACTTTACCTGCTCCTTTGGTAGGGTCTGAGTCAGAGCCTTGCCCTGCTTTCCCCACCCTGCCTACAGCCTACTTCGGTGCCTGACACAGTTCAGTGCGTTAAAATTCAGCAGTGTTGGGGTCCACTGTGCCCAAACAAGTCACCAGTCCCTGTGTGCCATGACAGAAGCAGCCAACGACCTTGCTATTTGAGGCAGAAAGCAACAGACACCATGTGGCAGAGAAGGGCCCTAGGAGAGGCAGGCAGGACATGTTTATCCCCAAGTTAACTCCCCAGCTTGCAACCGATGATGTAACATCTTGGTTTTGTGCCTCTCAGGACATAGCTCCCAGCTCAAGGAAAAAGCTACCCTCCATGACTCACACATGACTCCGCTCTTCCTCCAGGCTCCATCTGGCCAGGGAGCACGGCTGGAGAGCTGAAGTGTGGACACGGAGTCCCAGGCCCTTCCCTTATGGAGCAATTCACTGTGCTGGCTGAAATCATCCCAGAGCTGCTCCAGTGCATGGCCAGCAGCTCCCAGCCCCATTCCTCATACAGTTCCTGAGGCTGCAGAGACCTCAGAGCAGCCACAGCACCCAAAAAGCACCCAGACAACATGTGAATTCACCCCTCAGCCCACCCGAGGAGCCCAGGACACCAACCTGCCAAGCAGCCGCAGCTTGCGAGGGCCGTACTTGTCCATGACAATTCCCAGAGGCAGCGTGATGGCACTGAGCAGGAAGGACCCGATGGTGAAGGCCAAGTTCAGCATTTCATCCTGGGCGTTGCAGGAAGGCCATTTGTGCTCTGAAGCTGTGCTGTTCTTGTGTTCAGGGCTGCTGGTGGCGTTTCCTACACAGGATGACAGAGGGTCACCATGGCAGCACGTTAGGATGGGGCTTGCAGTGTTGCAGGAAGGAGAAAAGCCCTATTTGTGGGGGATGAGCTCAGCTGGGAGCAGGAGAAGGATGCACAGGCACCCAGGGGACAAGCATCCCAAGCAGCAGAGTGACAACTTAACAGAGCTAATGACATAAATGAATTTATATAAGCAAATCTACAGCAAGGCCCTGGCCATTACAGAGGACTAAACCCAGCGGAACCTGAAGGGACTAAAACAAAAATAAGGTCCTCCTAATCCACAGCTGGCATATTCTCACAGATCTCTTCCCTAACCAAACTGGAAGCGATAACTGCAGCCAAATCAGTTATTTCGGGACACTGGGCTGACAAGGCCTGGCACAGAGCAGCAGCCTGCTCCAACAACCAGCTTCCTACTCACTGCGGGCATCGGGATGGCTTTGCAGCAGCCACCCTGCTTCCCAACTGCCCTGGCTCTCAGAAATCCTTCCTGGATTTAACTGCCCTGTTCCCAGGAGGGCTGGCAGCTCACCTGCCTTCTCTGTTTGTGAACAGATCGATGCATCTAACTCCTGCCCCGTGATTATCAGTGGGTAATAAATGGGTTTAAGCCATGCAGATCAATTCTATCTCCAGCTTTCTGGTCTTGCCCTTACATGAGGAACTCTGCACGCAAACTCCCACGCTGAACAGAGCCCACGTTGTGTAACAGAGACAAACAGGACACAGTTTAAAAAAAAAAAGGAAAGAAGTTCTCTTTTCTTTGCAGCAGCAGTTTTACAGCCTCATGTCAATGCTGCTCCTCTGACAAGCCTGTCCCAAGGTGGCTTACAACTTCTCATGGAGCATGTGTGGCTTCAGACTTTCATTAACCAGGACCTCTAGTGCACTCCACCTCTCCTCCCAACACTTATCTGACTTAGAAGTAACCTTTGCTGCTATGACAAAGCACTTGCTTTCTTGCTGCTGCTGCAAGGCAGCGACATAAAATGCTCTCATTCATATTTAATAATTGATCTGACAAAGTTCAATATTAAAGGAGGAATAGAGAAAGAAGTCACCTACATAACCATCCGCATGAAGCGAGGTGAGTGATTCCCCGTGAGCCCTGGTTAGTTAGTTAATTAGCAGGAATCCCTCACATACATGTGATTTCACATTCACTGCTTGGTCAATCTCGTGGAGGAGATCCCCTTGGCTGCTCTTGCCCTTCTTGTGTCTCCGGAGATCACACCACGCTGTCTTACAAGTCCTTCCCTTCTGCCCCAGCCCCAGCATTGTTACAGTTACTGGTTTCACCCTGGTTCTCCTAGCTGGCCAAAGCAACCCTCCCAGCTTTGTGTCCATTGCAAACAAACCACGCTCCACCCTTCAGACATCAGGTATCAGCAGGAATTCAGATGCTGATATCCGAGGCTCAGCATTTCTCTCCATTTACACTGCTCTCACCAACACCTTTACTAAGATGGTCTCAAACCACCTGTGGGCAGCAATGACTGCTTGCTCCTTCCCTTTGCCATGCACTCCTCATTGATAACCTGGCCTGTTCCTTCTGGGTATCCATCACTAGCAGGGCAACAGAATAAACAACAGAGATATCCCCAGAAGGCCACATGTCCCATCAGCAGGGAGTACAGCACTCCAGCCTCAAGTCACATCTTTAGGTATCAGTCCTGGACAGACCTGGGAGGCTCTCTGCAGTTTTCACACTACATCTCAATCTCTCTCATCCACCCTTCCCTCACAATCTCCTCTTGCTGTGTCCCAGGATTTTAAACACTGACTTCTGGCAGTGTCTCCATCAGGCAGGCACAGGCACACAGCTTCACCCACAGCATCAAGGCTTTTTGGGCTCTCCGCAGAGATAAATTCATAGGAAACAGATGTGGGTGAGAGGTTAAACTCGGGAAAACAAGGGGAAAAAAAGGAGGGACAAAGTAGTAGTGGTTTCCCTGTGTCAGCACTCTACAGTGAGAGCTCAGCTGCGGAGTGGGAAGGGTGGAGGGACATGGACAGTACAGTGACCTTATAACTTCTGGCTGCATGAGTTAAAGAGCCTGTCAGCTCTCCCCACTAAGAGATTTAAAAACAGAAATATTCAGCATTTAAAGCTGGAGTAGACAAATTACTGTTAAAGCATTGACGTCTACAGTTGCAACATGACCCCAAGAAGCTCCCACAGACCCTCCGTGGCATGCAGGATAGGCAGCAACACCAGGAGGATGACACAGCTCAGAAGAAGCAAGGAAACTTGGCCCTCTCTGAAGACTTGTTGCAGACAGGAAAGCTGGGAACAGCGCACCAAACTTCAGTCCCTGCTTGTCCCAACCACCTTGTTTACAGCTGTTCATTGCCAGCTCCCGAGGAGGGGCCAGGCAACAGTGCCATGTGGAAATACAAATTGTTTGTGAAAATAGAAGCAGCCCCTGAGCAACAAGAGAAGATCCACTGAGGCGTAATGGAAATGATTCAAGCAGCCCTTGGCACCCTGACATCTCTGATCCCTTTCAAGCCACCTCCGCAAATAGAACATTTCAGAGGGGCTGCAGGTGTGTGGGACATGGGAGCCATCTCCCCCATGTGCCAGCAGGTCACCACTATACAGAGCAAGTGGCAGCACACAAATGACGTACAGCCAGGGGCAGATTAATGGGCAGAGAACCTGCCTAACCACTCACCTCCCTAATTCACCTGGTTACAGCAAACAGCAGTTCCCTCAATCACAGCTCAGATCCCGTTCCAGATCAGTGCGTGCACACTGCTGGGGAAAAGTCTCCTACGTGCCTGGCTCCATCTGCAACAGCGCTTTGGGGAAGGGCTGTCTCTGCACCCACAGTGGTGCCCTCCCCAAATTCTCCTGCCAAGTCCATGTGTGTGCAAGCAGGCCAGGTCTGACAGGCAGGAGCTGAGTTGCCACCCGGGTGAGCCAGCACCACAGGCTCCCTGTGCCTTCACCGCTCCGTCAAGCTGGAAGAAGCTGCAAGCTTTTATCAGCAATTACAAGAACATGCTGCCTATTTTTACAGCGCTCCCCCTACAAGCAGCAGGATTTCTACTGCCCAATTAGTAGTTGAAGTTACTATTTAAAGAATGACAGCTTAGGTGAGAGGAAGGCTGCTCGGTAATCATTTATGTCGAGCTCATCACTGGGATTTGTTCAGGCTGTTACTGGAACATTTAAAGTCATCTTTTCTCCCAAATTAAGTGCTGTAGGTTTCATGAGAGGGTCAATCATTAACTACTCTTTGCTGACCTCTTCAAATCCCAGGCACACACCACGTTACCAGAGGAACAAGGCTGGCTTTTTCAAGAGTGACTGCCATCTCAGATGGCTGAGAGCTTTCATTTCAGCTTATTTCTTGGGTCAGACCAAGCCAACAGGGCAGCACACCCCCAGCTGCCCCAGCAATAGCTCTGTGGCACACAGCCTGCACAGACTTCACCTTGCTCTTATTCAAAAAAAAGGGGGAAAAAAATAAAAATAATCAAGGCCAACGAGTCTGGGAGCATTGGTTAATAATAAAAACAAAAAAAATCACAGTGAAAGACATGTGCAAACAACTGATCTGCAGTCTGCCCACATAAGAACATGTTTTCTCCCTTCAGGATGGTGTCATACTTCTGGGAACTGGGAGGAGATGTTCTTGCTTTATACCACTGCAAAAGCAATTTGTTCGGGTTTCCCTCTCTGCCTGCCCATCCCCGCGCACTGCCAGCGCCTCTCGCCTGGGCACCCAGCTGAAAGCCTCAGATAACTGAGGCACAGCCCCCAGTTTCACTCCCATTCCCTCCCCAGCTGCAGTTTCATTTTGCTGCAGCTCTCCCCAGGGCCAGCACCTTCCCGTGCAGCTCCCCGACACCCCCAGCAGCTGCTGATCAGCACAGCGTGTTTCCTGTAGAAATTGAACATTCACCACGTTCACTCTTTTCCTGTTTACGGGGTCGCGTGTGCAGCCTTCCTACACGCTGCTCTCTCATCTCACCAGCCTGATGGGGCCTTCATTCTACGAGTTCCCCACCAGACCCCAGATAAGAGCAAAGAGCTGCAAGGCAACACCTTCCCCCCCTGCCTGTGCTAAAGCATGTTAACCTGCCCTAAGTGAATTAGCTTGTCGTCCCCTTGGCTTTCTGAAGCTCTTAGAGGAAGGCCCTCTGTTCCAGCTGGCTCCTTATCTCTGCTCTTTGTGAACAGATTATCAAGTTCAAGATTTATTTATTTATTTAACAAACATCTCTCAAGACCCAAGCCTTGCGCTTCCCAATCCCGGTAACGCGGCAGCAACGCAAGACCCTGAACAAGATCAAGTTCCCCAACAGCTGATAAGGCCCAAATCCTGATAAAGGCTGCGGAATCAGCACTTGCACCGAACAAAAGATGCTGCTTCAGTTGGTTAAAGGCCAAGCAGTAGTGTAGTAAAATTAAAATGGGAACAAAGTGCCACGACCAGGCTCCTTGTCAGCAAATTTCATACATACCTCTCAGGATGTGGCCAAACCTGCCGCCCAGAACGGGTACAACCCCCCACTCAAACCCTGTTGCTCAATTGCTTTAAAAATACTTGTTATTCCGAGGTGGATTTTTTCCCTAGGTGTCCATCCCCACCCTCTCGCAACCGAGTCGGGCAGACCCCACACGTTTGCACAGTGGCCGAGTAAAATCCAAGACCAGAAGCCAAGGGCAGGCAGGGAAAGGGGGGGGGGGATTCAACAGGAGGACAAGGAGCCCTTCATGACTTGCAGTCACTTTCTGGGCAGCTGCTGCTACCTTCAGAGCAGAGCCTACAGAAAGGACAAGGTCTAGTTCTCTCATTGGAAGGCATCACAAAGTGCAAGAGCTTTTGCTGACAAACGAAAAGCCCTGCCAAGAACCTTTGGCTCATTAGGAAAAGTCAGGTTTTTTGCAACACTTACATGCACACAGCAGCATTAGGAACAACAAGTGCCCAAAGGCTACTAGTTATAATTTGTTTGTGCCAACCTTCCAGCCAAGGACCCGCTCAGGCTGCAGGATTCAATAGGTTACGCTGAGAAAGGCAACCCACTAGACCATCCTAACCCCAGAATGGGTCAAAATCAGCTCAGCACTGGTCATTCAGTGACCACCGCAGGCAGATGCAAGGCTCCTGTTCTTCCCACACTTTGAGCTAGGACAATTCCCTACCAAATCACTGAGACTTTTACAATGAGGACAAAAAAACAAGAGAAAGGTAAGTGAGTAAGCATGGATGAACGAGGAAACCGGCATAACTGGTCCTTGATGCTCATCACAAGCCATCACTGAGTTCAGCAGTGATGGCCAGATACTTGAGGACAATGAGAACATTTGACTACACAAATTTCTTCTCAGGGTTTAAGTTCTCCTGCCTCAGGGCACAGGTTGGTCAGTGGGAAGAAGAAATCGCCCCCAGAGCAGCAATTTCACCACAGCGCAAACATTTGCATCTTCCCTGTGGTCTGTGGCACCACTCCCATGGGAAGAGCCAGAGGGACCACAGACTGACAAAAATGGGTGAGAAGCCAAGGCGAACCTCACCGATTTGGGGCAAAGGCAGATAAATGGAAAGCAAACAAAGCAAAGAATAGGAGGTGGGCCCCAAGTGAAGCAGGGCTCTTGTCAGCAGGGCACATCTCAGGAAGCAGACAGGAAAATGGCTGCTGGTGGAGACAGTCAGCATTTGCTTATCAACTCTCATGTGTCTTATCTCAGTGGCAGAAAGCCTCCATCTGATAGGTTTAATGAGGTCTCTTACACAGGCCTGTGGCATAGTCACCATGGCTTGGCAAGAACAGGGCAGCCTTGAATAGAAGTCCTAAACGGTGTCCAGCAGCTGAGGACTCTCTCTCACACAGCCTGGAGACCTAAGTGACACAGGCACAAGGACACGCTTGGAAGCATTGTGCTAGGAGCAGGGGATAGGAAGGAAATTAAAGCAGCCAAGCAACAGCTGGTGGGAGACTGAAAACACGTGTGTGTTTGCCAGGTGCACCAACCCAGGCTCTGCGAGACCGAGGCAGCTGCCCACAGGCACACAAAGCACAAGATCACAACCAGCAGCTGATGAATGAGGAAAAAACAACAAGTATCATCCCAGCTATGCACAGGCACTTTTTGCTTGGATTTTGTTTCCTCACATTTTAGATTTCCCCTGATATTCTCAGCCCTTACCCACTGTGAGCTCTGGGGTCCATGCTCTTATTCCCATTTCTTTCTTGCCCTGCTCCACTTCCATGCTCACCAGCACCTTCTCATCTCATAGAATCATAATGGTTGGAAGGGACCTCCAGGGTCATCAAGTCCAACCTTTATCCCATCATATTCCTAACTATTAGACCATGGCCTCATCCACCATCACACATCTCTGGACAGAGCTGGAACACCCCGCTCCTGCCTCTCTTCACTCTGCTATTCCCTTCTCTGTCACTAAAGCAGCTTTCCAAATCCACACCACACCTTTACCTCAGGTTCCTTTTAACCCTGCTGTACTGTGGGATTCCCCAAACCACAATTCTCCCCATGCTCAGTGTAGGGATATGTGTCCACCTACATGTTGTTTTGCCCAGGGTTATGCTTCCCACACCACAGGATCATCTCCTTCCCTGCAAGGCTGTGTCTGCAACACAGACAACTGCTTCCTCTGGCTGGGCCAGAAGGTGAATCTCCAGCCCTGACAGAGACACAGCCTGATTTTAGCACATCCTGGGGGTTTGAAGAGGGAGAGGAACAAAACAATAGTTTTATTTACTTCTGCAACTTCTTAACAGCAGCACTGGACTCCTCCAACCTCACTGTTCCCCATGTCCTTTTCTTTCCTACCACCAAGGAAAGAGTGCCCATACTTTCCTCCTACAATCTCACAACACCCACCCTGTAAATCATCACCTTCCAGATCCCACCAGGCCTTCCCCTTGCAGAGATCAGCCAGGCCACCACGCAGAGAAAAAACTCATGGCCAAGTGAAAAAGGCTTTCCAGGAAAGCTTCACCTAATCCTTAAGGCTTCTTTTCCATTCACTTCACAAAGCAACAGCAACTACAGGCACGTTACACCAGCACAAGGATGCCAGCAGGTTTGGAAACAAGCACACATCCCTTCCTTCTAGCCCAGGACTGATGTGGAGCTCAGCCCTACTCCAGCCAGCTTCACACCACCCTAAGGAAGGGAACCACACCAGCAAAGCTCAGCAGCAACTCCCACACAAGCCTCCATGCCACCCTTACCTGACTCTTGGCACAGGTAGGAGTAAAACCCTTCTGCTTTCAGCATGATGAGGAGGGACCCCCAGCCCAGCAGGACAGCAGAGAAGAGCAGGTTCTCGATGATGGCTGTGAAGGCCATCCACCAGCGCCGGCGATGGGCGGTGGCAAGCGTGGGTGCCATGGCTGCGTGAGAAGATGGCCTTGTCCAGAGCCTCAACCTGCAGGGACCAGAACAACGTCCATAAGTTCAGACACAGCACGTGCTGCTCAAAGAGAGGGCAAGCAGCATGGCTTAAGAGGCAACCTCCCTCCCCACTGGAACGCGAGCTGATCTGCCTGTTGGATGAGAGGCACTCAGGTGTAACACTCATTTGTGCAGGCACTGGCTTGCCAAGTTACCTGGAGGGATGGGGGAGCACGGGTGCCCTTGGAGCAGCCCCTTCAGTGCACACACTGTGCCACAGAGGAGCGTTCAAGGACTCCGTTCCACTGCCCAAGCAACAGGTATGAAAATGCAGCAAACATCAGCCACCCAGAGCCACTGCTCCATCACCTGTAAGGGCAGGTGGCCCATTTGTAACTCAGTGAGGAAACATGTGCCAGAGCAGGGGGCTTCAGCCAGCACCCCAATCTCCTGGCTGCCTGCAGGCTGGGACTGGGGGGCAACCCCAACAGTGGCTTTAGTGACCCACCAGGTTGCCCTGCCCCATGCAGGAGCACAGATCTGCTCTGGAAGGTGAGCATGGGTCCTGTATGTGCCACAGGTCCTATATATGCAGTTTATACCAGAGATGGCTCAGCAAGGAGTGCTTTGTGCTAACTGCCAGCCCACCCAGCTGAGAGACAAGGTGGCTGCATCCTGCCCCATCCCACCCATGCAGGGAGCTGGGGCAGCCCATGGTGCTCCACCTCAGCACACACCAGCATCCCCAGGCTGCCCCACAGATGCCATGGGCAGAGGAACAGTCTCCAGCTCCAGCAGACCTGGCTGGCCAAGGGGCTGCTCCAGGGAGCCCAGAGGTGCCCAGCACCAGGGCAGCCCTAGCCCATAAGGCAGGTGGCCATTTTAGATAAGCTGAGCCTTTCCCCAGCCCAGAGCACGCCTCGATCAGGCACTGTGAGGCAATCAGCCAGCTCCACACCACAGCCCAAGACAGGTCCCCAGAGCCTTCCACAGCCCTGGGTTTCTTTGGGGGGCTGGCGGGGGGGGGGGTGGGACCTGGCCCAGCTCCCTGCAAGGAGCCAGAGCCACCCTGCAGCCACAGGAGCCAGTGCAGAGACCCCCACCCCAGCAAGGCAGCCTGCACCCGTGCCCCC
>VZRW01010113.1:186879-200472 GCA_013398125.1 Aegotheles bennettii | reverse complement strand
ATGCCCGGCGGGGCTCGGTCCCGGCGGCTGCCGGTCTCCGCCGGCCCCGGGCACCGGCTTCTGCCCCAGCCCAGCACACGGAGCCGGTTCGGTTCTATCTCATCCGCTACGGTCACCGGTACCAGATCCATCCCCGGGAGAGAGCGAGAAGCTGCCCCTCCCGTTAAAAAGTGGGGAGCAGGTACCGACCCGCAGCCGGGGGGGGTGACAGTCCCTGTGAGCACCATCACCTGCTCCACGAGAGAAAAGTCAACCCCCGAGAGCTCCTCTGCAGCCCAGCTCACCCCAACCCTCTTCTTCCATGGAATCATTGCCCAAAGCCCCAGCCACAAACCCATCACCCACCAGCAAGGTCCTGGGCCAGCGGGGCAGGGGGGGGATGGGACACACACACACATCCCAAGGAAATCCCAGTTTGGGATTTTTAATGGCCAAATGAGCTGCAAACAGGTCAAAATCTCTGAGTCAGAGCCTGGGTGGATGGATGGACACGGACCCACCGCTGCATCCCAAAGGAAGGGTGGAGGGAGGACACATGAGGAGGCTCCTCGGCCTCAGCTGGGGGAGAAGGGTCAAGGGTTGCGACAGCTGGAAAGGGGGTTGAAGCCAAAGGAAAAACCAAACAACACAAAAAAAGCCCAAAGAAAACAAGGCCGGGTGCATCAGCACTGAGTTTTCAGCAGAGGTAGGGGCAGGCTGAGACAGCACGAGGCCCCAGGAGACCTCAGCACCCAGAGTGTGGCCAAGAAACACCAACTGTGACGGGAAGGAGCACGAGGAAGGCTCGGAGGCTGGCTGGGGACACGGGAACCCTTGGCTCCAGCGAGAGCATGAGGGAGCTCGGTTTTCCTATCCTAGAAGGAGAAAAGCAGCTCCGAGGTGATCCGCTGCCATCTATAAATACACCCGGGGACTGAGTAAACATCATGGAGAGAAAAAAAATAAAGTGAAGCTGAGGAACAGCTCTGGCACAAAGACACATTTATAGAAACTGGTCAGGAATGAGTTTAGGCTGGAAAGGAGGTGACAGGACCTGCCCTGCCATGCAGGGAGGTCCTCAGCAGGCTCGGATGGAGCCAGGAATTGGTCTGCCAAAGGCAGAGCTGGGACAGTTTGGGAAAGGAGATGACAAGGGACAGCCCCCCATGGCCACAGGGAACAACTCGAGCCTCTGTTCCTACCTTGAGGAAGCCAAGAGCTGCCCCAGCAGAGAGCACAGGCTTTGCTTACGGACAGGACCTGCGCACAGAACCGCTCCCCACCGGCTTCAAACCACTGCAGCGGGATTTGGAAAGCCAGAGATCCAGCACGGGAAGACATTAACCCCTCCCTCACCCGCCGGCTCTGGCTCCAAGCCCTCCCATATCCAAAATTCAAAGCACAGCAAAGCTGGACCGAAGCATCCCTAGCGAGGAGTCACCAGCACAACCCCTCTGCAGGCGCGTGCTGAACATCCACCGCTCGTTTGCCACCCAGGCAGGGGCAATGGAGCTGCTTCACCTTCGAGGAGGGGAAACCTCCTGCCCAGCAGCTCAGCCCGTGCACATGATTGGTTCTCTCAGCAGCAGCAGCAGCTTTTTTCCCAACGCTGGGAGCTCATTCCAGCGCCAGGGAAGGCTGTCAGGTTGTTGTCAGCTATTTCCATGCCGTACCGAGGGCGAACGGGCTCACGTGACGTTCACTTCTGCCACAACACTGCTCAGCTCCCAGGCTGAAAATATCCACACGATTAGGGAAAAAAATGGCTGCTTAGAATTAAAATGAGGGGCTGTCCCTGCCACTGTAATAAAATAGCACCAAAACAAAAACTAGCCTGCGCAGAACAGAGCTCTGGCCAGGCTGCTGCTCAAGCCTGGCCAGGAGGAGCATTTTTATTTGTATACCAAAATATTTGGTGCTATAATCATGGCAGTGGGTGATGCCACTGCAGGAGAGTGCTGCACACTGTCTGCAAAACTGGGAGCCTCCCCACATGGGACCGTGGGGATTTGGTGCCTTGTGCTGGGGAGAAGCACCAGTGGAAAGCAAAAGGGAAAAAGCAAAGCCCACTCTGTTTTCTGGACCACTCCAAAACCCCTGAACCCCACCAGAAGAAGGATTCACACAGAGCTCTGCACGTGGTGGGTGAGATGCAGCCTGCCCCTCCAGTCTCTGGTGCTGCTCTGGGCTCAGCTCTGTGAGTGAGAGTTCAAAATTACTTCAACAGAACCAGAAAATGGAAAAAAACCAACCATGAAATGCTGCTGAGAGCATCCACACTTTGGAGAATATTTTTGGCCATGTCTTTGATTTAAAGGGTAGAAACCCAGCTCCTAGAGGGCTTTGGTAACATTTAATTTTCACTCAGAGGCTTTCATGCCATGTGAAAGAAGAGAAAAAATATGCAAGAGACTTCTACTGCTTAGATAAGTAAAAAAACAGTTCACACCGCAGACCCTCTTTGGTGTCTTGACCACCTTGCACGGGCAGCAGAGCCCTCCTGCCCCTCTCGCCCGTTCTGCCCAAGGTCCTCTGGCCACGCTTGGAGATGCTGCAGCACCTTGGTCGCATCTCAACCCCCTTGCTGCAGCAGGACGGAGGTGTGGGAGACAGCAGGAGCTGCAGGCATCTGCACAAATGCCCTTTTTCCATGCAGCTTTTGTCCTTATCAGGGCTGGGTGCACAGGTTGATGGGCACGGCCCAGCTGCCACGTTTGCTCTTGCACAATCCCAGCGTGGAGTTTAAAAGGCTGTCGATAAACCCCGTGCCGTGCCACGAGCCTCTCCACGTGCCACGCATATCCATAGAAACGAAGGCAGGCAGAGCTGCCCCAAAAGCCACAGCCACGCAGATAAACCCCTGCAGACCCAGATACCCTCTGAGATAAGCAGCTAAAATTAATTTTCGCTGAAGCTGCTTCTGCCAGCCCATCATCTCAGCCCAGCCCAGCTCTGCAAAATAATCCCCTCCAGCCAGAAGCACCTTTACAGCAAGAGGCTCCAAGCAGCATTGCTGGAGCTGGGACAGGGAAACGTGACAGCTGATGGGGTGAAACTGGTTTTTGCCTGTGTGTTTTGCCCCCAGCAGCCCCGCTCCTGTTTATGAGGAGGATGTGTGTCCTCCAGCCCAACACTAACAGGGATTAGAAGGTGCCACCACTGCATCCAGAGCATTGCTGTCCATCTGGGACACAAAATGGGGCACATAGGGCAGGCGGGAGCAGAAAACAGCCCTGAAGCACCACAATCCCCTGGGGCTGTCACCACTGCAGCTCTCAGCATCACCCATCCCACCAGCTGGACTGGCCAGAGAGGGTCCACACCAGCACCGCGGTGCCAGAGGAGATGGGGGTGATGGGAAGGCTCGATGTGCCTCCAGTTCACAGCTCAGAGGGGGACCTTGGCTGTCCCCACACTGGGGTCAGAGGGGCCTCCTGGGCTCCTGCTGCCCCAGCCCTGGGGCGATGGCTCAGGTTGTCACAGGGGTGGCCGGTGGCTCCTTGGTGGGGCCGGGGGTCGAATCGACACCACCGCTGGTCACATTCTCGTATTTTGGCTCTTCCTCCGGGGCAGCCTGTCCCTTCATTTCCAGGCTGAGGACTAACTCAGGACTTTTGCCCCTCTCCATGGCATCTACAGCATCGCTGGCCCCATCCTGGGTCCCAGTGCTTTTTGGTGAGGAAAATGCAAGAAGGAAGGACTGTCTCTTGCCAGGGAGATGCTGGTGCTTGCCAGGGGATGGCTCAGCAGGAGCTCCTGGGATGCTCTCCCTCTGCTTGCAGCTATTCACCGAGTCTCTGCGCTGCGCCAGGGCCCGCCGGGGTGGTTTCTGGATGCCCTCAACACTCCTCCTCACCTTGGGCTCCTCCTTTGCAGCCCACTTGCCCCTCTGCAAGCTGCCCAACCGCTTGAGCACAGCCTGGACTGGTCCCTCGCCACCTCCCTCCGCCTTGGGGTCCTGCCCGGCCGTTCCCACCATCATGTAGATGGTGGTGACATTGGGTTCCTTCCTCTTTGCCTCCCAGCTGCCGGATTTTGCAGCCGCTTCAAGAGCCTCCACTCGTTGGGCCACGTGCCTGGTGCCAGACACCACCCGCCGGCGTCCCCCCGGGGTGGCCCGAGGTGATGGCCGGTGGCTTTCCTCCCCCTTGCCGAGGGGCTCGGGGGTCTCATAGCAATCACTGGCTGGCCGTTCAGTGGGGGGCTCAGCCGCCGTGTCCCCTGGTGATGGGGACAGCTTGGATGGGCCCCATGGAATCTTGGGCTTCCGACCAGGGCTGGGGGTCTCTGCTGCCCCAAATTTCGTCCCCTCGGCGAAGGACACAGAGGGTCGCTTGGCTTTGGCGATGCTGGAGGTGCGGGGGATGTCGAAGGCCTGGGAGACATCGTCGGAGTCGAAGGCGGATGGGTCCGGGAGCGCCTCACCAGGGGGGGACACCCCCTCCTGCAGCTCAGCCCCCCCCAGCAGCGGGACGCCTGTGGGACAGGGGACAAGGTTTAGGGCTGCTGGAGCTGCCCCCCTGCTCAGGGACACGCTCGGGGACATCGGGACAGGGGCTGATGCAACAGGATTGTCCCTGGGAGTGTTCTCCTGGGAGGAGGTTGTGAAATGGGGCACGTCCCACCACACGAGGCCGAGCACGGCCCCGGTGTGTCCTTGCAGACAGGAAAACAGGGGCGTGAAAATAATTCCTGCCTGTGCTCAGCACCCATCCCTGGGACACCCAAGGTTGGTAACGGGGCAGGATTGGCCCCAGGCAGCCCAGAAGAGCCACAGGCAGCCAGGGAGAGGAGGAGCAACCATGGACATCACCTTCTCTGGGGGGCACGGAGTACTCGGGTCCCTCATTGTCAGTGTCGAAGGAGGAGGAGAAGGAGCTGTCTGAGACCCACGCAGACGACGGTGGCTCGATGAAGCTGGGGTTGAAGGGGATTTCTGTGTCATGGTGGGAAACTGGGGAGGAGAAGACACTCGGTTGAGCTTGAGCACCCCGGGGTGGGAGAGCAAGACGTGCAGTAGGGCGAGGGGGGTGCAAGCTTCACCTCGAAATGGTGATGATGGAGAGTGTTGGGGTAACAGCCTGGCAGGGCTTTCAGCAGCACTGTTTGGGTTTTTTTTTACCTGTGACTTTGGGAAGTTTGGAGCCACCCAGGGAAAAGCAAGGCATCATAGCACTGAGGTTTGCCAGCACCCCCTGCACGTGGTGCTTCATCCTGGCCAGTACATCATCGTCCGGCACGGCCGCCCTGCGCAGGGGAGATGGCATGAGGGGACCTGGGAGATGGGGTTTTGCATCAAAGGTTGCAGAATATAAAAAAATACCTGTCCCTGGCATCTGCTGGGCCAGCTCCGCAGCAACAGCAGGCGATGCAGAGCAGCAGCAACAGGAGAGGGACGAGGATGGCAGCTGCCAGGGCCCCATGGTCCTTAAAACCTGTGCAGAGAAGATGGGGTGAGTCTGGTGTGTCTTGTGAGCCCATCATAGGTCTCTTCCAACCCAAACCATTCTATGATTCTATGAGCCACCCGATGTGGAGGGCGCAGGAGCTGGTGACCTGCAGAGGGGCCAGGAGGTATCGGGCAGGACCAGGCTGCAACACAACCTCCCAACGCCTCTGTTCCCAGCCGAGGAGTAAAGTTGTGGTTGCTCTTACTCAACACGCAGTCCCCTCGTGCAGGGTGGCAGGTCCCCCGGGAGCACTGGCAGGGCGAGGAACAGTTCACTCCAAAATACCCCTCCGGGCAGGTGTCGTTGCAGCTGGAAGAGAGAGGAAAGGAGGGAAAAGCCCTCGGGGATAGCGGGACCCCGGTCCTGCCCCCCTCCCGGTGTTACCTGGCTCCCCAGTATCCCGCCTGGCAGATGCACTCCCCCGACACGGGGTCACAGCTCCCCACGACGCACTCGGGGCAGAGGAGCTGACATCCATCCCCGAAGGTCCCCGCGGGGCAGGAGCTNAGAGCAGGGACCCCCGGAGCAGGGACCCCCGGAGCAGGGACCCCCGGGGGGGGGTGTGTGACCCTGGCCGTACCTGGGTCCCACCCAGCCGGGCTCGCAGCGCGGGCAGGAGCCGGTCTCTGGGTCGCAGAGCTCCCCGCGCCGGCAGCGGGGGCAGGGCTGGAGGCAGCCCTCGCCGTGGAAGCCGGGCGCGCAGGGCTCCTTGCAGAGGGTCCCGTTCCAGCCGGGCTCGCACGCCAGGCAGAAGCCATCCACGGGTGAGCAGGGCTGGCTGCGCTTGCAGCTCCCACAACTGCAGGGACAGAGGGGTGGTGAGGTCTTAACACCCACCCCCGGCCCCCCCGTCAAGCAGGTTTCACCCCACCCCAGCACCAGTTTGGACCACAGGGAAATATTCTCTCGCACTTAATGCTCTGGAGTAGCGATGGAGCAGGAGGCACGCAGGGAGAGATGCTGCTGTATTGCCCCGAGGAGTGGGACCGAGGATGAGCGGATTTTGGGATGACACCAGTGCTTCCTGCTGGTGTCACTGGGATGTTTCTTTTGAGGCAACACTGCATCCAGCCAGGGCTGCTCAACCCCACCGGCCAGGTCTCCCTGCCCAGCCAAAGGGACAGCCAGGACCATGATGACTGCTGCCCACACCCCAAAGTGCCATGGTGCCCGCAGGACCCCCTGGCTCACCTGTGCACGCAGTGGGATCCGTATTTCCCCGCCGGACAGGGCTCCCGGCAGCTCCTGCCCTGGTAGCCGGGGCTGCAGCTGCAGTGGCCGCTGAGGGGGTTGCAGGAGCCGTGCGCGCAGTCGCAGCGCCGCTGGCACCCCGGCCCCCAGAACCCGGCTCTGCACTCGCATTTGCCCGTCTCCTGGGCGCAGGGCGAGAGGTTGCAGGAGCATTTGAAGCTGCACCTCCTGCCCCACCAGCCCGGCAGGCAGCGGCAGTGGCCGGTGTGGGGGTCGCAGTGGGAGCTGGCGAGGTTGCACTGGCACTGCTTCTTGCAGGTGGGAGACCACCAGCCCGGCTCGCAGCGGCAGGCGCCGGTCAGGGGGTCGCAGCGGCCGTGGGGGCCGCACTGGCAGGGGAACTGGCAGAGCTCTCCCCAGTGGTCGGGGTCGCAGGTGCAGTGCCCGCTCGCAGGGTCGCAGCGCCCGTTGGGGTGGCACGGGCACCTCTGCTTGCAGTCGGGACCCCAGTACTGCTCGGGGCAGCCTGCAGAGGGGGAGGAGATGGTGAGGGTGGTGGGGAAGGGCAGTGACTCGCCCAGCATCCAGGGTGCCGAGGGGAATGGGAAGGGCAGAGCCCTGGGGAAACACTCACGGGAACTGCAGTCTGCTCCGAAGAAGCCGGGTTTGCAGAGGCAAACCCCGGGTCTCACGCACACCTCGTCCACCCCGCAGGCATCCTCCCCCTCGCAGAGGGCTGGTGGCAGCAGGGTGGGCATGTCAGCACACCATGTCCCCCTGGGCCACCTGCCACCCGGCCACCTCTTGCCAAGGGCAGCCTTCCTGGGGAAACCGCCATCCCGCTCCATCCCTCCAGCCAAGCCGCAGTTTGGGGGTCCCCATGGTGCAGCACCCCCCCCCACCCCTCGGGGAGAGCTCCAACAGCCAGCCCAGCACGGAGACTGAGCTCTGGGCTCCATCACTCACCGGCCGTGCACTCCTGCCCCTCCTGTGTCCAGCCAGGGCAGCACACCGGGCCAGCGGGGAGCCTGTGGGAGAGACAGGGGGGCCATCAGCTGGGGCAGGGGGTGCCAGGGGGTGCTGGGACCGGTGTGGGTCCATGTGTGGCTTCAGAGCTTCAGCTAACGTGAAGCGGGCGCTTGCCCCGGCTGGGCAGGGAAGCAGCACGGCCCCAGGGACGTTGCTCCGGAAGGAACTCAGCAAAATAGAAGGAAATTTAAGAGGCTGCAGCCCGGGTGGGTGGTGGGGCTGGGCGATGGGGCAGGCTGTGTCCATGCAGAGCCCGTGCTGGTGTCCCCCATGCTCTGGAGCAGCTCAGAGCTTTGCCAGACAAACCACACTGAAGGGAAGGCGAGGGAAGGCGCTGCCGTTGGTGGCAAAGCCAACGGGAGAGTTGATGTAGCAGCAAAGCAGAGGGGACATCAGCTTCAAAGGGCTTTGCTACACCTACGTTTCCCACCCGGTACACAATGGAAGTTTTGCCAACGCTCCCACCTCCCCCCGGTGCCCTGTGCACTGGGGGTGCACAAGAAATAACCCCCAGAGAAGGGGTCTGGGTGCCCCAAGTGCCCATGTGTGCCCCAACCGTGCTCCCCAGCATCGCCCCAGTCTCTGTGGCACAGTGCCACGTCCATGGAAGGACAGATGGGCAATGACCCCCTGGGCATGCTGAAAGGCCCCAGGAGACAGAGGGACATGAGTGGGGACCCCCGTGGCACCTACCTGCAGACGTTCTTGCCGTCGGGGTTGAGGTCCTGGGCAGAGCTCTGCACCCACAGCCACAGCTGGAGGCAGAGGATGGGTCGGGCACTCCCCATCCCAGCGGGGAGCGAGGGGCCAAGTCCCAGCAGCTCCCCAGCCCCACACCGGCGTCCGTCTGTCCCGTCCGTCCTGTCCCGTCCCTCCCGCGGTGCGGCCTCTTCCTCTGGCCAGCCTTGGGTTTCTTCCTGAGGAAATGCGGGAGGAGGTGCCCCGATCCAGACGTCAGGGGTGCGGCGGGAGGGGCAGGCAGGGAATGCCACCCCACGGGGTAGTTTGGGCCCTTTCTGCCACCCTGGCAGCAGAAATGGGCATCCAGGGGCTCGGCACAGCCACACAGGGGTTGGTTCCCACCCCAACATCTCACATGCAGTCATCCCACTCCCCCTGTGCCACCTTCCATCCCCCTCAAAGCTGTTTTAGCCAACGTCCACCCAACTTATGCGAGGTGTCCACTGCCTCCCCCCCTGCCCTGACCCCCATGGGGTTGCCAACCCCTGCCAGGGTCTCTTAGCTGGTGTCCCCACATCCCCCATGGGGACACGGCATTCCCCAGGCTGGCCTCTGAACCGGCTGGCTGCTGTCCCACCTCGCCGTCTCCCCAGGAGCTTTGTGTCAGCAAGATGCACAGGAAACACCTTTTTCCTACCCAAGGTCAGCTCGGCTGGGGGGGGGGGCCCTGGGCTGGAAGCACGCTGCTCCCCCCACCGTGCAGGACTTAACTCCATCACACCCAGCCTTGCAGCCCCGCTCCCCATCGCAGCTGACCCCCAAAAGGGGCTCTGGGGTCTGGCACAGCACTGAAGAACCATGGCTGGAGCCTGGAAACATCACCCGGCCCTTCCCAAGCGAGGCGAGAGCGGAGGCTGTGGCTGGAACCTCAGGAAAAATGAGGCTGATTTATTTCTGACTCCAGTTCTTGAGCTAGAAAGTACCCGACCCGAGAGGACGGGCCCCGTGAACACCACGAGGATTGTTCCAGTTTCAGTTCCCAGTAGTAGCAGGAAGAGGTCCCAGTACAAAACCAATTCACCCCATGCCTGAACAGTGCCAGAGCGGCACTGGCGGTGCTGATCCCGACTGCTCCCAGCCACAGGAGCACCTGGACACCCCGTGCAGCGTGCTCAGCCCCTCTGGTGACCCCAGGACAGCCGGGCACCCCAACCTGACCTTCACATTGCAGGGATGGGGGAGGTAAGAGTGGAAAGGCGTGAAGCGGAATAATCCCACAGGGCAGGACCCGGCGATGGGATCCTGGGCTGTGAGCAGAGGTGCTTGGTGGGAAGAGCCATCAGTGGGTGGGAAGAGCCCTCAGTGGGTGGGAAGAGCCCTCAGTGGGTGCAGCAGCAGGAAGGGTGCAGACTCCTGCCATGCTGAGCAGCATGGAGAAGCAGGGAACGAGGGCACGGCTGTGCAGGACCCCCATAGTTAAGCACAACAAAAGGGTGGCTGATGGGCAGAGATGCCCAGAGGAACCGAGTGGTCCTGTGCCAGGCCAGCATCCCCCGGCCGAGTGTCCCAGCTGCCTGTGCTAGGCCATCACCACGGCACGGGGAAGCGGCCAGGGCTGCCGTGCTGCTCTTGAAGACGCCGGGAGAAAAGGAGCTGGGAGGTGCTGTGGTGGGAGCAGCCCCAGCTCCTGTTCAGGTGGGGTCAGAGGGCTGGTGTGGCTCTGTCGGGGGAGCCGCCCGCCCGCTCGCCCTCTCCCTCGGGCTCCAGCTGCGTGTCCAGCGAGTCGATGATTTCCCAGGCTCCGGAGCAGCTGGATGTGGGGGTGTCTTTGCTGTTGCCCTGATACCACAGCCCAAAGCTGGAGAGAGAGCAGATAGTGGCTGTGGGGGAGAAAAGCCTTCCCGGGAAAGCAGCCGGATCCCAACCTCTGTTTGGTGGTGGCAACAGGACACAGCCTGGCTGCGAGCCCCTGGGAGCATGTGGCACCCCAAGGCTTGCCCTGCCCCTGCCCAGATCCCCCCAGAACCAAGCAACTCTCCTGCAGCAGCAACCCTGTCAGCCCAGCTCCATCGCCATCCTCCCCAGCAGGGCAGGCACCAAGCTCAGCAGGCACCAGCTCCACAGCCGAGCCCCAAACCTCCTCTCCACCAGTGCAGCCACCCATTCCCAGCAGCACCGGAGCACGGGACTGAACTTACAAGCTCCTGATTTTGGATTCGGGAGGCTGAGCATCCACGCAATCCGTGCCGCGTGCTGGGAGCCAGGAGCCCTCGTCCTCATCGCTGCAGCACAAAGGAATGGGGGGAAAAAAACCTGTGCTGAGCCACGGGCTGGCCAGGAGTGAGTGCCAGAGCCACCCGGGCTCCCCCCGAGCTGAGCAGACTCTCAGCTGCTGTCTCCACGGATCACCACAGGCTGTGACCTGCCACGAAGCCACAGCCAGCTGTGTCCCAGCCCCGGCTCGGTGATCTCCAGCCATGAGGCTCTTCAGACCCCAGCTTCACCCGCTCTCCCCATCGTGAGAAGCCCATTGGAGCTGCCCACGGTGGTCGTGCAGAGCCTCCAGAGAACATCTCTACTGCCATCTGTGAAGGTTCTCTGCTGGGCAGCCTCCAACTGTACAGCACAGGGACCAGCCCACCCTGCCCAGTGGTCCTGGTGCTGCCACCTCACCTCCCTTCTGCCACATCCACGCAGGGACGAGTGGCATTTGGCCAGGCTGCGTGTGCCTGGTGGCAGGGACACGTGAGTGGCAGCAGAGAAGAGTCCTGCGGGGCTACGCCAGACACGTGCTGCAGACCAGGAACCTTTGATCTAAGGCAGTTCTGGGCCTTAGGCAGTTCCCTTCCAGGCTGTCACACCACATGGAAACACCGGAGCTCTCCCACCAGCATCCACCCTGCTCCTCGTCCTCCCTCCCGTGAGCAGGACTCACCTGCTCGCCGACTCCTCTGCCGTTCCCAGCATTTTGGCTCTGATTTTTTTTCTCTGTCTTTTGATGGTCGACTTCATCGCATCCAAGAAGAAGCCGGGAACTCTCTCCTCGTTCAGCAGCTCCCTGGCAAAAAGCAACCAGCCAGTTAACCTGGCAAAGGGATCCCTCCATCCACGCCGGGGTGGCCTCGGATGGGCCACGGGTGGCTGCTGGGACAGGAGGGACCCGGCTCGCTGCCCCACCAGGACTCACCGCTGGTAGTAGGCCAGCTCCTCCTGCACCAAGAACAGGTTGGTCTTGAGCTCATTCCGCTCCTGCAGGATCTGCTGCAGCTCTTCCTTGGAGAAGCAGCAGTGAGCAGGGCTCCTGCCCACGTCCTGGTGCTGCGGCTCTTCCACGGGCACTGGCGCTCCTTCCTGGGGGGACAGAGATGGAAGAGTCCCAGGAATTAGTTTCCTAGTCCAGAATTGCTGCAGCTCTTCATGGACCACGGTGGTCTTGCAGAGCCTCCAGGGAACATCTCTACTGTCATCTGCAAAGGCTCTCTGCTGGGCAGCCTCCAGCTGTACAGTGCAGGGACCAGCCCATCTCACCCAGTGGTCCCCAGCTCAGCCAGCACCTGCTACACATGGCAAATCCTCCTCATCCTCCAAGTCCCACCTGGCTTTTCCTCCCATCACCTCGCCTTGCTCACTCCTACCTCCATCCCTACCAATTTTCATGAACAAGGTGTTACTGGCATTGCTGACACCGCACTGTTCGATTTCCAGCAGTGGGACTCACTCCAGCAGCTGTGTCCTACTGGCCACCAACGGGCCCGGGCATGCCAGGAGCCCCACACAGGGACAGGATGGTCAGATCATCTTTAGCGATGCCCATTAGTGAGGCCACGGGCTCAGACTCACCGGGTTGGGCTTTGGCTGCTGGATCTCAGAGGTGGTCCTGTTCCTCCTGCTCATTTCCCTCTGGGTTTGCAGCATGGCAGCTTCCAGGTCTGACTTCTTCTCCAGCGCGCTCTTGAGCTGAGCCTGCACCACGGCCACCTTGTGACGCAGGTCCTCGTTCATGGCCATGAAGCGGTGCAGTTGCTCCTGCAGCTGGAAGGCCCAGGGCATGGCATCAGCTCTGGGCCCCTGCCCAGGGACATCAGTGCCATGGGAAAGGCACCTGCCCCAGCAGGCTCGACAGCCCCAAGGCGAGGTGACATGAAAGCAGGTCTCCAGGCCCTTCACACACCACACCCGCCACCTCCCACCCGCTCACCGCCTCCGTGTCTCGGCTCTTGCAGACGATCTCGTGAGCTTGGGCACGGAGCTCGTCCCTCTGCTTGTCCACCACTTCCTTCAGCCGCAGCATCACCTCCCGCTCCTTCCGTGCGGTGCTGTCTGAGCCCACACAGGGGGGGACAGGTGTGAGCAGCCCCCGGCACCCCAGGACCCAACCATACAACACTACGGGGCTTCTTACTGCTTCTGCCAAGCACTGTTTGACCATGGCTCCTGGTGGTCAGCCAAGTAGGAGCAGTGGAGGGAAGGGTTAGGCTGTGCCTGACACATCCTTGTGCTGGGAATGGCAGCTCTGTGTCTGCCTCCGCCACCCTCCTGGGGGCTGGGGCCTGCTCTGGAGGTTTGGGGTCCCCATGGCTTGCAGACCAAGAGAACACTCATGCTCCCTGGTAGGACGGGTCTCCAGGGCTGGGCAGCATGGAGAGCAGGTTCAGACCTGCACCCAGCCCGCTGTCCCCCATGGGAACGCCCCTGTGGTGGCAGGGGACCCTGAACCTGCTGGGACACCCACCTTCCTGGTGCTGGTTCTCCACCAGCTGCCCCATGAGCTGCCGGTTCTGCTCCTCCAGGTGGGCCAGGCGGCCATGCAGGGCTCGCTCCCGGCACTCGGCATCCCACAGCTGCTGCTCAGGGACCTGGGGACAGGGACAGCCAGGTCAGAGCCACCCCAGGGGACAGGGACAGCCAGGTCAGAGCCATCCTAGGGGACGGGGACAGTGGGGTCAGAGCCATCCTAGGGGAGGGGGACAGTGGGGTCAGAGCCATCCTAGGGGAAGGGGATAGTGGGGTCAGAGCCACCCCAGGGGCAGGGACAGCCAGGTCGGAACCATCCTAAGGGAGGGGGACAGTGGAGTCAGTGCCACCCCAGGGGCAGGGACAGCGGGGTCAGTGCTGCCCCCACGGGGACTCCTGCGAGTCCAAGCGTGTCCCATTGCCACCCCCCGCAGGGGACCCCTTGCCCCGCTCACCTCCGCCTCCTGCCGCCCGGCCGCCGGTGCCGCCGCCTCCCCCTCGGTCCCCGCCGGCGCCACCAGCGCCTCCA
>VZRW01010113.1:167505-186549 GCA_013398125.1 Aegotheles bennettii | reverse complement strand
GAGGTCCTCCCGGTCAGCGGAGTAGACCTCCCCCTCCTGCAGGAGGGCGAAGTTGAGGAAGTGAGAAGGGCGATGGACCTCGTGGTAGAACTCCTTGGGGTTGGCGAGCTGCAGCTCGTACTTCATGTTGGGGTCGTGGCGAACACCTGGAAGAGAGAGTCCATCACCCACCTGGAAGCCCTTCCTGCCTCCACCATGGATCAGGAGCCTAAAGAAGCCCTGCACCCTCACCATACCCAAACAGAGGTCTAAGTCCACACACCCATCACCCTTTGGGTTCCTCCCCCTGGAGATCCACAGAGCAAAGCCCCAACAGACCTCCTCTGCTAGTCCAGGGTTTTGCCTCCGTCTCCTGACCCCTCTTGCACCCAGCTGTGGTTTACCCTACCAGGACCTCCAGCTACTCCCCAGCTTTTCTCTTGCATTTTCCATTATCTTCTCGTCTGCCTGACAAGGATTAATTATTCAGTGGCAAGAGACCAGACACTACACTCCAGAAAGACAAGATGTCCATTTCCCCCCTGCTACCAGAGTCTGCTCTCCTGCCACTGAAAAATCGATGAGAGCTGACAGCACCATGATGGTACCAAGGAAAGGTCAGACTACGATGCTGGTAAACCCTGCTGGCTGCTCCCAGGATGGGAGCATGCAGCTCTAGCTGCAGAAAACTCCCTGAGGAGCCATTTCTTTCTCCTCCCTGAGCTCTTCACGTTGCCCCCCCTCTCCTCCTCACCCATGAAGTTGTAGTTCCAGGATCCCTGTGCTGGGACCATGAAGAAGCCGAGGAAACGATCTGAGAGCAGCATCTGCACTCTCTCGTAGTGGGAGGGCAGGTAGCCCTTGGGGTTGTTCCCTTTGTCCGTGTTCTGCCTGCCCCACTCGTAGCCACTCGGGGTCAGTTTGTAGGCTGTCAGGGTGCAGGAGCCGGGTGTGAAGCTGAAAGGAAGGAGAGCAGAGATGGGACAGGTCAGCATCATCCGGGGTAAGGGAGGGAAGCAGAAAGGAGCAAACACTCCCTTTCTGCCAAATTTTTAGTTTGAGACCTCAATGTGTCCCCAAGAGCTGCACCCACACAGAAGCCTCCACTGCCTCTCACCTGCAGGTGATGATGATGGTCTTCTCCCCATCCCAGGAGGGGTTGTCAGCCATGACCTTGGCATGGGTGGTGACATCCTGTGGCGAGAGCTGAGGGGACTCGTTTGGTTGGGTGTGAATCCACCCCAGAGGTTCCATTTCCTGACAAAGAGAGAGAAATGAAAGACCTTTAAAACAAGATCACTTCAAGCACACAAAGCTCAGAGGGATCAAAGGCTTCCTTGTCACCTGATCCCAGATCAGGCTGGCTTCAGGCTGAGCCCTTCAAGTCCCACACATCTACAGCAGACGAAGGGAAGCTGTCCCACCACCTCAGGTCCCCATTACCGGAGACCTGCAGCAGCTCTACTCACCTTGAGATACTCATGCTGTGGCAGCTGCCCTGGGAGATGGACAGTCTGGTGTGTCCCCCACTGGGGCACCATCACAATGCACCGGATCTCCTTCACTTGGGGGTTGTCAGGAGGGCTCACTCCATACAGGTAACCCGCGATCTAGGAACACAAACACCGACCTTAGAAGCCCAGAAGAGATGTCCTTGTAACCAGGTGAGAGTGGGTGGGCCCTACCCTTAGTTCCTATGGCAAGTATCTCTTAGCTGGCAGGTTCTCACTAGAGAACATGGTAGTTTTGTTCAGGGCTGAGCTTCCCCTGAAGTTTGGTCCACCAAGACCTGGCCAGAACTTAGCTGTGCTCAGTCGCATTGCTGGTGTCTGACTGCCCCAGCAGCACAAACCAGAGCTGTTAGAGACTCACCTGGGCCCGAAGATCTGAGATGCAGATGAATTTCTTCAACACGTTCTTGGGAAGAATGTAGGTATAGCCCGTTTCCTTTATATCATCTGATGAAACGTAGATGTGGTTTGTCCGCAGGTGGAGGTTGGCAGCAGAAATTGCTCTGTGAAGAGAAGACCATTATTAGCGGGTGCACACGTCTCCTCCTGAGCACTCTGACCTCCTCCTCACACAGCAGCTCTGCCTCCCTTCCTACCTGACTCGCCACTCAGTCTTGGAGGAGAAGGTCTGGGTTTCGTAGTTGCTGGTTGTGGAGGTGATGATTTCGTCCCCGTGTTTGTTCACGGTGCGGGTCTGCGTCGCCGTCAGCTGCGACTGCTCCTTGGTTTGCTTCTCAATTTCCGCGATCTGCTGTCGCTGCTGGGAGGGGGCAGAGATCTCCATGCCCAGGATAATGTCTCTGATCTCTGACTGTGTCAGGGATGCAACGTTCACACTGAAAAGAGAAAAATCCACCCAAGTCAGGCATTTCAAAATGTATGCTGGGCTCTTCTCACCAAGGTACGAGCTCGGAGCATATACTAATGGCGCTATGAAAAATGAAACTGGAACTTTTTAGACAAGAGGAGGCACCAAATCATGTGATGCACAGATCAGAAAAGGTTTGGTGCAGATATTTTTGTCTGCCTTGCTAGAAAGCAATTAATAATAATAACCAGTTTCCCTACAAAGCTGACAGTTCATTGCTAAAGGCCCTTGAAAGTCTTCTGCTCCCCACAAGGAGCACCCTGGCTGTGATCTTTAGAGCAGGAAGGAAAGGCTCGCTGCAGCTGGACAATGGCTTACTTGTTCTTCTTGCCATAGTCAGCAAGGATGAGATCCTTCAGTTGCACCTCCACTTTGATCCACTCCTCATCTGTCAGGGTTGGCCAGATGTGGTGAGGCTCCGTTATGGTCGTCTTGTCTGGTTTGAGAATAACTTTGGCTCGATCGTTATTCACATGTAAAGCCCGGAGAATCAGAATCAGACGAGAGAATGCCTTGGAGAAGAAAAAAAAGATGCAGCTAGGTCAGAAAGAAAGAAAGAAACCAAATACACCAGACCCTAGTACAGCACTTCTCTGTTTGGGCACACTGACACTGCACGGGAAGTGCCAGTGGAATCAATCTGAAGGAAAATCCAAGCAGACTCAGAGCCAGGTGCTCCCGAGCAACGAACTGTGAGGGATCCCTGAAGCCTTGGCTCGCACTTAATCAGTGGCAAAGCAAAATGCAGACTAGGCATGCTGTGCTTACCGTGTAGGAAGAGATGGTTTTCAGCCAGTCATCATAGAGATTGAAGAGAACCATCTGGGGTTCAGTAGCCTTCAGGATGAGATCGCCGAACTTTTCCACTTTCAAGCAGGCCTGGAAGGGCAGCTGCAACTCTGAGCCTTTGATCACAATATTGGGGAAATCCAGCAAGTGCACCTGGAGTTTATCAAGAAGAGGAATTAGCTCACAGCTACTACAGAACATGGGTCCATGTAAAGTCCTTCACAGGAACACAGGACTGCTCTGCAATCTCCCAAAGGTTTTACAATGTCCCCTCAGAACAGTATCTGTGTTATTACCTCAAGAGGGTCCAACATGCCCTTCCGAGTCACGATGATCTGCTTAGGCTGCTCCTCCACAGGAAGCGACCGAATCAGGGCAGCCACTTCTTCAGCAGTCTTCCACTTGGCCAGCTACAGAAAGACAGCAGGGTTAGACATGTGTCCCAGCTAACAGCAGTCTCCACGCCTTTGGCAATTACAGAGGCTCAGATTCTAAAAATACTACTGGAATTTATGGCTTGTTCCAAGGCCCAGCATTTCCTTCTTACTGATGACAGAGGGCAGTTCCCATTCCTGGAGTTCAGTTACTCCTGACTGGCTCAGGAGAAATATCTGGCTACACCACCTCCCTGGCTTTACCACTTGAGAACCTTCTCACTGCACTGGATGTACGGCCAAGTGCAAAGTGATTTGCTGCAACAGTGAGCACAGCACCGTTCCTCAAGCCCTGATTGAAGATGTTTTCTCTTTAGACCTCAAAGCCTCAAAAACCTTGCAACATTAATGTCTGAGCTCTTCTACTTTCACACCCCATGCTAACGCTTGCCTGAGCACAGGTTACACACTGGACACTGGAGATCCAAACTTGCTAAGAGGCAGGAAGATGAAGACCCCCACGATGTCTTCTGGTCCAGTGAGTGTCCTGAGCAGCCAGAGCCCACCCCCAGCTCTCAGCCCACAGCACAGCAGGCAGCCAGGCCCTACCTGTCCCAGACGCTTCTGTCCTGCCCACACGGACGTATGGATGATCTTCAGGAAAAGCTGTCCAGTTCTGGGATTGAAGATGAAAATGGCTCCGTTGATGGGTTTGGTGGTCAAATTCCCTTCAAAAGTCTGAGAAAGCGGAAGAGTACAGTGAGATGAAGGTAGCCCATCCACACCTTGACACAACAGCTGACTTGCTGTGTGCTTTGAGCAGGAACTGCATGGGAAATGCAAGAGCTGCTCTGTGCACACTGCAAAAATTCAGTTCCACGTTGAATCCTGGTTTTCCATCACAAATACATCCACAACCACCTGGAGCACAGGACATTTACAGGCCCTGTCCTTCCTCCCCCAGACAGACCTCTGGCCTCACCTTGTGAATGGTCACTCTGTACACATTGGTGTCATCCACAAACCAGATGATCTGGTTGGAGAAGAGCTCCCCATAGTTCTGGGAGGAAAGGTATGGTTCTGTGGGCTCAGAGGAGTACAGCTGCAGCCCCTTGCGAATTCGTTCTCTCAACACATAGAGAGCAGGATTTGCTTTCATAATTTTGGCCATGGCCTGTTGGATCAGAGGTTTGCTCCCAGGGAACCAGTTCCCATAAGCACTGAAAAATAAAATAAACAGAAGACCTCATTGTTGCCATCAGCTCCAAGGTGAAGAAACAACAGTCACAGACAAGTCTCTCCATGCAGCAGCCAGGCACCTTCCTGCCTGGATGATTTCTCCTGTGATGTCCTCGGGAGCTGTTCACCTCTGGCTTTTCCCTACACCTCCTCTCAGCAGGAAGCCACAACACACACACACACGCTGCACTCCCAGAAAAGCTGCATCTTCTCTAACAAGCACGCCAGAGCACAGGCCTGCTTGCTGGGACTTTACCCCCTGAGTTTTCCAGTGAAAAACAGCTGTCCCCACTTGTAGAGTGGCTTTAAACACAGCCTGTCCTTCAGCTCTGAGAACAGTCCAACAGGAATCTCCCAAGGAAACAACTGATCAGTGAGCTGGGAGAATGGAACCATCATTATTGATTGAGCAAACATCAGGCAACCTGAAAGGACTGCCTAGGTGCCTTCTTCCCTCATCCTGCTCCAGTTTGGAGACTGGACACTTAGACACAGCCACAAACTACCAATTACAGTTAAAACACAGAAGGTGCAGCTCTCACCTGTGCAAGTTATAGGCCAGATCAATGGCAATGAGCACTCCAGTGGGAGATGGATAGATACTCATGTTGTCGGTAGTGTAGTCCAGGAACTTGGCTCTGGCGTAGCGCTCAATATCATGGGAATCATAATCGCCCCAGCGCAGCTGGATATCTATCCAGTACTTCTGAGTGGTGGTACTGTCCATCACATCTCTGAGGGGAAAGCAAGCCAGAACAATTTAATATTGCACAAAACTCTTCTGTGGTTGCTGTGTCTTTGACAGAGAGTAACTGCCACCAAGCATGAACACTGAAACCAGCTACTGTCTGCACACCATCCTGAGAAGGGAGTAGAAGCTGCTAAGAAAAACCCTCAGCCTCTGGGGTTCAGCTGCAGGTTTAAACAAAGCAGCACAGTTACTCTACTGCGTAGTCATGAGGGTCATCCCCCCTGCACAATGGCCAGTGGGGGTTCAGTCACACCGAGCACAGCACGGGTGCAGACAGTGTCCGATTCACTCCAGATGCTGGCCCAAGGACAGCACAGCTTTGTGGGCTTTCCTGAAGAACCTTTCAGAGCTTCTGAGCTCTGGCTCAGGTAAAAGATGAACTGAAGCAGCAAGGATAATCTTCATGTTTTGTAGAAGGCAGTGCCAAGAGGTGCAGCAACCATCTACCCAAATGAGCCCTGCACTTTGCCAAGCATGATTGTGTTCTCCTCCTGTGTCCCCAAAGAAAACCAACCCTAGATGCCCATGAGATACAGGCTTTGGCTCAGGATAACAGTCCTGGCAACTCTGCTCTGCAGCAAGATTAAGGAGGGGGAAAAGGGAAACACTCACTTGGAATCTGCCAGCAATGATGGGCGTGACACATTCCACTTATAGGAAGCAAAGAGAAGAATGTCTGCACACGAGGAATTCATCTTATATGACTTCCTGGGATGGATCGTCTCTTTCTGCACTGTCTCAATCTCCAGAGCATCCAGCTCTTGATCAAACACCTGAGGAAAAGGCAGTCAAAGGTGAGTTGTATTCAAACAGCTTAGCTAGAGCCTATCCTCAACACAGAGCTAAAACAGGCATCCAGGAAAATCCCATTCCTTCCCCATCCCTGTCAAATTGCTGGAGAAGGGGTGGCCCTGCTACAATCCCTCAGACAATCTCTATTGCTAGCAGGAGGCTGTTGGTGCACACGCATGGCACAGAAACAAACTGAGTTAATGCTGCTCACCTGACACAAATCCATGACAATGCTCTCATGGATCTTTTGCCACAAATGAGCTCGGAAAATCTGAATGAGAGAAATCTTCAGTGTGGGGATCTTGCCGTGCATGAAGATGCCCGTCAAATCCAGCTGCACCTGAAACCCAACGTATACCTGCAAAGGAAAAGCAGCTGTGAGAACATACAGCAGCACAACTGATGAAGTTTAAAAAATGGAACAGCTACTGTTAAGGACGTTCAGTTCATCTCAGAGATGTTCTGAAGAATTAGTTAGATCAATTAACTGCTCTCATTTCAGTGGGAGTTCCTACAGGTACAAACTCCAGGTACTTACGTTGGCTCTGTTAATGGTAGGAGACCACCACAAGGTGAATCTTCTGTTTGGAATTTGGTTCAAACCCGATCTCTGAGCATTTGTCAGCTTCTTCCACTTCATGGACTCCTCGAAGCCACTGGCCTTCTCCCTATAAAGAGCAGACAATCAACTGCATAAGATGTCCGTCATCTCCACTGGCTGTCATGTGCCACATTAATAGAGGCAGGGAACACACACACACCAGGAACAGGGAAGATTGTTTCACGCAAAGAAATGTCCATGAATTTGCCTGCTGAAGTTCAGCTACAGCCTAATTCCAGTTCATAACTGAACTATACAGTGTGCTCAAGTGATGACTGAAAACCAGGAAAGGCTCAACACAATCAGTACAGCTTGAGCCAAGGACGACTCCTGGTGCAAGACAAGGCCACATCAAGTTCTCTCTTACCAGAAGAGACCCTCCCATGTGGGAAAGTAAGTGCCCTTGAAGAGAGTGTGCTCCAGGATCCCTTCCACTCCACCAAGTGCCTGGATCATATCTGTGCGGTAGTTGTTCAGATTCCAGAGTTTCCCATCATGGCGCTGATGTGTCCACCAGAACGGGTTCTGTTTCAGGACCTGAAGACAACAGCACACTAGTGAGCAGCTTTGTATTCAGATCGTTTAACGTGGCTGCACTAATTGTAGGAACCAAGATAATTGTGTCAGCTAACAAGTAAAGAGCCTCATGCCCTCAGTCCCGGAGGACACAGCTCATCTACAACACGACTTCAGTCACTACTGCTGTGCAATTCAGATTGGGTAGAACCCAAGATGTTTTTATCTTTCAGGGACTGGTCTCTACAGAGCCACCATTAGAGGCTTTAACTAATACATTTTTCCACTGTTATTAAAACTTAAGATTTTGGAATGTTTGTTTTGGGACCTTTTCCCCCTTTCTTGAGAACTTTCTTAACACTCAGCTGCGCTAAGGGTGGTGTTCCCCAAGACACTGCAATCTATCCAAATGCTTCAGAAGAGGCTAGCTACAAATTCTGGAGCATCTGGTTCTCAACAGCCTCTACTAGTCCCAACACATAACTCTTTAAGTTCTTCCTGCAGCAGGCAAACATGGAAGTGCACCTACAATAACGTAAGGTTAAAGGATGTTGTCTGGAACGGATGGGTATCTGAACCTCACACTCAGGCAGAGAAATTCCCAGTCAATACCTGATACTGTTTGAAGTCAGTCCTGACTCTCCATCCTTTGTCATAAGCTAAGGTATGCCGGTCCTTCTGGAAAAGGGTGTTAATACGAGGAATTCCCCTGTCCCACGAGTCCTCCAGATCCTCCAGCGTCAGACGCCTGAAGAGAAAAAATCCCCACATTTCAATGTTACCTCTGAATTTTACAGCAATGCATTAGTGAATATTCCAGGTGATGAGATCACAGAACTAATACAGACCTCAGGGCTCTGGCAGGAGACATTCTGAAGTGCCAAGCACACAGAGGCTCAGCAAAGTGTCTGTAGCCACCACGCTGATGTCAAACAGCCCAAAGAAAAACCCTGCCCTTGCAAGTGCACAGAACTAACTGCAAATGGGTCTGATGTCAGCTTCTCTTAGCACCTGCCATCCCATTCCCCTTGAACCGTGCCGTGGGTGCGCTTTCTGCTTGCAGAGCCCACACCTCCTCCAGATGTAAGACAGCAGGCCAGCTTGCAGCACACACCCTGGAGCTAGCAAGGTCTCCAGAACCTTGAGACCGTGCAAGACTTCACACCACTGCCTGTTCTCACACACAGACCTGACCCCAGCTGGAAACACACCTGTTCTGGGCTATAGCCTCTTGTCGCTTTAGGGCATACTCTGCCCACACCCTCTGAGAGTCAATGAATTCACTTTCCCATGGCTGGATGTAACGATACAAATTTGGGATGAGCTGGTCCTCCTCATGACTCATTCCTGAGCGGAAGTGAGTGATGCCAACATCTGTCTGCTTGGACCACCTGCAGCAAAGAGGCACAAAAGTGAGGCACGAGTGATAGGATTTCACAGGTCACACTGCCATGACCTACTGTAGAGGCAACATATACATCTACAACATGGCATGGCTTAGTGTTCTCACATATTTTTATGGGAAAGAGTAACAAAACATCCACCTTATGTGGGTGTTTAGGATACAGCAGCACAACTCACCTTAGGTCAGACTGTGGGATGAGAACGTGGCCCATGGAGAGCATGCCCAGCCCTCCCAGCTCCTTAGGGGTGTAAAACACCACTGGTGGAAAACGGCTGGGCATTTTGGAATTCAGACCAATTTTGATCCGAGTCTGGATTTTATTCTCACACTTAACCAGCAAATCAAGCAACTCCTGAGTATTTACAACAGCTTCCCGGAAATATGTCATCAAGCCAATCAGAGCAGTATTCCACTTATTGACAATCTAGAAAGGAAAGCAAAGCATCAGTTCTCAGCCCATTCTCCAAGCACCTGCAGAAAGCTCTGTCGCACATCTTCCACCTTACCTTAGTGAAGGTTGTGGAGCCAGATGCCATGAGGATCTGCCTCACTCTGTTGTGAAATCTCTGCATAGACTCATCATCCACACGCAGGAAGCACTGAGCTGTGCGCTCCTTGGTGACCTACAAGAGCACAAGGACATCAGTCCCCTCCTGGGAGCCCTCTCTCCAGTAGAGACAGTAAGGTGAGCTCATCAGGCATTTATGAAACACAGGGAAAGAAGAGGCTGAACAGCACCTCTGCAGTTTCAGGTCCCTGCTCATCCCCAGCCCAGGACTTCCCGTCCCTTCCAGGATGGAAAGTTCATACTGAGTTCATTTTAAGTCTACCTGTCAGTGGTTCCAGCTACACAGCTGGCAAACACATGCTGGTAGCCCCTCCAAGGCAGGTACGAGGCCTCCTTTGATGCCAAGCAGGCACTGCTGTGTCAAACCCTCACCCTACCTCATTCTGCAGGTTCCACACGCCGTCCTTGTGGGTGAACTCCTCATAGCTGGTGCGGCACTTGGGCAAGATGCGGCACTCAAACCCACACATGTTAAACAGCAAGTTGGGGTTATCCTTGCTGTAAACAGACACGAAGCTGTTCTCCCACTGCACTGTGGTGACTGATCGAGGCAAGCGGTTCTTGATATCCCAGAACACAGCACGACCACTGAAAAACAAGACATGCACAGTGACACACTGCCTGTTACTGAAGTGAAACAAAAACTGTGCAAGTTCTCAGCGCTATCCTATCACCCCCTGTCACAACTACAGCACACACCTCTCACTTCTTTTCCTCCTGAGCCTATCAATCTCCAACGGTCATTACAACTAATTTTCCCACCTTCCCATCACTTGTTTTTTCCAGGTTGCAGCACTTACAGGTTCACATCGTGTTTCATGAGGCGCATCCGAGCATCCCGGGGCCAACACTTCTTGTTATTGTAGCCCACAATGTTCTCATTGTTGGGATCTGGATGCTCCGTCAGGTACCGCTGAATCAAGTCTCTTGCCTCATCTGCTGTAAACCTGGAAACGCACACAAGAGGATCTGGAGTTACATGACCAATGTCTCAGAACACCAGTCTGCCCAGACAGACAAGGGCTTGCTTATGGAGAGCTGTTTGCCACAATGTGTTTGAAGGCAACCATCCAATTTCTGTATCCTCCCATGGACGAGGGCTTCAGTTTCATTAGCACAGAGAGAGTCGTGACTGTTTGGGTTATCTTTCCATGACCTAAAATTTTATGTCCACTTGCTGAGAAGCCAGAAAAAGCTTATTTTACCAGGGGAAAATCTGCAACGATTGAACTTTTGATATTGTTACTTTTTTACTGCTCCAATGAAGCCATAGAAAAGTGAACTGGGGAAGCACGAGGAGGCACGTGGAACATCAGTTGTTCTGGGAAGTCTGTCTATTTAAATATTCCTGATCTTTCTTAGCAAAGGGAACAAATTAATTCCTGCTTTCACAGCATCTGCTGCAAGATGTCAGAACAAAAGTTCACCTGAGAAAAGCAGGGTCCCAGAGGTCTCACCTGAAGAAGATGTGAATACGGTCGATGTATCTGCAGAAGAGGCGAATGGGATGGGCCACCTCAGTGGCAATGTCTTGGAAGCTGAGGAAGTCGTTTGGCATCTGAGGAGGCCCAGCCATCTCACTGGCACGGTGCAGACCCAGCACCAGCAGGTCCATCACTAGCCCATAATACTGGACAATGAAGGAAGCAAACTGCAGCCCACGAATAATCCCATAGGAGTTTGTGTGATTCATGTCCTGAGGAAACAAAGGGGAATTGTGAGAACCTGCCACAATACATCAGAGACCTTTTACCCCAGCAGCTGCTCTTCAGCAGGACCCAGAAGGGTTTTCTTACTCCCCCCATCACTTCTTTCTCTGGCAAGTCTTGTGCCCCCTCACCCAGCAAAACCTCTCCATTCTACAGTCCACAACCCCCTTTCCTGACAGCAATCATCACCTTGTAGTTGATCACCACGTTGTTCTTGGCTGTCATGTAGTCAGCGATGTTGTGATCAACAATAAGACGCAACAGCCTGTTGAGCAGTGTCAGGTCAATCTTCTCATACATCTTTTCAAATCGAGACTCCAGCATCACGTTGCATTCACCTTCACTTGTTTCCCAAACATCTTGTAGATTATTAATGCCTGAGTAGACAAATATGTTTGTCATCTTACCTGACACATCACAGCACAGAAGCATCCTTCTGGGCACAGGAAATCAGCATATTTCCTGTAATGTCTGATTTTTAAGCCTCTGGTCCTTCCAGTCTATCCAGAAGTTGGAACAGAAATACTGGGGGTTGGAACTAGGTGATCTTTAACTTTCCTTCCAACCCAAACCTTTCTATGTAACCAACCACAAATACTATGGAAGTTCTCCTTCAGTATATATATTAACCTACAAGATACAGACTTTTAACGTAACAACTACAGACTGCAAGCTGCAAATCCAAAAACTCAGCTCCCAAGGGGACTTGCAAGAAGCAAGCTCCTGATCAGATAACTCCTTTTTGAATGGAATACAAGATCCCACTAACCTTGGCACCACTTGTATACCAACAGTGGAGGAGGTTCAGTATCAGCAGGTTTAATCCATGGAGGGAAGAGCCTCCGCTTATCAGCCTCATACCACAAGTACTGATCCAGATAAGCATCTGTGATTTTCTCCAAGGGCTCAACATCATAAACAGGAACTAAGTGGCTGTAGAGATCCATGAACTCAATACCCACCTAAAAAAGAAGGGGCAAAACTGAGGCTGATACCTGAGAGAGAAGATGGGAGTCTTAGCACCATCTAGTTCCTGAATTCAGCATAACTTTCATATGGTCTGGCTTCCACCAGGACACTCACCTCCTTGAAGGCTCTCTGAGTTAAGAGGTGTCGTTTGATTCTGGACAGAGCCTCATGAGGATTATCGTAAGCCTGTTCAATCAAGCCCAGCTCCTCTCTCTGCGACTGATTCAGGCGAGATTTCACACTGAAAGCACCCAAGCATGAACAAATTAACAGCCACTGTCATAAAACCATGAAAGGTACTGTTCAACCAATCAGGCCAAGACTTTTAACTCTTCACAATCCACATCCCCGAGCTTAGAAGCATGGCATTTGCTCCAGGTGGCAGAGTTTGTGAAGAAACCCCAGCCAGCCTTGTCAGTACCACAACCTACAGCCTTTACCAGGCCATCAGGGTGAATTTTACAACATACTCAATTTCAGGAATAATGGATAACAAAACAGCTTCTGAAGCCTCTCCCAGTGCAGATGTCTGCCCCTGCAGAACACAGCCACTTCCCACTGCTAACCTGTAAGCTTCCTTCAGCCTCTCCAGGGCTAATATGAGCAACTTGGTGTCATGCTTGTAGGACAGCGGAGGGAAGGGAATGGGTGAGAACCTCCTGCTTTCCAGCCAGTGCACTGTGGTTGTGTACACAGCAACAGCCTCTTCCGCAGTGATGTAAGGCCCATCCTGCAGAACCACAACACCAGCATGAGTCGGTGAAAGCTGCTCTATGAAAATAGCACCAATTTGGGCAACCTCGGGCAAGACAGAAGTACCTTCAGGTAATTATGCTGCCGTTCCTGCTCAGCTTTCAAGTAGAGTCTGGTCAGCCGGCCCAGGTTCTTCTTACAGACAGTTTTGTCCACAGTGGCACCCCGACGGATGCGCTCCCTGTTGTAGTGAGCTGTGTTTGTCCACCAGTCAGCTTTTGCCTTCACATACCTCAGGATCATGTTCTCGATAGGAGTTGGCAGCCCCGGCACCTGGGGATGGACAGTAATGTGAGGGATGAGAAGAGCAGTTCTACCTGGCAGATGTTTAAGCTGAACCAAAAGGCCAAGGGAGAGACTTTACCTTCCAGGGGATGTTGGCCTTCCAGCACCGCCAGGCCTCACTCAGATGCTGCAGGATGGTCCTGGCTTTGTTCTGTTTGATTCCTTCTGGCATCATGTCCAGAATGTCATGCATAACAGCTGCCCTCAGCTCCAAGTCAAAGTGAGACTCCACACGCTGCTTCGTGACAGTCTTCGCTACACCCTTCGAGTGACGGCCTGGGGAAAGCAAAGCACCTCAGCACTTCTGACATTACTCCTCCTCCTAATACAGGCGTGCATGAAGGTGCCTGAAGAAATAACACTGCCACAACATCACTGATGAGATAGGAGGAGATGGTTAGGAGGCTATGGACCCCACAATGCTATGGAACAGGGAATCCCATTTGGAATCTCTTCTGGGGGCACTGGTCTCCTAAGAGCTCTAAACCGGTCAATAGCTCTTGGGATTGACATGGAGCATGGATACAAACCACCACTTGGAACAGAAAACTGGAGTTTGGGCGGTAAATAAACAGCATTAATCTTTACCACACACTCCTCTCACATTCAAGATGTACAGAGTGTGCTGACCTTCAAACTGCCTGGCCAGCAGATTCCCCAGCCAGCGTTCCAGCAGCGGCGTGATGCCCCTCATGAAGAAGAGCCACACTCTCCAGCCTGGAGCCCAGAAGCCACAGCCAGGACCCTTGCCCACAGGCCCCTGCAAGAACAGAGACAAGGTAAGAGCAGGTCACTTACTGACACTCCAGAATCCCTCCCTTGTTGCTCAGTTTACGTGGGGTCACCATCATGTGGACAAGCAGAACTTACTGTGTTAAACCTGTAGTAGATGAGATGTTTCAGGTCCTTGCACATACGAATCTGCCTCATCAGTTTGTACTTGTACCGGTACATTCCTGTCAGCTGCCCCACATGAGCAAAGATGTACTGCAAGCCATCTGCCAACTGAAACACAGGCAGCACCCTCAGAGATAGCAATAAACACTGCACACATCGCCCCAGGGAGCCAGGTTTATTCCACAGCGAGGAGCAGAGCCTACAAGGCCACACAAAGCTCCTATGACTGACTCATACCATGATTAATTCTTATAAACTAGGATAAAAGCACAATTTCACACAACGCTGCACACTTTCATTGTTCCCCCTCTCCTCTGTAATGCTGCAACATTCAGTCATTTTGTGTGCCCTTTATAAGCCTGCCCAGATATTCCACTCCTTTCCCTCGTCACCTTTAAAATATAAAAAAAATGATTAAAGAAAGGAGAGTACCTGAAATGCATCCACATTTCCAAGTCTGTACTGCACGTGACTGTCCACCACCAACTTAGTCAGCCGCAGAACTTCCCGGCACAGATGGAAAGCATTACCGAAACGGGATTTTTTCCTTTCCTGGAAGAGATAAAAATCCAGGATTTATGTAACAATGTTATGTAAGAGTGAAACAGCTCCAATTTGGTCAGTCTGCACCACAACCAAACAGCTGAGACACTGTGTCCTGCCTTACCACACTAGCTACTTAATCTTCAGGTAAACTTTAAAGCTTGAGTAAAACAGCACGTGGACCGGTACCTTAGTGGTGAGGGTCTTCACAGGCTTCAGGTTGAAGTTGTAATCCAAGTGAAGGTAGTTAAGGTTCTTCCTGTGGATCAGTAGGTTCAGCATGTTGTAGCCCTGGCGACACACCTGCAGGCCTACTTCCACCCAGTCCAGCTTCGTCGACTGGAAAAACTTCGTAGCCTTGAAGGAGCGGAACAGGTACCTGGAGAGAGCAGGGACTGTGGTGAGCTGAATCCCCATTGCAGATCAGCGGCTTCCCACTGAACAGCCCCCCACTTACCTCTTCTTCTGGGCCTTGGGGGGTCTGTGTTTGAGTGCATTCAGAACATAGTATTTCAGCAGCTTCTGATAGGAGACTCGCACTTTCACCGGCTGGCCTGCTGGGCAGTGCTCACGATACCTAGGGATAAACCATATTTATATTTTTCAGGTAACTCACATTCCTTAGAGAACAATAAATCTCCAGAAACTCTCCTAAAATCTTCAGAAACCAGTCACCTCAGGATCTCCTCATTTCATTTCCCTTATAACAAGATAACAACATCACAATCACTACAACACCCCTTCTGCAGGGAAGAACTCACCAGTTCTTGACCAGTGGGATATCAAGAGCTCTCCGAGTCCTCCCAGACCTCAGGTTGAAGGGCCGTGGGGCCCACAGGAGAGCAATGCCATTGGCTGTGTTATCTGTGTAGAGTGGGGTATCCTTCAGGAAAGGTTCCACAAACTCTGGCAACTCAAACTCTTCATCATCATCAGGCAGCGGTTCCTGACTCTGAAATGCAGAAACACCACACGACACCTGTTTTCTGGTTGCTTCAGCTCAGTTTGCAGTTAACCAAGTAAAAAATGTTTCTTTGGCAGAAGGGTGATATTGCAGAGTAGCAGAGAAGCAAAAAGCACTCTGAGAACTAACTTTGGCTACCAGACCCTGAGCTAGGCATTGCGGAGGTAACTTGAGGGAGATCTCAGCTCCATGAATACGCCAAGGAAAAGATAAATAACTTACCATAAGACTCTAAAATAACACTGCTAATTAGGCATTGGGCTTTATCCTACAGCTTTGTGCAACTCCAGCAGTAGAAAAAGGCTACAAATGACAACTGTGGGGTTTTTTTGTGAAAGGGCTCTTGCTTTCTCCTGAAGTATCTCTGTGCCCGTGCTGCTATCAGAAGCAAGGTGACAAACACTTGAAGCTCCATTACCTGCACACTCAGGGTTTATCACAGGCTCTCTCGGGCAGGGGCTCACCTTGACAGAATGTCTGTGTGAAATGGGGTTGATGAGTGGATCGAAGTAAAAAGCCGGGAGATCAGGATCCTCCGTTTTAATGAAAACGACGTTTGGAGTATGATACCTACGAGACAGAACGTGTTAGAGCACCCTGACAGCCCTCCCCTCCTCACCCCGCTCCCGAGGCAGCCACACTCACCAGGTCAGGTGGACATGGTGTGGCAGGTTATTGTACAGGTAGGGGAAAGCGATTTTGTACTCTGTCCTGATTGGCTGCCTGATGATAATTTTGTTGATGTCATTAAATTCGTTCCAGTCTTCATCCCTCAAATGAGACAAAAAGTTAGATGAGCATTCAAGGGGACAGAAAAGCAAATGTCTTTCACTGAAGACATAGTATCAGCACTCTCCCTTTAGTCTTTTCACATTAACAAGGATCCAGGCCCCAAAGCAGCAAGAACACCACAAACTCAACACTACGGCGAGCGAACACCCAGGAGTAGCTGAACCCAGGCAAGACATTTGGTAACACGTTAACCTTCCCAGATAACCAGTTATCTTTCCTCCCAAACCCAACACCTATTGAAGATTGATGTCTCTAACCACTTATCTTTCCTCCCAAACTCAACGCTTACTGAAGATTGATGTCTCTAACAAGAGGCTCGAACTTGGGACCTCCAGGAATAGCCATGTTCAGTGCCTTGGAGGTGAAGAACGCTTTCAGATCAAACAAATAGAAGTAGTTGTCATCCACAAGGTCAGTGAGCAGCTGGTTGGCCAGTCGGTACAGCGTGGACATCATGGGGAGAGTGAACTGCCAACGCTGGTACGTTGAACCATTCACATACCTGCAAAGGGACAAACCAGACACTCACGACACAGTCAGAAGACAACTGGGCCTTCCCCAAAGGACCAGAAATAACCAGACCCCTTTCACTGCCCATCATGTGCAGAAAATATCAAGGACAGCAAACACATGGGTCATGCTAGAAAGAAAGGCTACAGGACTGATGAAGCCCACGATCTGCCCAGAAAACCTCGACTGCTCTGGTTCCTCTCCTCCTCCACATTCAAACTGACACACGACATCTGAAGTCATATCCAAGAGCCCTTGGGGTGTATGTGCACTCTTAGTAAACATCAATTCAAATTCCGACCAGATAATCCAAGTTTTCATCTTTATGTCATGGTAAGGAACGTGAGTTTTAGCAGTTAACCACGCAGCAGTCCTCATGAAGAGCGAGGCCTCATCTGCTCTTGCTGGATGTTGATAAGAGGAATAGATCTACGGCCACCAGGTTCTCCTTCCCATCTCTGAGGGAAGTTGATCTCTCCCCACCAACACCACATGCAGCCCAGTATTACACCACCAAATGCTACACATTGCTGTGCACAGATCATTTATGTAGTGCACAGTGGTGGGTTTTTTCCCATCCCAGTAAACCAGAGGCACGTACTTCCTGTTGTCTTTTAGCGGCTGGTGGTCATAGAACCAGTCCAGCACAGGGGCATCCTCCTCTGGATCCAGCTCGAGCTGAATCGCTTCCAGGGGCTCCACATCCAGGATGTTATCAGCATAATCCAGAGGGGGTTCCTCATCATCAAACGGGGGGAACCTCATCCTCTTGAAGTGACGTCTGTCCCTCTTCTCTCGCCTCATCATGATCCACATTGACCTGGAAGAAACCCAGAGGCAGTTAAACATTGCTTTTGTTGTGGAGGGATGAGTGTTTGCTCACGAGTTCCCACCAGGGCACAGGAGGAAGGGACTTACCCCCACTGGGCGATGTACACGGGCTCTATGACCCAGGGAATCTCATTCACAAATGAGATGGCGCCAGTGATGTGGTACAGGACTGGAACATCTCTGATTTGCTCCCAGGGCATGGGCATGTTCTCCAAGAGCTTCAGAACAGCATGAGGCATGTACTTCAGAGCACTGCAATCACAGATCGAGGAAAATCAGGGTTGAAAAGGACCTCAAGAGAGCAGGGATACACCTGCCACAAGCCCAACTGCCTCTACACCTTTCACTCCTGAGAACTGCTCAGCAAACCTCTTCACAAAGGTGGATCCACAAACTTCCTACTCTATCCTTCTGCTTTATACATCTCACTACCAAAAAGTCTTCTAAAGGTTTGGCCTCCAAGAGGTTGTCATGCATGAAGAATGTTCAAAACAAAACAGGAACATTTCAAATTAGTTCCTGGAGTTTCTATGGGTAACAGTAAGTTAATAAAACAAATCATGAGCTGCCTGAGACTGCTCTCTGAACCCAAAGGGCAAAGAAGCACTCGTGTTACTCCATAAACATGCAAAAAACCATATGCTGACTACTTTATACTCTCCCCCAACCTCTTCTAAAGCAATATATTATATTTTTCTCATAAATTCCAAGCAACAACTTCCTTTACTCATCCTCTTCTGCATTGCTACCCTTATGCAACCGATTATCCCGTTCTCCCCAAGCTCCTATGCTGCCTTCTATGCCCAAATGATGTGGAAAACCTTTTGGAAAAGGGTTTCTCCCTTCGAGGATCAACGAGGAGCTCTGGCCCCGCAGTGGGAGGGCTGGGCGGGGGTGTCACACAGCGGGGGGCTCCCTTACCCCAAGTAGGGCTCCCCTACCCCAAGCAGGGGCTCCCTTACCCCAAGTAGGGCTCCCTTACCCCAAGTAGACGCGCTTGTCGTGACGGAACTTCCTGTTGGTCATGTCGCCGTGGTCGCGGATGATCTTGCGGACGTGCTCGGGGGGCATGTCCTCCTTCTGCGCGTCCACGAAGCCGAATTTCCTCTTCTCCGCATAGCGCTTGGCCTGCAGCTGCTGCCACTTGCGGGCTGCGGGGACAGAGAGGCGGCGGGGTGAGGCCCGGTGCCGCTCCGGAGGCCGGGGGCGCAGGGGCCGGCCCTACCCACCTTTCTCCTGCAGCTTCTCCTCGGACATGTAGTCGGGCAGCGGCGCCAGCGGGCTGGGCACCGGGGCGCAGCCGCCGCGGTACGGGAAGACGGCGGCCATGGCGACGCACCTGCGGGGGTGAAGAGGGGGGCTCAGCGCGGGGCTCGGGCCGCCCCAGGCCGCTCCCCC
>VZRW01010113.1:143822-160171 GCA_013398125.1 Aegotheles bennettii | reverse complement strand
ACCCGTCCCGAACACCCCGATCACCGCCCCGATCACCGGGCCCGCCCCGCCGGGACGCGCGGCCCCGGAGCGGATGGAGCAGCGAGCAGCGGCCCCGCAGGGAAGGGCCGGGGGGGCTGCGGTCGCTGCCCCGCTGCTGGCGCGGGGGTTTCCAGCATCCCCCCGCGCAGGGACAGCGCTTCCCCCGGGAGCGGGACTCGGGACACCTTCCTCATCCCCCTGAGGTTCCTCCTCCACCCGGGTGGCAGCGGGTGGCTGAACACCTCGCCCGTGAGGACCCCCCAAAACACCCCACTGACTCCGATTGCTCATCAAACAAGCAAGAAGGTCCAAATGCAACCAAAGAAAAGTGCTTTGCCCACAGCACTGTTGTCCTCCACCCCTGTGTCCCACGTCTGGTCCCAAGAGGATCTCCCCAGCGTCTGGGGTACCCCAGCTCTGCTGTCCAGAGTTTGTGGGAATTCAGGATCCCGTACCCACAATTTCTTTAGTCCCATCCTGCAATTATGCTGCTTTTCCAGCATCCCATAATTTGATGGCTCCCTTGTTGCTTTTTGATGTCTCCACCAGAAGCTGCACAGACCTTGCCACTCTTGTGCAGGCAGGATGAGTCACCGTGTCCACACTGATTAACCTCAAACTCTGACTCTCCTTTGAGGTATTAATTTTGGATGAAATCTACTTTGCTGAAAGAGAAACAGGCGGAACCTGAGCTCTCAGTCGCTGCCCTGGCTGGGGTGGTGGACACTAAAACATCTACAAGTGATGGAAGGGACGCTGAGGAGGGGAGCGATTAAATCAGGTCTGAAGAAGAGGGGTGAGACAGTCCCAACTGATGGAAAAGCATCTGTTTGTGCTGCAGATTTGCTTAAAAGCCAGACAAGACAATGTAATTTCATAACTGCTACATGGCGGGGAGACACTGCCTGGAGCGATCGGCAGCCGTGACTGCTCGGGGATTATAAATAATCTCGGGTATTAGGGATTGAAGGATCACATAAACTAATCTGCTACTGAGAAGGCCAAATGCAAAGGCATTTCTGGTTAGCATAAAATATGCCAAGGGAAGGGGGACATGCCATGGAGACATGCCGGGCTGCTCGGGGCACCGAGGAGGAAAATCATTTAACAATTAATTGCAGTATAAAATTGCAGAGAGCTGATTTCCTAATGAGAAGTCGTCGGCAGGGTTTTAGCCTCATAAATCTCGTGGTGGTAACTCTGCCCTCCGCCTGCCTTCAGCTGAAGTCCCAGGCCATGAAACTCCTGCAAGCCTGGCCCCGTTTGTCCCCGGGGCTCCTCTGTTTGTGGTGTTATTCTTTTAAAGATGAACACTTGGCCAGGCTTGGGGACAGGAATAGCTGAAATATTTCTGGACACTGGAGAGCTTTTACTTACCACTTCCACATGGGAGGAATTTAAGCCACGATTAATTGAGCCTCTGGTTCAGGGGCTTTGACCCCACTGCTAGAGCACTAGCAACAGCTCCATACACATGACTTTCTGGGTACATTCAGCCCAGATTTTACTTAATTTTAATGAGGACTTGCCCTCAGGTGGTGTTTCTTACAAGCTCTCTTCCCACAATTTTCTCTCTTCTTCTGCAGTGGTGGGGCACTAAGCAGGGATGGTTTCAGAGCTGGAGACTTCCAAAGCCAGTTACAAGCGGGTCCCTTGACACCAGATCGGGCCAAAATATTCAGCCACGTCCCACAGGCTCGGCGGCCAGGCTTGTCCTCAGAGAAGCCGTACAGAAGAGCAGGGACAGGAGCTCTCGGACAGCTGCCACAAGAGGTCCCCGCATGCTCACTGGAGAGAGCAGCCCGGTCTGATGGGACTCTTCATTCACACCTTATTTGGAGATATTGCCTTTTTCACCCAAATTTCGAGAAGTTTTCCAGCAGTCCTCAAATGGCCTCGTTTTCTGCAAGGAGGCAGCTCAGCCTGGTGACAGGTCCCTGCGGTGCCTGCTCCCAGCAGGGCAGGGAACTCCTGCCAGATACCAGCAAGGACATGCCTAGGTCCATCCCATACCACTGTGGGGACCACAGCTAAGCCCATAGCAGGGGCTTTACAGCAGCAGCCGAGGTGGAAATCGAGGGTAGAGCAGGTTTTTTTCAATAGCTGGACAATGACTTTTTTCTCCCTCTCACAGGGTGGAGTTTCTCTGCAGCACATCTGGGACAGATAACCCATCTTCCACAACATAGGGCCACCAGTTTATTGATAATGCCCTTTATGAATTCTACCAGATAAACTGTGTCCTCCCTCTCAGATGCTCCCTGCTGCTCCTGGGTGGGGTTTTGGGTACTTGTAGGTCACCCCACGATGTGCTTGCTCAGCTCCACCATCCCTTACACAAGCAGGAGCCTGCTTTGCTCCCAAACAGCACCCAGGGATCGCCGTAGCCAACAGATGTGGGAGTTCTGACATGGCATAGCCCTCCTGGCAAAAGTCATGCTCCTGTTTTTGGAAGCCTCACTCCCTTAGTCTGCCTCTCCAGCCAGGGAGGGGCACAAAGCCCATCTGCTCATGCAATGTCAGACCTGGCTCACACCTAAAATAATTGGAGGAATCCAAGATACCGAAACAAATCAAGCAGTTTAGTTTTCAAACTTTAATTAGCTATCATCTTCATCCCTGTCTGAAGTGTGTCATCGCTCTGTCTGCTAGGACCTAGGAAGTCAGACCAGATAGGAAAGCTTTATTCAACATATCCCTATTTTCATTCAGAAAGTCTGCAACTCCACCCTTATGAAAGGATTTACCATTGTCAGACGTGAATGCTTAGGAAGCAAACGTGGAGCAGCATGTGTAATTATTCTTACCCTATAAGTAAATTAATTCCCACTAAATATTTCCTTTTCCATGTCTTCTTCTCTGGTGGGATAAACACTTTTACCCTATTCGGTTCACCATTCTCAAGCTTCAGTAATTTTTGATGTCTATCTATGCACTTTCTGGTTACATTATGATGTTTTCATGACCACATGCTTTTTTTGCAATTCAGGGAGGTTCAGAATGAGCCCTGCAAGGTGAAAGCACGTCCCCGCCCCCACACCCACTCCATGCAGCATCACACTTTGCTGAGCCCACACCATTCCTCCTGCGTTATGAATATGAGCACAGGAGCTTTCTAACTGCATCTCCTGCTGCTGCCGGCTCTGCAACTTGGAAGAGGTTAGGTTCCCTCCTGAATTCTCTCGTTATTAATATCACAAACCAAGCTGTTCTGAGAGTGGTGTCCCATTAATCATTTTAGATCTGCTGCAGTTTTCACCTCGCTTCCTCTTCCTGTGCCTGAGCAGTCTTCGATAACATCTGACTCTGTGGGTAATGCTTGGTTAAAACCAGCAGGACTGCTAGGGCAGGGAAGGACCCTGACCTGTGCAAGCTGGAGGCAAACAAAGGTGGGACAAGGATGCACCCACACAGCCACGGCTGCATTACGGCACGAGAAGATGTGCTACACCAGCTGACGGCAGTAGGAACTCGAAAGGATGAGGCTACACCCATTAAACCTTTGCCTCTAAACTTGGGTTTTCCAGAGTGCTGACTCTACTGGAGAGACACAGCAGCAGTGAAGCTATCTAATAAAATACGAGGTCAGCTCAGCAGCTCCTGTGAGTCAGCACCCATGTGGGCAGCAGGTCTGGTCAGACGTTTCTGATGCCTCCATAGGCTCTGCTTGTGTTTGAGGGCACTGCTTCCTTTCGCTGTCTTCCTTCCTAGGTTTAATTCTGCTGTGTATTACAAGGAAAGGTCTTAACCACTCTGAGCATCTACCTCTGGGTTACCTAACGAAGGGCCAAAAGATGCTTACAGAGCACCTTCCCAAAAATCTGCCTCCAACACTTTCCCATTGCCTGAATCCCTCAAGGTCACACTGTGTTCTGAGGTGCTGGCAGTAACACAGCATCCCTGCAGCTAACCCAAACCTTCCCTCTCCCACCCACTGCCCTCCTTGACTTCCTGTCCTTTGCCATCATCTTTGTCCCCATCAGTGACGAGCATTCTGTTTTGCTTTATCCCTTTGCATTTTACAAAAGCCCGGGTGCTTGGCTGCCTCCAGCAGCATCCATCTGCATCCAGCAGCATCCATCTGCATCCAGCAGCTGGATCAGCTGCTCAGCCCTGCAGTGCAAACGCCACCGCACAGGACCGAGCTCCACACCTTGGTACCCACCCCTTTGCTGGTGCGCCACAGCTTTCATCTGTAAGCAAGCAAAGTTTGTCAGTGATTTCTGCTGAGTCAGAGAGTGTCTCCACGAGGACTGCTGCTCCTCCACGTGGGAACGCGTTCCTGGGGAATAATTACGGAGAATTTAAAGAGGGATGTTCGGCAGCCAAATTTCTTCACTTTCAGGCTCCTGGCCAGGAAGGCAGAGCCCAAAAGCTACTTGTTGGCTCTGTGAGAAAATACTTCTCACCTGCACCCATCATGGGCGTGCAATGCCCGTGGGCTAAGATCACTCCTTACACTGCAGCGCCCCGGCACTGAAAGGTGTGCTCACAGCTTGGCAGGTCCGATGGAGCCAGCTGCTTCACAAATAATCCAGCTTGCACTTACCAAACATCCCCGTGTGTGCCCCCTCTTCTCCAGGCCATGCCCACTGGGGGATTTTTATCCCCATCCATGCTGGGTTGGGAACGTGCTGCGTGGCAGAAAGCCGGTCCCTGTGAAGCTTTGGTACTGCAAGGCAGATGATGGCAGCACACTGCTAGTAACTTTTTCCCCTCTAAATTTTGAAGCATATTTTAAGGTTGTGAAACATACTGACTGTGAAATAGAGATAAGAACTGGAGTAGACACAAACAGCGTAGGCGTTACTCCCATTTTTTTGCAACTCCCACTCTGTTGCAAAAATAGTGCAGCAGGGAGCGTGCTGCTCTGTGCCATCCTTCAGGGACCAAACGACAATGGTTTGGGTGGACCAAAAGATCAAATGAAATCATTTTAAGTGTTATAGAAATATATAAAGGGTAGTGACACCATTCCGAAGTGCTGCAAAAACAACTCGTGCTGAGCTAGAGTGCTTTCCATCCAGCAAAGGGGCAATGGGAAGAAGCAGCAGGGTATCACTCAGTTTCTGTTCACATTGCACATGATGCACCTGGTCTTTAGACCACACCTGTGCCATAATTCCTATGTGCCCTTAATTCTTTTGCAATTTTAAGCCCAAGCAAATTACACTTATCTAGGCACAGACCAATTGCAGAGATCAGATAAAACTCACTGGCAGCTGGCCACTGCTAGGACATGCATCTCCTGATGGATGAAGACGTTGTGCAACTTGGGGTGAGCATCACCCAGCCGTGGGCTGGCAGCAGGGAGAGCACTTGTGATAAGACACAAGGGTGTCACCTCAGTGGAGGAGAGACTTGTGGACAGCAGCGGCGGTGGCTTTCCAACTTGGAGGACCAGGTGAGTACCCACTGATACTTCTCCTAAGGGACCCTGGAGTAGGGCAGCAGCACAGTGGGGATTTGCAGGAGCAAGTCACCACCGGGCACTGAAACCTGCCTCAAACAACTCTCCTCTGCTCCATTTCTTGCTTTTTTTCTCCAAAATGGAGAGGGAGATTTCTAATCAGCCTCTCAGCTGATTGCTAAGGCAGGGACAATGCTAAGGACCAAGGGGTTTGGTTCTTTCGTAGCCCAGGAGGCAGTTTGGGCAGGGATTACTGCTTTCATGGCAATTAGCATGAATGATTTCTCTGCACAAACATTGGACAGGTTTTGGAGAGGCTGAAACAGCTCTTCAGACCCCAGTTTGGGGGGAACTGCGGGCGATGTCGGCATCACCTCACCATAAATAATTGTATTTATTTACAACTGTTGTTTCCTCCATCACCCAGTGCTGCAGCTGAGCTTAGTGGGACATGGGGCTGGAAACGAAAAAGTGGGTGAAGTCAGAAGAGAAAAGAGTAGAGGAATGGGCTCTGGGCTAGGAGGCAAAGTTGGAAAAGTGGGAAATGTGTGTTTTCTGCCAGCTGTGGGTTCCTTCCTGCGGTACCGGGGGTTCGGGACCCACCTGCTTCCAGCCAGGGTGGTGGTGACCCTACATTTTGGGGTGGGATTTTACAGTGAGGGCACAAGAGAGGACCATCTGCCCAAGGGCAAAAGGCAGTGCTTAAAGACAACAGCATCTATGGGAGCCAATCCCTCCCTCCGCTCGCCCGCAGCCACCGGCATGGATGGCGAGGACACCATCACTGTCGAGGTCTGCAAGGAGGCCGATGTTGGGGATGGAGAGTGAGTACCAGGCGGTGGGGTGGCTGAGGCTTTGCCTGCTGCCATGAGGCCTGTGAGCAGGAGGGGTGGTGTTGCCATGTTGGCCGCCACCATGTTGTTGGTTGAGGGAGCATCAAGTTGGCTGAGCCTTGGCTCCTCAAGGCACCCACCTCTCTGCCTCTCCCCCAGGCTCCGCGAGGTGATGGTGGCCAGCTACCCAGTGCTGCTGGTGAGGAACAAGAAGGAGTTCAGGGCCTTGGGCAGCAGGTGTCCCCACTACGGTGCCCTGCTCAGCAAAGGTAACCCTGGTGCTGGGCTGGGGGAGAAGCTGTGTCAGGGAGCTCAGCTCTCACCACCCGAGCGTGGGGGTTTTTCTATTGCAGGAGCCTTGAAAGGGGAGAGGCTGCGCTGCCCTTGGCACGGCGCCTGCTTCAACATCAAAACAGGAGACATCGAGGAATACCCTTCTCTGGACTGTCTCCCCTGCTTTAAGGTGACTTCTTGTCTCTTCCTCCTCCCAGCTTCCATAACACTCCCATTCATTCACTCCCACAAGCTCCACATTCCTGACACTGCCTGGAAGGACCTTACCCTGGCCATGGCTCTGTGGTCCAGGTCACACAGAGCTACACATGGGATAATTTCTTGGGATCGTGTAACTCCCTGTCCTAAAGCCCCTTCTGATCAAAGGTGAAGCTGTACATTCTGGTGCCCCTCACAGCCAGCACAACTCTTTTGGAAAGAAAAAAAAGGATTTACACCACTTCCTGAGTGCTTGGGGGATGAGGAGAAAAGCTCATGAGCTCCTCGGCACCACTTGACATCCGAGATCCCTACAAGTCACACTCAGTGCGTCAGAGACAGATGGCCCACTGGACCAGAACCTCTCAGGAAAGCTCCCACCACCACCTCATGAATGCAGCACCTAAATGCATTGTCCTTTCACCCCCTCAGGTAACAGTGGAAGATGGAAAGGTGTTTGTTACAGCAAAAAAGAAGGTACTGGCCTTACCTGATGTCACTAAGCATGAGCAGCATTTGGTGAAACCATGGCATGATTTCATCATTTCTCATTTTCTTCTAGGATCTTGAAAGCAGCCTGAGGGTGAAGGCTGCAAGCAAGCGATGCCATCTCAACTGTGCCACGGTGCTGCTTCTGGGGGGAGGTCAGTGAAGTGCTCTGTACTGTGCCCTCCCCATACATGCTGTGAGCTGCCACTCTCTCTTCTCCAGGGAGGACTTGCTGCCTTCCTCCTGCTCCATAGTGATGTGTAAGAGGGCTGAGATGAGCATCTCTTGTAGGTGTGGCTGCCCTGGTGTGTGCAGAGACACTTCGCCAAGAGGGCTTTACTGGCAGGATCATCATGGCCACCAAAGAGAAACACGGTCCCTATGACAAGTCCAAACTGAGCAAGGTTTGTATGTGAGAAGGGTACCACAACAATTAGGGATGTGGCCCATGTTCAGGACCAGACTGAGCAATCGAGTGAGTCGTTCTGGCAAAGCAGAAGGAGTGCTGAGGCACCCACAAGGAAGAGGGGCACAATTTCCACCTAACATCTTACTTCCTCCTCCCAGAAAGTCTTTGGTCAGAGTCCACCATAACCTAATAGTTTTATCTCCTTTCACTGAGTTCTTCCCACTGGAGTTTGATGTTTTCTTCCGAGGAGAGACAAGAGGATGATGGGGGTGAGGCAGGGTGGAGAGCTGTGATTTACTAATGCAAAATTTCCCAGCAGACACTGCACGGGTATTGCTGGCTGCAAGAAGTGCTTGATTTCAAATTTCTGTTTTGTTTCCAGGAAATGCACTTGAAACCTGAGGACATCTACCTGAGGAAACCTGAATTCCTTGATGCTTGCGACATAGAGCTCTGGACAGAGAAAGAGGTCCAAGAGCAGCTGAGCTCAGTCCTCAGTGGGTGGTCCTGTCCCTACCATGGGGTCCCAGCCCCACCCAACCTGGCCTTGAACACTGCCAGGGAGGGGCAGCCACAGCTTCTCTGGGCACTCTGGGCCAGGCTCTCACCACCCTCACTCCAAAGAATTTCTTTCTCAGATCCAATCTAAATCTCCCCTCCTTCAGTTTGAACCCGTTCCCCCCTCATCCCATCAATCCCTGCCCTTGTCACAAGTCCCTCCTCAACATTCCTGGAGCCCCTTCAGGCACTGGAAAGTGTGCTAAGGTCTCTCTGGAGCCTTCTCTTCTCCAGGCTGAACAACTCCAACTCTTTAGCCTGTTTCAGGCAAGCAGGAGGGGTTGATGTGGCAGGACACCACTGGACCACAGGTACCTGTCTGATCTTTGCCTCCTTTCTTCTGCAGGCAGTGTGGGTGGACTTTCAGAAGCAGAAGGTCCACTTCAAGGATGGGTCCTCACAGAAGTACAACCAGTTGCTCATTGCAGTAGGCAGCCAGTGAGTGCACAAAGCATTTGACACACTCAGAATTTTATACGGGACAAAATGGGTCAACACTGGGGCTTGGAGTTCTTCTAAAGGCATGTGAGAGAGAGGTGATAGGAGATGAGATAAGAGGACAGGATGGGACAATGCAACTGAGAGATTGCATGGGTTCATGCTCACCCCTCGTTCTTCCTACTTAATTCCTGATCATGAGATGTATCTGGCTTCTCTCTCTTTCAGCTCCAACTTCCTCCAAGTCCCCGGTGCAGACCTGCAGAACGTGTGTGTCCTCAACACCCCAGAAGACTCTAGCAAGATCTTAGAGTTGGCAACTGGGAAGAATCTGGTGCTCATAGGAGCTTCATTCGTAGGTACCTGGCTGGAGTGGATATCAAGCCATCAGTGACAGCTTGGAAACCCACTTCTGCTGGGTGTGCAGATGAACTAGAGGCCCTCGGGGAAGGGATGTTCATCCACTGCCTGGCTTGGTTCCCTCCCAGAGCCCTACGGCTGGTGGGGGGTATGTGTTATACAGCATGCACTGCCCTTTCCTGGGATAGCCATAAACTTGGAGATCCATAAACAGTCTCTGGATATGGACAGGGGGAAATAGGCCTTGTGGAAAGGTCACTGTCCTTCAGAGGAGCTAGACTCCCCAGAAGCACTGGGGAAGTCAGGGGACAAGGCACAGAAAGGAGCTGTTCTGTACACACCAGGAGCTCTTCTTTGCCTTTACAATATCCAGATCCACAGTGCATGAGAATGAAGAATGAGAGGAGCTCAATACCTCAGCCCAGAAATGCATGGATGAGCAGTTAAGCACTGGCACAACATCAGATCTGTTCTCCTCACCTGGAAGGGGAACAGGTTTCCAAGAAGGAGGGTGCAGGTTCGTGCTTGCAGCAGGCTTACCTTGGGCATGCCTCTCTCTTGCAGGCATGGAGGTGGCTGCCTTCCTCTCCGACAAAGCTGGTACCATCTCAGTGGTGGAAAGAAAGGAGTTCCCTTTCCAGAACGCGCTGGGTCCTCAGGTTGGAGGTGTCGCCATGAAGGTTAGGAAAACCTGGTGCTACTTTCTAGGATGGAGAACACATGCTGTCCGAGCAGCCTCGTGATCTGCAACAGCCCAGGGAATCCAGCCCCTGCACTGAGTCACAACCCCACGTGTCCAGCCACCTCGCTGACCTCTAGGAGCTGGTCACAGCCTCCCTCACACACACATCATGCTCCAGCTCAGCTACATCCCCAAGCCTGGACCCACCTCACGTGCCAGTCCTGACTGGCACAGCAGAGCAAATCCAGGCACCACGCGCCAGCTGGGGACACAAATGAAACCTCTCTGCAGCCCAGCTCAGCTGCCTGCCTGGGTTTTGGCTGGGCACGGCTGTTTTTATAACAGTACAGCCTGGAATTTCCTAGTGAATGCTCAAACCAGCTTCCTCTTCTTTCTCAGATGCTGCAAAATAAAGGGGTGAAGTTTTACATGAAAACAGAACTCCGTGAGCTGAAAGGAAAGGCTGGCAAGGTCAGTCATGCCATTGTGATCCCTGCACTGCTGATTTTTTGGGAAAAAACCCCAAACAGGTATAACCCATATCTAGGCTTTCCCACATCTAGATCCTCACATTTCTTTTCACTGAGCAAAGCCCTGGGCTCAAAGGACACCAATGTGTTCGTATCTCAGCGACAACAATGTAATTTTCTCTTCCATTCCTGGCAACACACATTAGTTGGACAAGGTGATCTGAACCTGGGGAAGGAAAAAGACAGCAAAGAATGAGGCAGCAGGGAGGCTGCAGGAATTAGGACAGAGTTTTTAACCCTTTGTTAATGATTCTTGCTTCCTTCCCAGGTCACAGAAGCTGTTCTTGCCAGTGGAGAGAAACTACCTGCAGATGTGGTAGTGCTGGGAATAGGTAAGAGACCCCAGTTGGGAGAGGGAGGTGGCTTTGGGAATGGAGATAACAGCCAGCAAGCCCAGAGCACCCCGGTGCACCCCAGTGCATTCCCAGGACACCATTCCCTGCAGTGTCTTCCCCACACTGTTATCATCCAGCCCTTCCTCTTGGCCCCAAACACCTGGAGAAAGTCAGCAGCCCACGAGCAAACACTTGACAGGAGGAAAGGAGCTCCTTATGCTCTCAGTCTGACTTTGGCACACTCGCTGAGCTCCGGAGGTCACTGCTGTGTTATCAGAGTGTGCCTTGTTCCAGGCCCTGCTTTTATTGCCCCTGGATTAGCTCAGCACCAGCCCCAGCACTGGTCACTGCTGTGAGCTGCTCTGCTCCGAGCGGGTGGAACGGGCACGTGCTTGCTGTAGGACCAAGGCCAAGTTTCCTCCCTGCCTTTGCAGAGCTTTTCTGCATTTGTCCTTGCTCCCCTCCCTTCAGGGGTGTTCCCCAACTCAGCGTTTCTGAACGGCACCTCCATCGCCAGAGATGACCACGGTGCCATCCTGGTGGATCTGGTAAGTGCCAGCTGGGCATCGCTGCTCCGCACCCAATCCCTTCCTTCTCATCAGGTCATTAATTGCTTTTTTGGCCCATTAGCACATGCAAACCAACATCCCAAATGTCTTCGCTGCGGGGGATGTGGTCTCCTTTCCTGTAGCACTGCTCAACGGGGACCGGTCCAGCATCCACCATCAACAGGTGGCTGAGGCCCATGGTGAGACAGCACAGCCACCTCCTGCCTCCAAGCTCCCCTCGGGATGGGCACAAAGGGAAGGGGGCAGAAGGGACAGCAGGATAACAAGAGGCACTTCTTTGAGGAGCTGCACGAATCAAAAGTATTTCCTCTGCTGGTTCATCGCAGGTCGCATCGCTGCTTTAAACATGCTGAAGAGAGGGGAGGAGTTGCACACCGTCCCCTTCTTCTGGACCACAATGCTTGGGAAAACCATCCGCTATGCAGGTAGGAGGGGGTGGGAGATGGGAACAGCCAAAACACTTCCTAGCCTCCCTGTTCACCCACCAGCTGGGTCTGGAGCATGTAAGCACACCATGGCTGCAGAGTTTCCCTGGAGCAGCTCAAGCTTTGGACCGGCTGCCATGGTGTGTTTGTGAGCGCTGTGTCTGAGCTCTGGGCATGCAGGTTACCCAGAGCTTTTGTTCTTTGCTCATCTCCAGTGGCTTAGATTCTTTGTTCCTCACAAAGGAGGAACAACTTCCCTGTCCAAGCCAAGGAAAGACTTGGGGTCATGATGCAGTCCTGCACCTCTGGGTCAGTTCTACTTGTCCAAGGCCTCCAGGGCTGCTCCCCAGCCCTGTCCCAGCCCCAGCCCAGCCAGTCACTGTTCCCTCTGCCCCTACCTGGGATGGCACTGGGGTGGGATGGGTGGCAGCTGCTGCACCAGGGCTCCCCGAGCAGGCTGCAACGCTCTTTCACAGGCTGTGGAAAGGGATACACGGACACTGTTGTGAAGGGCAGCCTGGAGCAGCAGAAGTTCCTCATCTTTTACATCAGGTGAGTGAATCCGTGGCCATTCTGTGCCCTGACACGGCAGTGCCCTAGGGCCAGGGCATGGTCCTTTCCCCTGTGGCCTGCAGAGCTCCCGCAGAGGCTCCACATCACTTCCAAGGGCTGCACACTGCTGGCTGTTGAACCAGCAGTGAGATGGTTTCAGAGCAAACCAAAGCAGGGCATGGAAGGAGAAGAGGGTGAGCTTCAGTGAAGATGCCAGCTGGGCAGGGAGCCTGGGATGCATCTCCTCTCCCTCCACTCCTCTGCTCCCAGGCTCGATGCCCAGCTCCCAGCAGTGCCAGACGATCTGCTGCGAGTCCCTGTGCACCCTGCAGCACCAGCCACCCTGTCCCGAGCCTTCCAAAGCACAGCTGGCCTCCAGCCAGGGTGCCACGGGGATGCTGCCATGCCATGTGCACTGAAGGGATCCACATTCTTCCGCTTTCCCTTTCAGGGATGGCATCGTGACCGCAGCTGCCAGCCTGGACTGTGACCCCATGCTGTCTCTTATTGCAGAAGTTTTATACTTGGGCAAACAAATCTCTAAAGAAGAAGCAGAGTAGGTGACAGCCTGACCGAGCTGGTGGGCAGCCCTGTGCTGTGTTCCCCCTGCCAGCAGAGTCCACCAAGAGACACAAAGTCGAGATGAGTTACTGCAAATCCCCAACTCACCTCTCATTTGCAGGGCCTGTGACATCTGCAACGTCCCCTCACTGGCAGAAACCCTGCTGTGAGGGACATAGAGTCAACCAAGTGTTAACAGCTCCACATCCTCCCACCCTGGCACCGGAGAAATAAAATCATGAGCAAAGCCCCAGCGCCTGCATTTTGTGTTTGCAGACAGCCCTTGGCTGCTCACGTGTGTGCTGGGGCAAAGCAAATCCCTGTCTTCCAGAAAGGGATCTGCTGGGCTGGATCAGAGGAGGGTGACCATGTCCTGGAGCTCGGCTGAGCAGGCAGGAGCAGCCACACGTTCACAGATCCACCAGCTCCTCCTGCTCCTCTGGCTGGCTGTTGGCAGGCAGCTTTCACTCCGCACACCGGTCACGCTGACCTTCTGCTTTGCAAAAAAAAAAAGAGCACATTTTCCCACCAGGGAAGCTGTGACCAAGGCAAGCTGCTCTCCCAGCTGGGAATGAGATAGCCTGTGTGCAGAACTCACACAAAAACACCCCATCCCTTAGGACAGGGAGCTGCCACTCGACCTCTGACCAAGCAGCACCTGCTGGCATCGCTACAGCCATCCTGAATATTGCATTGGCTGCAGCAGTGGGTGCTTCCCACCCTGACAGCAGAGAAATCCCAGCCCTGGTCAGCCTGCCCTCTCCTGCCATGTCCCTCCATGCTGGATGCTCCAAGGAGTCAGCCAGATGCTGCAGGAAACGCAACCTCGCTGCTAGAGGAAAGAGTTACCAGATTTCTGCAAGGCAACAGAAAGCAACGCTGGGCTTTCTACAGGAAACACTGCACTTACTCACCAGTCACATGGGGCTTTGCAGGAGGAAGGGTAAACCCCGAGAGCCGGCGAGTTCCCGCAGGGACACTGACTCTGTCAGCCTAAAACCCCTCTGCTTTCGTGCGAGACACAGCCCAGCCAAAGCCTGAGCTCGGCAGGTGAGAAAACTGCAGTGCTGGTTGTGTGTCAAACACACAAACTTGCACCTTCTCACGTAAAACACTGCATTTCAGGTCAAACTTGTGCATTTCCTGGTCGCAGGGGCTCAGTGCTGCTGCTCGAGGCGACTCTCTACCCTGAAATAGCTGGTTTCTGGCAGAGCAGGTCAGTCCTTCATGACAACAGCATCAAACCAGAGCATTACCTGTGTGTGAGGAACACAAGGGCAGGCACTGGTGGCTGGAGAACGCAGCTCCCCTCCATGTTAAGCATCAACAGGACTGTGCTGCAATGTATGATGGGGATCATGGCTGGGGAGCTGCTGCTCCTTCCCCTCCAGCACCCTGCACACCCCCTGACTTTTACCCCAGGACTTGTGGAGCACCGAGTAGGTGCCACTTATTCTGTATGGACTTGTATCAGGGCAGCTGTGGTGGAAGAGATGGGCTCTGCCTCAAGCTGGAGATGTTCATCCGTGGTCCTTTCTGCTCAGAGAGGGATCCGAGGGGCTCCCAGGTGACAACAGCCCCAAAGAAACTCTGCTTCTTGTAGCTACCAGCAAGCACATGCCAAACAGAGCAGCTGTGTACAAGGACGGACCCCAGGACAACAGATTTGCTCCACTTCTACCACTTAAGGGACACCAGGCCACTTTCTACACATCGCTGGGTGCCAAAATTTGGGATCAGCCCTGCCTTGGGCAGCTGGAGCCTGGACAGGCAGATTTAGTTGAGACTGTGCAGACTTGTCTCAGCACAGGGCCATTCCTCCCTGCCCGCCCCTGGAGCTGGGACAAACTGTGCTCTTCCTGGCAGGCCCCGAGCAGCAGCACCCAGACACTCATCTGCTTCCCGGCCACCAAGGCAGCACAGGAGGCGGTCATCCCGTGGGAGAGGCACCTCCAGGGGTGCAGAGGTTCCCAGGAGACATCTCTGTGGACCCAGTGAGGGATCACCCTACACTGAGCCGTAGGAGAGCTACACAGCTCCTCTCATCCAGTGCAAGGCAGGATGGTCCCCATCCCTGGGGAGCAGCTCCCAAGCCTCCTTTGGTGCAGTCTTCTGCTTCCGTCCACCAGCGAGGCAGAGCCTGGGCCATGGAGGAGCCCAGCAAGGTTCACCTGGGCCCCTCTCAGTGCTGCCAGCACCAAATACCTGGAATCCTGGCACTGCCCCAGGGCCAGCCGCAGACAGAGCTTCTGGGCCCTTCCCAGCACACACGTCTGGGGCCATGGGTGACTCGTCCCTGAGTCACCAGCTCCCAGCAGCCCAGCCCCACCATGCCCAGGCGGTGTGGGTGCAGAGCCAGCCATCTCCTTTGGCTCCATCCCACCGCCCGACGTATTGCAGGATTTATCCTGCTCTTGAGCTCAGTCCTGCCAGCTACACCCAGCCCCCGGTCACCTCTTTTGCTTGGGACAAACCAAGAGGACCTGAGCAGCCAAATCTCCACCCACAGACCCCGATGCAGCATCAGCCAGGGACTGAGCTCCAGACCCCCCAACACCCTGCCCACCCAGCAGATCCAACAAACGTCCTAAAACTCAACTCTTAAGCAAAACAGAACGTTTAATGCCTCTTTTGGTCTTCTCTGGTCAGCTCAGTGCCACCCCACCGGCAGCAGGGACCCTGCTTGACAGTCCCCACAATCCCCCAGCAAAGGCTCCGTCTGGAGGCTGCCAGGAGACTTCTTCATCCCAATCAGGCTCCTCCTCAGCCTTCAAATCCACAGGACGATGCAGGCTGGCTCATCCCGGTCACTCGGGGCACAACTCTGGCTGCCATCCCAGGTCCCGGTGACGAGAAGAGAGTGGCTACATTCAACAGTTCTTCAACTGGCAGCTTTAGCTACTAGAGAAGGACATAAAGCTTGCCACTGAAGAACTGGTGCTGGTTAGCCAGGAGTGGGGCGGTGGGGCAGCACCTGGGAAAGGAACACACAACATCAGAGCCAGGATGGAACCACACCGAGCTGAGCCCTCACCCGCAGCAGCCACCAACCCAGAGGTGCTCCTCTCCCCCACCCAGCACCAAGTCCTTCCCCACCCTGGGGCTGAGATCCCACAGGATCCCCCCCCTGCTCTGCTGCAGGGAATCCAGAGGCAGCTCCAACCTCGACTCTTCCCATCCCTCCCTTCTCCCAGGGCAGCTGGAGCTCCGGCACCTGCAGCCGGCCTTAAAACACAACCAGGGAAGGAATCAAGGCTGTTTGGGCTGGAAAATGAGAGATAAGGCGACCTGCTCCGGCGGGGAGGCTGCCGCAGGTAGGGGTTAAGGCATTCCCTGGCTGCTCACCTCAGGCATCCGAGCTGGCAGGGTCCCACCTGGCAGGGTCCCAGCCGCCTGCCGGGGAAGACACTTTGTCAGGCGGCTGCTGCCAACCCCCGCCAGCGGAATTTGGGGGAGCACAGCCCCCCCCCTTCCCTCCCAGTGTCATTTTTATTGGAGGACGGAGACGCCAGCCCCAGGGCCTGGTGTGGGACACCCCCTCTTCCCCTTCCACCCGGGGAAAAAACCTCAAAAATCCCTTTTCTACATCAGTTTCAGCTGCGGGGATTGGGATCCTGGAGAGCCCCCGGTGTCCCGCCCCGGTGGGGGGGATCGATGGCCCCGGTGACCCTCCCAGCCGGCTGCC